>OY776276.1:5499678-5622178 GCA_963675445.1 Linnaemya vulpina | reverse complement strand
TAAAAAAAATGCACCATAAAAATACTTTCAAGGGCGCCAAAAATGCAGCTTAACTCTCACATTTTTTTGAAATTTAATAAAGCCTTAAGTAAATCCTCTCTTGCGGTGATACAATTTGATAAAATGTGATTAATACTTTTATTTCAATAATTTTAAATTGAAGTGGACTTTGTACGGCATCATATGTTGTCGATTTATATTATAATCATTTTTATTTTGCGTATACACTATACATACATGCATACATACTTACATTCACATATGACTGGGTATTTTTGTGTTATGTATTTTTATTTTATTTCATTTACTTTGTGTAGATTGTACTAAATTATTCCAGCTGTTAGCATATTTGGCTTAATGGTTTGTGTGTAGTGTATTTCTTCTTTGCTCAGATCACCAGTTCGAAACTGGGGGCAGAGGCTTCCTCTTTATCAAAAATTGCACATAAATATATAATGAAATTTCTTTGCTTTAATTAATGCCATTAAATTTCTAGTTCAGAAAAAACATGTGCTAAAGAAAATCAAACAAGTTTCCAGATTGCAAGTAATGGCTACGCTACATTTACTAGTCAGTTTACTAACGAAAACTATATATAGCAAGAAATAATTTAATTAATTAAAAGTTCTTTTTTTAATTTAGTTTAAAAAGTAGAGTAAATTACAACGCATTTTAAATTGATAAGATTGACTAGGAATAAAAGATGCATATAATATCGTACACGGTGGTATTGTTCTAATTAATCTAATTGATTTATTTTGTAATGAAATCTAAGAATTTCAGGACAGATATTATTGTATTGCTTGAGCTGAAATTTTTATTTTTGTTTTTTATTTGAAATTACATATTTCAATAAAAATCCCTATTTCTTCAAACACTTGGACCCTCAGTTGTAGTCACATTTGTCTATAGTTGGAAGCCACTGAAATTGCATTGTCCATTTTCTATTGCTTCTGGGTGCGCATTTTTAAATAGTTGCACGTTGTTAACCCTTTAGCACGCAAGATAAATTTACTGCTCGCTAATTCTGTTTGTTTTTTATATTTTCTAGCAGAGGGAACTTCAAAAATCTATTTCATTGCAATTGCAAAGTACGCTGACGCATTTGAAGTTAGAAGGTTGTAATATGGGGGCGAAATACTTATGTATTTTGACAAAAATGCAGCTAGTGTGACGGTTACCCCTATCGGTAGTTCTATACATCTGAAAATATCACTTATAAACTCCTAGAAGAATAAAGTTTCTTTTTTATATGGAATTCATTCTTTTTATGTGGGTCGCATTATTATATTGCACATTTCATTGAATAATGATAGTCTTCCGTCAATTTTTACAGGCTTCGTTAATATTGTAAATGTAGCTGTAGAATTAATTTTAAAATACCACCATGTAGCAGCATAATGTATCGAACTGCAATTTACGATTTTATAAAATATATGATTTAAATAATCTAGAATAAGACGAAGAAAAACTAAACTAAAATCTTCTGATTGATTGATTTGCAACACACATTTAAAATACATTCAGGCTTTGTAGTGAATGAAACTAAAATGAAAATAGTTCAACTACACAGACATAAACCTTATAAATATGATTAAAAAATCTTTTCAATCTTAAAAGTCAATTGCGCCAGTACTCTTATTAATATTAGAAATAAATAATCTTCAGAGATGCGAATTTGTGTAGTAATCAAAATTAATTTAACTTGAAAATGGTTGTGTACAGACATTTAGACTTTGTTCTCATGTTCTAATTTTCGTTAGATAGTTCATATTCACAATTCTTTCAAAACTTCAAAAGAAAATAAATATCTTTATCATTAACATGCACATGAGACGATGTAGCGCTCTGGAATAAATATTCTAATATTATAAGATTAAGTTCTTAATAAAAATATTACTTTACAATTTTTTTCAAATTTAATTGAGTTTATTTGTTGAATATATTGGACGTTTAAAAATCTATCTATTGTTGCCAATTATGCTACAGTCTGTCTTTATGATTCAATTCCGTTTTTTTCTTAGAAATATTCCCAAAAGGAGAAGTATTATTCTTCGAGCTTTTTTTATATTTCTTTAATTTGATATTTAGATTGAAACGTTTTATTTGAATCGTTAGCTTGAAATCTAATTGAATTACGTTTTTTGTTATTCAAACAAATAATGCTTTGAGAATTTTTGCCAATGTATGTTCTACTTAGTTGTTTTGGAACAACAAAAATTTCGTTGTTTAAGCTACTTATTTGAAATTTTCCTTATTGAAGTTAAATAGAAATTCATATGCTATTTTAATCAGCAGAAAAACAGTTTTAAGTTTTCAGGAAGTTAAGTTTTTGTTGCCTGCCAATAAGCTCTAGTAATCGGGCTATTTAGTTGTTTATCCCAAGTCAAATGTTATCATTTAAATAGAAATTCAAAATTTACAATGACGCCGATGTTGTTTTTTTTAACATCTCGATTAACATCCGCTTCAAGCTAAAGCGATTAGAAACAACGTTAACCACAAACTTGTCATAAAAATGGTTGTAATCAATAAGAAAAAATGTTTGCGACAAAATGGAAACAAATATACATATATATATATATATATATATATATATATATATATACATATATATATATATATATATATATATATACATATATATATATATATATATATATATATATATATACATATATATATATATATATATATATATATATATATATATATCAAGAGAAAATTTATGTTAATTTATATATATATATCTATTATAATATTTTTCTGCTCTCATTGCTTAGTTATGACATGGTACATTTCGGCCATGCAAATTCGTTAAGACAAGCCAAAGCTCTTGGTGATAAAGTCATAGTTGGCATTCATACAGATGAGGAGATTGCCAAACATAAAGGACCTCCTGTATTTACTGAAGAAGAGCGCGTGAAAATGGTTAGAGGAATAAAGTGGGTGGATGAAGTAGTGCTCGGTGCTCCTTATGTTACAACACTCGAAGTATTAGATGAGCACAATTGTGATTTCTGTGTTCATGGAGGTTAGTGCAAAAATTGCTTAATAATTTTTAATCGTATATTATAATGAATTTTTTTTCTCTATGACTTTTAGATGATATAACAATGACAGCTGAAGGAGTTGATACTTATCATTTAGTGAAAAAAGCCAATAGATATAAGTAAGTTCTTATGATGCCGTCGAATTATTTAAAAGCCAGCCGAATTCGGTTTCGGATGGAAAAATTTGCAATTCTGTTAGCTAAATCTGTTTTATTTATTGGTCTAAAGCCTTCTCTTAAACGCATTAATTGTTATGAATTTAATTCTATTTCTTAATGAGTATGTATTTTTCAAATGTGTTCATGAAAACATAAATTTTACTGCGTTGGTGTTTTACATCAGAAAAAATTTGTAACAGTTATTAACTTTTTATTAATTAACATAAAACTCACATGGCTGAATGCAAATTCAGCTAGTTGAATTTAGCTTAAGATAGCTTCTATCTCAATATTCATCCTTGTCTCATAACAAACTTGGTATTCAGCTAGCTGAATAAATCGTTATAACAATCAACATTTTAACAAAATCAATATTTTGCATAAAGCCATGCCAATATATAATGCCTAGGAACTGTTTAATACGACTGCTGTCACGTCTACATATATTTTAAAAGAATATCACACCATACTAAAATGCAATCAAGATCTTCTGAGTTGAAGTTGTTTTATCTGAATTGAAAATTTGATATTAATTCAGCTTTAGCCTTGCTAATATTACAGTTTTTGCAAATTTTTCTTATATAAATTTTATGGGAAATGATGTTTAATATATAGTTTAATTATCTTTTAGGGAAGTCAAACGAACTGCTGGTGTTTCGACTACTGATTTAGTTGGCCGTATGTTGTTGTTAACGAAGAATCATTTCCGCCAAGGTTCTGCTGAGTATGCCATTGAAAAAGAAGGTATGGTTTTTTATTTGTTTTATAGCAAAGCGAAATCAAATGTTAAATAATTACTTTTCTGTTTATTTTTATTTTTTTTGCTTGTTATTCAAAATGCAAATGCTTTAATTTTATTTATTTTTGCTTTTACAAACGTTTCCATTGAATGCCATAATGAAACATAAAATATCTTGAAAACTCAACTTACAGTTTTAAGTACATACAAACATATTGTTATTGAATTTTCTATTTATCTACTGCATATTGTTTATTATAACTAAATGCATACAATGTATGCTCTAAAGCTTTTGCTAATTGTTTTCAATCCGTTTTCTTTTTTGGTTTTTTGTTTTGTTTTTGTTATGAAAATTAATTTTTAACATTATTTTTACGTTCTCTTCTTTTTTTCTTTTTATTCTATGTCTAACCTGACTTATGTACATTTCCTCACTATTATTTCCTTATCCTTTTGCCAAATCAAAATTTGTATGAAAACTCGAAAATGTAATTGCGAAATTCCTTTGTGCTGTGTGTGTGTGTGTCTGCTTCTCAATAAACGTGTGCACTTAATATGCTACGCTACATAATGCAAAAATAATACCGTTTAAAATTGCCATTTGATGTAAAAAATGCCTTAAAATATGCAAACAAAATCTCATTTTTTTAACGTTTTGATTATTTTATTTAATGCCCTGCCCTGTCCATCTTGCTGTCTATAATTTGAAATTGTGTAACAAAAAATGAAATTGTTTTATAAAAAAAAAAAAATACTAAAAAAAAGAAAAAAGCATATTTGAAAAACTGTTGAATAAAACAATCTCCAAATCAAAATTATTATCATCAGGTTCTTCTAATATGGGCCAAGACTCAGCCGCAAAATCACCTTGGACTGGTTGCAGTCAATTCTTGCCTACCACGCAGAAAATCATACAATTCAGTGATGGAAAATCTCCTCAACCCGGTGACAAAATTGTAAGTTTTTATAAATATTTCAAATTAATTTGTCAAAAAAAAAAAAAAAAAATAAATCTTTTGTAAAGGTTTATGTAGCTGGTGCCTTCGACTTATTCCATGTAGGTCACTTAGATTTTCTTCAAAAGGCCAAAGAACTGGGCGATTATCTTATTGTGGGCTTACATACAGACCCAGTGGTGAACTCTTACAAAGGGAGTAACTATCCTATTATGAATTTACATGAACGTGTACTTAGTGTATTGGCGTGTAAAGTAAGTTCTTCAACAGTTAAATTCACACAAATACAATGTTAAACATATTTCATATATTGTTTTAGTATGTTAATGAGGTTGTCATTGGTGCACCATATTGTGTAACCGAAGATTTACTGAGTCATTTTAAAGTTGATGTAGTGTGTCATGGTCAGACACCGATTGCTTTGGAAAACGGAAAACAAGATCCATATTCCGTACCTAAAACAAAAGGTATTTTTAACCTCATTGATTCTGGCAACGATATGACAACTGAGCGAATTGTTGAACGTATAATTAATCATCGACTCGAATACGAAAGACGTAATAAAGCCAAAGAGAAGAAAGAAGCGGAAGCTTACGAGGCCCTGCAACGTGCCAAGCAAGCACAAAAAGCAGGTTAATATTAAGAGAAGCACAAATGGAACCCGCGCACCACAAAAAAATATCCTATAATTTTTATTTTGGAAATATAAATTTAAAATTATAGTAATAAAAAACTTGTTGGAAGTTTACTTCCGAAATGTTAGGTAAATTTTTTGTATGGGTCAAGTCTATGACCAATGTTCGGAGATAATTTAAATATAATTCGCTTTTATGTAATTGTGTAGTTATGATTATCTATTACATTTATATTTTTATTAATTAATACTTACGTGTGTTGTAGTTTAATAATTATTTATTAGAGTTTAAGCATTTTTGTTTTTATGCAATTGAATTTTTATTATATATTTTCTTGTTGCTCTTCAAGTTTATTTTATAATATTAGTGGATATATTTTGTTTAACTAGCTTTTCAGTCTTCTGTAATTAAAAATATCCTCACAGACATATTTTGTACACAATTTTTTTTATTAATTCGCTTTAAAGACACATTTTAGGTGTCTTCTTTGTTTAATAAAAATATTTTTGTTTGAAATAAATGTATATATTTTATTCAGCTATTTCTTGGGTATCACAGACGTGTGAACTTTCTCCCTATAACAAATATAACTTATTTCTTGGTTTAGGAAATATTTCTATAATAAATTCGACCCTTTTCCAAGTAAATTGCTGAAAAGGTAAACGAAACTGGACATTCGAGTCGACATGTTGAAAAGAGTACAGTGGAAAATTGTATTGAAAATATTAGAGAACAACTCGTATTTTCTGAGTAATAAATGAATCTCGAAAAATAACTTTTATTTTTTAAGCAAAAAATATAACTCGTGAAATAATGATTAAAATGTGCTTTCTAAAATAAAATTATAACCGCTAAAATGCTTGTGTAGAATTTACTTTTTGAAGTTCTTTTTTGCAATTATGGGGCGATTTTACAGATATATATTAAACATACATAAGTAAGCAAATTATATGATGTGCAAGTAAAAGGTATCATACAATAATTTTTTTTTGTATAATTAACTGTTTTGTCTTTCTGTTCAAAATAAAACTTTTGTATACAAATTTTAATTAGATACGCGGAAGTGTTACATTTAATTTTTCTAACTACATAATATTAATTAATACTATTAATATATAATTTTGTGTATAATAAAGGTAAAAGAACAAAACTGTAATTCATTAAGCTTCCGTTTAAATAAAATAGATTAGCAACTTTGTCCACCCCGTCAAACATCTCTCTAATCCAGCACTGTAATAATACAATTATAATAGTAATCTAAATATCTATATAATACGAATACATTACAAACATTTTGTTAATACGGGTATGAATAAGTTGTTATTTTTTGTTGTTTTATGTAGTTAAAAAAGTCTTTTAGCCGTTAAATTTGTGTGTTTTTCATATTTTAGCACAATTATACCGTTATTCAACATAAAACTAAATTACCCTAGAATTACATAAAAATTTATCAAATGATTGATTTTAAGCAAAATCTTTTTCATTATTTCATGAACGTAGACAATTTGATATGTTAAATGTTGATTTGTAAAATATATTTTTCAGAAACTTTTCTTAAAACTTTTCAAACGATACAATAAGGATTGTGAGTTAAGCAATAGCTTATTTTATTTTAATTTCAATTATTATAAAAATTATGCTACTGAGTTTGTGTTATGGCATTTCCTAAGAAATTGTCACAATTTGCATGTCTCTAAACAAGCCTCTCTGTCTATGATTTCATGTATATAATTCAAAAAGAAACGAATGCACAGCATTTCAACATCCACATAAAAGAGATATGCTGTTTCAGCTAAATTTATCGAAATTATTTTACTTAAGCCCCAAGAGCGGAAATATCAACTGATATGGAAAAAGTCTTTCTAAAATGTTGAATAAATTGTGTGAAAATCGTAAAACTTTTAATTTCATTTCTAAAGAAGGACAACTAAAAAACACTTTTACCCAAATGAATTTGTAATATAAAAAAGTGGATTTAATCAACAGTTTAGATCAGAAACTAGTCAAAGTACAAACAAATGCATGAACATGATTTGAAATACAACAACAAATACCGTGGTAATAGTTACTATATTTGTTTAAATTACTGCCACAAATCACAACCTATATTTATGTGATTTTAAACTTTAAAAGCAAAAAAGCAGAAACATAAATACTCGCACTTTGCAAGAAGGTGCGAGTCAAACTGATAGGGTTATTTTTTAAGAACCCAAAGAAAATCTACCAATTGGGGTTTTTTTCTTGTGTTTTTACTGTCTTTCATTTTAGACTCAGATATTTGGATTTGTTGCATTACGAGTAAATTGAGTGAATTCGAGTCAATAATTTCGAAGTGTTTCCATTATGTTGTAAGCAATTTTGTGTTCGAATGTCTCAGTCAGTTTGACACTTGTCTTGTTTTGTTGTATTTTATCATATATTAACAAAAAATATTTTTTTTTTCGTTTAATATTTATCAGCTATTTTCACTGGTACTTAAATATCTATTTCGGATTCTTAACTCACCAAAGGGATGCACCGTGTTTGCATTTGTAAGAAAAGAAGAGTGAAGTGTTGCACAGACAAATTTCGACTTGATTTGAAACACACTTGTTAGATATAAGTTGCGTTTAATTTAATCTGTAAGAATTTGTAAATTATAAACTATTTTTAAATCTCTTCAACGCTATAAATTCTTCGTATTTTTAGCAAAACTGCAATAGTGGTTTTAGCACTTTGACGCGTACCTGAATGGTGCTGGTCATATCACAATCACATAATAAAAACATCGAAAGCATCAATTTAAAATGTTTTTTTTTTTGTAAAGTAAAAATTAAAGTTTAACTTAAACTGAGCTTATGAACCGCATTAAAACTAACAAAAAAAAAGAAAAAAAAAAAGATTAATAATGAAAGCAGTTAAAACAGCAGCTACAACTCAACTTTTTTTTTATTGTTTTGTAAACCAAAATACAATTTTAATGGTCTAATGAGTTATAGAATTATTCTGTGGGGAAATTTCCAAAAGCCATCGTTCATAGTTGGTTAAATGCATTCAAAGGTTTCGGACAAGTATTGCGGCAAAATTACGCTTTAAAATAATATATTTTTTATATACCAAATTAGTTTTTTTAATTCAGTTGTTGTGCTGGTGAAAGGTTGTTAAAACGAGAATTGGATATTGTACCACAAACGTTTGAATTAAATCATTTTCATAAAATTGCATCAAGAAATATTTATGATTGAGTAAATTTTTTTGTATTATTTACATATAAATTTGTGTTTTTGTGCTCTTGTGTGTGGTGTTATTACTGCTGATTCTGAGTGAAAATGACTTTTAAATTTTTTACTTTTCACGGCCGTGCCATGTGGTATTTATGGCAAATTTGCACTCTTTTCTTAATTGGATTATTAGCCGGAGTGGGCATGTGTGAATATGGAGAATTTGGTAAGTATGTAGAGTTTTATATCAAATAGATCTTGTGAAATAAGAAGTTGACTTGCCGTGGGGATATGGAACGCGAAATACTAGAGCATTGCAATTTGCTTCAATATATTAAAGGAAATTGCATTTCGTGAAAATTGCACTTCATGGAAAGTGCTATTGGAAATTTTACAGATGTTGTGAATGCGATCATTTTCTCATAGAAACTCAAAATCTATCTTGAGCTAAAACAATACAAATTAAAAGAAGCTTTTGATAAATCGGATTTATTGAATAATAAATAAATATTGTAAAATCCTGCATATACTATTACCCGATGGCTTCGTATATAACATTCCGGAATATTCATAAAACATTCTCGATCAGATGATTAGAACTAAGGAAACGAATAGAAAGAT
Organism: Linnaemya vulpina; assembly: GCA_963675445.1. NCBI lineage: Eukaryota > Metazoa > Arthropoda > Insecta > Diptera > Tachinidae > Linnaemya > Linnaemya vulpina. The sequence goes on along the minus strand of OY776276.1, from coordinate 5,612,816 downwards.
CCGCCTTCTAGGCGCTACGATAATGATATTCAAGAAGTAAATATCGGCTATACCGACAGGCATATCAACAAAATTAATTAAAGTCTAGTTTGCTAAAGTTTGTAGTTATAAAAATCAGAATGTAGCTGAAACTTTCGGGTCGGTCACTGATATATCAGACAACTATTTATGTTTTTCCTATTTGCTCAAATAGTACAAAATGTCATTTAAAAAGGCTGCAGATTACTCACAACAGCCTGCTAAAGCTAAAAGAGTCTTGCAACAGTGAGTTCCAAATTTTGACAGCTGATAACGATCATCTTGTTGGTAGTATATCTGTCGAATCATTTGTGATATATTCAGTCTGTTCAGTCATATCGTCGTGGGCAGATATCTCATTGAGCAACACGTTCACATAATAAAATAATCATTATCAGCGTGAAGGCTCATGTCTATAGGGGCAAGCCTGCAACGATTAACATACTGGCAGCCGATATTGAAGAGCTTATTCGTGAGATACCGGCCGATATGTTGGAGAGAACACGCAAAAATTGGATCTAGTGTAGGAAACGTTTGAGGCGTAGCCGCGGTCAAACTTTACTTGATATCATCTTTAATCATTGAACTATATAGACCGTTCTATCGACTCAAATACAGATTTCATACAGTTCTTTAAGTTTTATGTGTTCTTTGAAGCAAATCCGAAAGCCATCTTGCCATTTGAGTTTTTTTCCCTTGAGTCTTTTTTTAGCAATGAGGTTGCTTGTCCTGTCTACTTGGAACACTCATGTTTCTGGCGGGCATCGAACGCACATGCCTTGGCGTCACAAGCTAGTTTTGCTATCTTCTATGATGTAAAGACGGATATCGTAGCAAGTTCAGTAGTGCGGTAACTGATTAGGGGCATATGCGGACTTGAATCCTTTTCTATATGGGAAATAAAAATGTTTCCTCTCCTTTAAATGTGCGTCTACTAACGACCAAAGAAAGAAATAAAAAGCAAACAAAAGTTTATTAACGGCATGGTTTGCTAAACACCACGTTATCGCATAACATCAGAACAGAATTGATAAAAGTGGAAAATTTCGGAACGCCCAGCAGTCAAGTCCTGTAAAGTAAACTTCATTACAGGATATTTGGTGGCTTCCAGGAATACAACAACCCTTCATATATATAAAGAATGATTTTTATACAATTTTAGGTTGATGTGCGAGTATATCTAAAAAATTGAGAATAAAAAAAAAAAAAGATAAGCGACGATCTTATATTGTAAAATAATGTCTTCTTACATTTTAGAGAAACTAATTGTACCCGGCAACTACGCAAAAACGTCAGCCAGTGAGCCACAAGGTCGCTCGTATGGACAAAGATCGTATTATGATTCCAATACAGAGTGCACAGTAGGTACTGAATGTACACCACTACACGATTGTACGGCCATGATATATGAGGTGGCGAAAATGTGCTATTATGGAGATAAGTCGTTGTTTTGCGGAGGCAGTGAAGAAATGCCTTATGTTTGTTGTCCCAGTAGTCCGTTGGAGAAAAATCAAGTTTGTGGTAAATCTTTGGTACAAGGACATTTCTATCGCGGACTAGGCACTTATCCCTTTATAGCAAGAATAGGATTTAAGCGTAAGTAAAACAAAAAATAAGAAAAAGGCAGTATATTTGCAAAAAATTGCTTTCTTATAATAGATATTAATACCGGTGCATTCGCTTATCCCTGTGCTGGTTCGGTTATAGCCAGAAGAGTTATTTTGACAGCAGCACATTGCGCATTGGCCAAAGCTGATGGCCATAGATTGTGAGTATGATGGAATGGAATATCTAACTGCAGCGTAATGCAACAGCTGTTTTGTATTCGATCAGCTGTTACAGTTACATTCCGTTGCAGTCGTCAACTGAGTCGTTAGCATGCGTTGTAGTTCGAATTAATGTCTTGCTTCTTTAGATCGTCTGTACGTGTGGGAGAATATGACACTTCTACTGATCCTGATTGTGCCAGTACTGGCTTTTGTGCTCCTCGTTCTGTTAATCATGCCATAAGCCATGTCATTGTCCATCCTGATTATAAACAGGGCCAATATCATCATGATATTGCTTTGCTGGTATTGAAAACTCCTCTCAATTATTCTGGTAAGTAAACTCACACACACACACGCAAATAATTTTGCGATCGTTTTATTTTCTACTTTGTACCGGAAATGGGCGTTATTAAAAAAATATAAATATAATTAATAAATAGTTATAAACAAATGATCAAAAACATGTTGGCATGAGTCAAGTTCAATTGAAATTGAAATTGTTCACGTTTGCTATTTTTAAAACTGTAACAATTAAATTTTATTTGTAGTATAAGCTCATGTAGGAGCTTTCTAAATATTGTGTATTTAGATTTTGCTAAATAAAAAATTAAATTATTGGAATATCATTTATAAAACATTGAAAGGGTTTACACAAACGATGGTCGCGTTCATTGATTTAATATTTGATAAGAATTTTTGTTTTTTGTCACTAGCATTTTTGCACAAAAAAAGAGAGAGAATTTTCATAAATATATTTTTAGGAACATCCCCTAAGTGGGATGTTCTATACTGAAGCAATGCAATGTGTTGGAACTGTAAAAGGGAGGGGTGATTACGGAAGTATTAAGGGGTTAGGTGGTGAAAGTTGGAAAAAAAGAAATTGTGCCAACTATTTTGCGCAGAGAACTTTGGGAATTTATATTTGTGTGCATGTATGTCGTACAAAACAAAAGCAAAATAGATACATACATTTTGTTTAAAATGATATCTAACAATTTTGATGCTAATAACTTAGAATAAATAATTAATATATTATATATAATTATATAGTGCACATCTACATAAAAATAACTTTTAATCCATATATGTTGCATTGAAATTGGTGAATGATAACATATATAAGAGTGCACCACAAAAAATGTATAGGATTTCTATATAAGATTTTACTTCTCCCGATTTTGTTATAATAAAGGAGGATGCTTTTGAAAGGACCGAAACCATATTCCTGACTCATATATTGTATATGAATGCCGCTGGGGATGAAAGGTGGCAACGGTAGCCTATCAGTCCAATGGTCATGAGTTCAATTCTCGCCGGTTGCTTTCCGCAGATAAGCAAATTGCTTAGCGGGCCGTGTTTGTTATTTGAAAAAGAAACTTTGAACTCATGGCCTTCTTTGGCTTTGTAGCCGCCACTTGAACTACTTTAGCCAACAGTACTCACAAAGTGTAGCGGAGTTATTTATTCATATTGTTTATACCGCAGTGAGTCAGTCAACATCAAGCCTCGTTGGCAACAATTTTTTATGAGCAGCCAGACCTCTGATCAAATTGCAATCCTTGGAGAGTTATGCGTCTCACTCGCACTGGTTAATTTCTACACCTCAGATAGCTGTACAGATTTACAGTTTCTCTGAGGAACTTTCCGGGATAAACTACGCTCCTACTTCTTATGTGAACGTAATTTTGTGGTTGCTACAAAAATATGACTTTTGAATTTCGAAGACTGAAGTTGACATATTGTGGAACCCGATCTATCGGGTGTTTTTTATAGAGTGATACAAGTTTAAATCATAATAAAACATAGTAACATATTTTTGCTATCAATGAAGCGGTCTTTATTGGATAGAAAACTTTATGACATTATTGTTTAAATATGATTTCGGCCATATGGCCGCCACGGCTGGCGCGTACAAGGCGCAGTCTGTAACACAAATTTTCACAAACAGTAACATTCTGACCATCATCGTTTTTGAAGTCATATGGGCCAATGACTCCGCCAGCCCATAAAGCGCACCAAACAGTAATTTTCTGTGGATGTGGAAATGCAACAATTCTGTTTATTTACGTACCCATTCAACCAAAAATGGGCTTCATCGGAAAATACAATTTTGAATGGACGAAGTGCACGATAAGTTTGACGAACAGGACCATTATTTTGATTAAAAATTTCCACAATTTACACGCGTTGCTCTGGTGTAAGTCGATCCATAATGAAATGTCAAAGCAAACTAAACAAAATGCAACTATCACCTGCTAAATGGGTGGTCAAACAAAGCGGTGGTGTCAACTTAGAGTTGTATCACTCTATAAAAAACACCCTATAGAAGTGGAATAACAGACAATCCTTCACAATTTAATTAAATCAAATTACACAATCGAAAAGTATATAAAATAATATATTCGAATTGGAGTTGAAACTACCGGTAGTGGAACCAAAATCGGTAGAATGAGATGGTGTGTAAACGACTTATATTTAGCCAGGTTGATGTCTGGTTGAACTCTGCACTCTTGCCAATACAACAGAGCTAAAAGATGAGTCACTCACCGGTCGTAAAAGTTATAACGGTAGTATTGGTGTAATTAATGCTGGACAAATGCGTCTTAAAACTTTATACCAGCACTATAAATCACCTGCATTGCCTTTCACAATGGGTTAATAATTAAGATGTCCATTCGGTTTCCATTGTCAATCCTTTTTGTTTTCGTAAATTTATTTTTATTTCGCTTTGGGAGTTTTATTTTGTTTTTATTTTTTTTTGTCCAATTTCATACAATATGCCATTAAAAACACTCTCCTTTGATTGTTATCACTTAAAATGGCATAAATAACAGCAATTAGTTGGTCATAAAGGCGTTGTGTTAACAAACTTATATGTATAACATCAGCAATTTGTTGAAATTGAAATTATTTATGTATTTTATACCAGCATGACCATCCAACCGTACGATCAATTCTCTACATTGTGTCTGATCGACCAGTCGTCCAAAGAAAGAAAGACAAAAAAAAAGCTCAATCAAAAATTATGATTTCATTTTAAGAAATATGGATGTACGTTGTGTTTTATTTTCCTGTAGGACTTGTTTACACTCATTGATCTCAATGAATTTTTATTAAGGTTTTTTTTTCGATATCCGAGGAAGTAAAATGTGATGATTTTTAATAAAAGGCAGCGAAGCAAACAAGTTGTTTATCATATATTGTGGTATAATTAAATTGAATGTGACCAATTGGTAGGCAGGTCGCTTGTTTCTCTTACATGCCTTTTTTAAGTCACCGTTTTGCCTTTATTGATCCTGTTTATCTGCTTTGTGTGGCCGTGTGTATTTTGATCATTTGTTATTATTGGTACAATAATATAATAAGTAATTGATTATCTTTAGTACGTACCAATGCCTACGATTTACGTATGTATGCGTATGTATTGTAGTCGACATAGTGGTAGCTACTTGTATGATTTCTGGTATCTTAGATAAGTTGATCCACAAGTTGCAAAGTTGGTAAAAGTCTAAGGAAAAAATTTTTATTTCATATGCGATTTTTGGCAAAAGCCAGTAATTTTGGTTTAAAGTATATATATTCTATGAAATTTATTTATTGATTTGGATTTTTTGTTGCACAAAAAGTTTAAAATCGCTGTAATTTTGTAAATAAAGATATTTTAGGTTTAAAATATGTCAAATATAACTTTAGGCGGAAATTCGATAATAAAATTTAAATTTTCGAAACTAAATTTTGTTTTTTTTGTATTATTTTTCCTTCATTTTTAATAAATAATTTTATTAGATGATTCTTATACCCTGCTTTTTGTCAGGGTTCTTAAATTACAAATAAAATAAGGTTACATCAAATATATGTATATATATATATATATATATATATATATATATATATATATACATATATATATATGTATATATATATACATATATATATATATATATATATATATATATATATTTATATATATATATATATATATATATACATATATACATATATATATATATATATATATATATATATATATATAAATATATATATATATATATATATATATATATATGTATATATATATGTATATATCGATGAATGGTCTTAAGTGGGAAGGCCCTAACTAATTTGCTTAACTCCTAATTAGTAAAATGAAGCGGCTGTACTATCGCAAGTTTTTTCCGATTCATTTCTGAAATAAAGCTGTTACGATTGTATTAGAATTGATGATGCATGAGGCACTGTGCGACACAAGCAGCACATAACGTTGTAAATGCCTACAATGCCATATTACAACATACTTGCCAACATTGTATGTGTACGAGTATTGTACATACACTGACATGACATGTAATGTTGTGTTTTTGTTTTATATCTGATTTCCTTTATGGCTGCAGTTAAGTTAAGATTTTAATGGACGCACATTTCGTAAATTATTATGACTATTGGTTTGTATCAAACACATTAATCAAATTAAGTTTTTATTGCTTTATTCGTCAGGATTTTGTTTTAAGTTGCCCTACAAATTGATTCATTAGGAATCATATTAAGATAAAATTATATACATTTTTATGTTTATCTTGTTTTTTTTTTTTTAATTTCATACTCATTCCAATTAAGTGGCCACCCAACCAATTTGCTTACAAAAAACAAGAACCAATTTGGTGGTGGGTAAACGTGCCGCAATTGCAGGTTGGGGCAAAATGTCTACAGCGAGTAGCCGGCAACCAGAAATGGCCCATTTGGATGTACCTTTAACAAGTTGGGATTTATGTTTGCGGAACTATGCCTCGACTGGAGCTTTGGAATCCCCAAACTCCATAGAGGGTCAATGGATGTGTGCCGGCGGTGAGGGTAAGGACGTATGCCAGGGTTTTGGTGGAGCTCCGCTGTTTATACAGGAAAATGGTATATTTTCACAGGTAAGTAATAATAGTTTTATGAATTGATTTCTTTTTAAAATAAATAATGTCTATCAAATTCTACAAGGGGCTTAAATTATATAATAAAATGCCAGAATATATAAAAAATTAAAGAAATAATTATGTATTTAAAAGAGAATGTTCACAATTTGTAAAAAACTCTGTTAAAAAATGTATATATAAAATAGTTGCATGATCTGTGTAGCAGCTGCAGAATATATACCCGACCTAAGTAAAAAATTTAGTAGAATGTTTTAGATATATATTTAACCCTGAACGATTACTCTTAATTTTTGTACATTAATGTTACTCTTCATTAATGTTACCAAAATTTTTTTTTAAATAAATCTTATTTAAAGTAAAAAATAATTTTATTCAAAAAATAATTTTAACAATAAAATATAACATTAAAACTTTTTTTCTCTCTTAAAATTCGCTACGAATTTGAGCCAACATAAAAGACTTATATGATAAAGAGCAAATGACCTTGGTCGATTCCACGAACAGTAGCCATCCAGGGTTAAAATAATCAGCTATTTCAATAACTTCATTTCTTTGCTTTAACGTGGCACAGATGACCAGCCCAAAAATACCTAAAAATCTATCACGATCATAAACTTTCATGTCTAGTTAATCTGTACTGTTTCTTGCTAATTTTTCTAATTTTTAATTATTAATTTTGTGCCTAATTTTTATTATATATATAAATTTGTATAGCCTTTGTTTTTCCAATGGGCAAGTAATTGCATTATTAACATTCTTCAAAGAAGAACAATGATTTTTAATTTGATCATCCTTCATAATGAATTTTTTTAAAAATTTGCAGAGTGAACATTGTCAGCTAATGACAATTGCTTATTTATCTTTAATATATCTTCATATCGCCAGTCGTTGGAACAACAATAGTGTTGCTCAAACGAAAATTCCTCACGTATTTGTCAAGTTGCTTGTCTTACCCTCTTGAATAATTAATTGCCCTAACAAACATTTAGTCGAATAAAGAAGTATTAATAACACACTTATATATCCACATATTGGGTTGTCAAGGGTTAATAAAAATAAATAAATCTCAAAGTCAACCCAAGGATTGATTGGTCGATTCCCTTTTAAGTTCAGAAAAAAAAATAAATTTTATCAACTTGGCCTTTCAGATTGGCATTATGTCATTTGGATCGGACAATTGTGGTGGCCTGCGCATACCCAGTGTTTACACATCAGTTGCACATTTTGCCGAATGGATACATGACAACACGCCACCAGAATAATTTATGCTTTGCTTACTTGCAAACAGATTTCTTGTAAGATATTTTATGTATGTAAGTTAATTACTTCAAACATTCTTAACTTTATAAATAAAAAAGCGTATAAATAATAAACTAACTGCATATGTATTATATTTAGCTCGGTATTAGTACTTATCTTTCACTCTGCTCCGCATCGAGCTTAAATTAGACGTAGCTTAAGCTTAAATTAGACGTGACTTGACTATAACACAACAACCATGATGCCATCACTAGGTTCCTATGGTTGAAAAAATATCTGCCTTTCTATTTCAGAGTTATGATTATGTCAAATATAATAGAAGGCAGTGTTACGCGTCAGAATGGTCATATGGTTCCATAATGAAGGTTATGTCACATCTAATTTGAGGTAATACCCTTCTATTGTTTTTTGTACAAAATTATAAACCATGAGCCGAAAGTTTTATGATATACATATGCATATATACACATATATATATATATATATATATATATATATATATATATATATACATATATATATATATATATATATATATATATATATATATATATATATACATATATATATATATATATATATATATATATATATATATATATATATTTATATCGAGTCAGATTTCGCTAGTGTACGACTGTCAGAATTGCCTCCCAAAGGGGAGGACGTTATAATAAAAAAATCGTAGGTTATATTGTGATTTAGAATAACATTTTCAATCATAGAGATATTTTGCAAGTTTTCGCATGAAATATCAAATATGTCAATACAAATTTTATGTATAAAATATTCATGTACGAAATTCCATACATATGTACATGTTTATAGGCTCATATATATGTACATTGTACGTATATATTTTGTTGTACTTGTCATTTTTATCAACCAGATATAATTTAATTGTATCAATTGATCTTTTATAACCTTTTGGAAACATACTCACGACGTAGTAGTTGAGCATGAAAATGAAATTAAGATATATTATTGAATATGATCAATTAACCGTTTATGGGGCAACATCGAAGCATAAAAATCATATTAAGCGCATCTCCCAAATTCATATTAAGTAAAGACTGTGACACTTATTTTTAAATTGTATCAATTACATACATGCATACATACACACATACACATACATACATGTATATACGTATGTTTGTATATATTATTTTTTAGTTTAGTCAATAATAGACTTCCATTTCTAATTTATAAGTAGATCAGTAAATATCCAATTAGGATATAAATTACTTAATTTATTTTTATCAACTCTGTTACAATAGGTGTGATCCCGTACTCTTTGGGTAAAGTTCGGTAAAGTGAAAGTAAGCAAAAAATTCTCTCACATATTGTTAAAAATGTACAAAAATACGGCAACACAAAAAGCCAAATTTCTATACCAAAAGAAAACATCGAAGTTTTTTGAATTTTAATACATGGCATATGGTGTCTGCATGCAAGTTAAACTCAAGCAGTACTTTATTTACTGGTAATTTACTTTTATTTAATTAAAATTTTAATTGTTTATCTTTTCAAAACAGCTGATCGTTAGACTGTTTTCCCAATCTGCCCGAAGAAATTTGTCGGGCTGTTTCGTGCAACAAGAAGAAGAAGAATATTGTTCTCTCACAATCTCTCTCACCTGCCCAAACTTTGTGTACGGGAACAGTTTTGGGTAAGATTGGGAGCCCGCGAGCACCCATTGTAGAGTACGGGATCACACCTAATATTTCTTTGAGTTCTTATCGCAATTGTTTGGGAGATTATTGAATTTTTGTTGTGCATTACTGAATGCTTAGCCTTAATTTATACCACATACTACCGTCTTCTTACTTAAGGCGCTCTTGAGAAGTTCTTTTACATAACATTTCTTTATTTAATAGCTCTTGTATCATTTTGGGGCGTCCAGTAGATCATCATTTCCTTTACAAGTGCAGACTTCAAACATATGATACATATGTATGTAAGTATGTGTGTATGTATGCATGTATATGTTTCATATTCCATATGTAAGCCTACTTTTGCCTTCTACATGATCATTAAATGCAAATAGCTGAGCAACTTACTGTTCCAGTGGTCCTAAGGAACATAAATCGGTTAACCTTCCTCCTTCGGCTCCTGAAAGGCATCGTCATACAAGTACATATCCATGCACATGTGCATGTACATATGTACCAAATATAAACCTCATAATCACATTATTCCATACATACATGCATGTGTATGTGTGTATATTCGTACATGCTCATGTTTTCTTTAATAATTCAAACTTATTTTTATGTTCGTCTGTTGCCAACTGAATATTGTATTTTATCATCTCTTTTGTTCTGCCAACACCAAGCCCATCACATGGTCATGCCAATTTTAATCTTAAGTTGGCAGTCAGTGGTAATAGTCATAAAATTGATATTTATGTATGTGAGTTTCTGTGGCAGGGCGAAATAAAATATTAAAAATAAAATCCCATTTATTTGAGAACAGCTGTTTGGTAAGTTCTCACAGGAATTGAAAACGAATATAAAAAAAAATTTACAACGATCATATGATGGTATGACTGGTTAACACTTTCTCATCAGCTGGTTGCTGGGGTTAGTTTTTATTTAAAATTTTAAAGCTGAAAAAGAGATAATAGCCTCCGGCAGAAAGAGGTAAATAATTAAATTCTGGTTTAAGAAAACATAACTTTTGTATGGCTATAAATACATACATACACATATATATATAAATACATACATATATATGTACCTGCATTCATGCGGTAGTTGCACACAAGAGTTTTCATACTTTTTTTTCAGCTTCGATATCTTAAATAGCTCATCGTGCATAATTAAAAACTAAATAAGTCGTATATTAAAATAATTTTTATTACACTTGTATTTTGTTACTGTTAAAATTGTTCGGATTTCTTTCACCAAACGTTATTAAAAATTTACAAACATGTAATTATCCAAAATAAGTTCCGTCTTAGGCGAATTCCGTTTAACTGCACTCTTTTTTTTTTTTTTTTTTTTTGGGTCGTGTAAAAGTATTTGGGAATTCTGCAATATGGTTATCACATAAGCGTCCGTTCTTAACTGCCTGTGCCACAATTGCCCAACTCATAGTTCGTTCGCGTCATTTGCGCTATTTTTAACCAACTCCGGGAAAACTTCATAATAGAAATTTATATACGAGAATACACGTGTACGTAGTTGTATGTGATTTTACTTATTTGCCAGTCAATATTTTTGCCATCAAATATCAAATCCATTCAATTTATAAGTCTCACAAAACCTGCTCCACAATCGACTAAGAAAAGGTTTGCGCTTATTTCGTCTCTGAACACAAAAATTAAGAATACTAACTATAAATAAATGCATGCTTTAACACTTACAAGAAATATAATAAATGCCCATACGTAAAAAGAAATATATATTTTTTTTATTCATTAAAACAGTAGCAAACTTAAGACATATTCAGACTTGATTGAAAACAATCTTCGTCCATTGTCATGACTTTAATTCGTCGCGAACACAAAACAATTACTGTTATATTCGCTAAACTTTTTTATTGCCAATAATAAATTTTTATTCTTAATTTTATACATTTTAAAACTATAAATTTTTACGTATGTAGGTATGTGTGTGTTTGTGTGTGCATGTAGCATTTTCCTTCCTCTTTGCTGGTTTACAAAAGAACGCTTTTTCCGCTTCCATTTTAACATAAATCTCGGCTGAGACTATTGCTAAATGATCAGCCGCAAATTGTTATAGTATTGGTTAACTAATATGCATGACTAAAAGAGTGTGTGTATCAGCGTTACCGCTTTAGGGTAATTTCAAACAAATTTATTAATATTGTATGGATGGATGGATATGCTGGTTTTGTTGTTATTATAAGAAGTTACATAAATAATTTTTCTAAATTTTGTTAAACTTGTGTAGCTGGCAGTCACAGAAAGTGGATTCACCCCTTGTGGAATAATATGGTATCTGCGCTACGATAACAAATACAACATCACAGCAATCAAAGCATACACATGCTGAGTACATGCACAAGTATAAGCAATGCTGGGATAGACATGAAGTGACGTCAGATGACAATTTTTTGCTCAACCAAACTTGGCTATATTGATGTCAAATTCTTGTGTACAACAAGTTCTCGTTGCGTTTGTGTATGTAAGTGTGCTTTACAATTGTGCATGTGTATCAGAGAACGAATAGTGTACAAGAAAACTTAATGTACACCAGCTTTACAATGTACACCCTCAACACATTGAAGACATTGCCTTTCTTTCGTTGTGTACACCTTCGGCCTAGACTTGTGTACATCTCGTGTAAGTGCCCTGATGGGATTTTGTGAACTAAGTCGCAATCAACCATAAGTTAACTCATGGTTAGCTCGAATTCCGGCAGGGTGGTTGTGCACACAAACACCACGAATGGTAGAGTGTTATTTCTTTCTACTGCGCGCACACACACACACACACTAATTTTTTGAAGACGCAAAAACTAATATTCTCTGCTGCACACACATCCATTAATTTTATGAAGATACAAAAACAAATATAATGCTATCATCACCGCAAATGTGTATACGGACATAAAGGGAATTCAATGTTTCCAATGTCTTCAAAGTCTTCAATGCACAGTCCTGTACACTCAAGATGTATTTGTGTATAAAGTGTGGCATGTATACATTTTTCAATGGCTTTTTTTCGATGTCGTTGATGTAAACTTGTGTACACAAAGGCTAAAAAAGTACACTATTTCGTTCTCTGATGTGTATTCAATTTCATTGTGTTTTGTTACTATAATTTTTGAAGTGGACTATTACTTTACACAAACAACAACTGATTTGTAGGAATTGTTGTAAACAAGAACTTGACATGAAGGTAGCCCAACAATGATTGAGCAAAAAACTGTCATCAACTCAAGCTGAGAGTTCTCTCGCTCTCTAAGAGGGATGCAGAAGTTCACATCAAAAAAAAGTTTGTTCCGAACAACATTTTCTTAAAAAAGCTTGAGTGAATTCGCCTATATACTATGACGATTTGCGCACCTGCTTTAATATGATATAAATAAAACTTTATGCCGACCATTTGAGGTAAGTGCAAATAAATTCAGCAATTCAGCGAGAAATCGTTTGTTGATATATAAAAAGGAGCATTAGAAAGATGTATTAAGTCAAATTTTGTATATCGAAAAGCTTCACTGGACATTTTTTTTTCAACATTTTCATTGCGGCAACACTGATGTGAATGTTTGTGTAAGTTTAAACCAAAATAAAAAAGTCATCTCTAGTGTTTGAGTGTGTTAGACTTAAAGCATCTTTTGTATAATTCGGAGACACTATGGCACAGTCTTTCAATGGACACGGGCGGTGAATGTTCAATATACATAAAGACCATATTAAAGTTCATAGTGCAATACTGCAAACAAATTAAAAATGTACTATATAAAAATAATAATATTCGTAATAATAACCAATTGAAGGGCAAAGAGATTTCGATTACCAAAATATAAATGAAAAAAAAAAAAAGAGTTTCGTCTGAAGTGAATAAATGCAGTCAAATGGCATAAGACTTAAGTTAAAAAGAATATAAAATTTGAAAAAGAATATATAAATAAATATTAAAATTAACGTTATATAGTAGGAGTGTAATAATCGTCTCAGATTGCGTAATAACATCCATGGGACGGACGGCTTGTGTTACAAATAATTTTTCTTTCTTCTATAAATAGATACTAAGAATGGCTTGAGAATGGATTCAATTACGCACTACATCATAAGATAAGATTATTTGTGTTCCCTTTTTTTGACAAGGGCTATGATATAAAAATATTGGACTTTGCTTTTCCTCTTTAACGTATTGGTTGGTCCAATTTCTTTTCTCTGCGGGAATGGATAAGAAATTAAGTAAAATGTTTTTCCCAAGTACAAGGCAACACCTTCTCTAATGGAATGCCAAATAACGGACTAATTTAGTGGGTGTATTTAAAAGATCTCTTGACGCTCTCTCAATTAAAATTAACTAATCTGAGTGATAATTGCTGTCATCTAAATTATAATTGATTAAAAGGAATTGTAATTGCCGCTTTTTTAATAACAATTAAGTGTTTGTTGGCAGAAGTAGTACACACAAGACTACGATGCCTTAGGGCCCGAGTTCGACTCCGCATTAAGCTTGAATATGTTGCCGAATTTCGTAATCCGACTTACAATTGCTGCTTTCCGAGTTGCTATCAACTTATCGAAATTATAATTACTGTTGATTAAACGGAATTACAATTGTCGCTTTTTGAATTACAATTATCTAGTCAGTGTTGAAATTACCGCATTCTGAACTAAAGTTGACTCTTTCTGATTGTTTTTAAGTCTCTTATTACGTTTGAGTCAAGAACGGAATATAATAAAAAGACTTCGAAATTGACAGTTTATATTGGATTATAGACAAAAAGCTAAAGTTTTCTTTAATCTATTACAAAATAACAAAGCGGAATAATTTTTTTTTTTTAATTTTCTAAGGAAATAAAGTTTGGGAATTATAATATATAAGAAATATATGACATATAAAAATCAGAAAATAACGATTGTATTGAGATTATCGTGATGAATATGGCATTCGGCTAAAGCATTATATCCACATATACTTATATATTTATATATTTATATATTTACTACTGATATTGAAAAGGCCATAGCTGATATAAAAAACTTTAATATTAGACTTGATCGTGATGCATTTTTTGTTAATTGGGTACAAATTTGTGCCAAGATTTCGGAGAGATGTGTAATAAAAAATTTCTCAACATGTGCATATCTTGATTTGCTGAGCAAAATTAACTAAAAGTGCGCGAACAGACTTAATTTATTTTATATATATTATCCAGCGGTGGTTTAAGCTCCAGTGCCGCCCAAACTAAATAAGTTTTGACGGCGACCAATTTGGCTTGGCGCTTAAATTAACAACTGACTGGCAGCCACGCATCTGCATATATCTTCAGTTTGCCTGCATTCATGTAGTACATTCTACCTCCATGCAGTTATTTTAAGAAATAAAATAAAAAATTTAAGTGTTATTAAAATCAGTTCTTAAAGAAAGTAATTGGAGTTTTTAAACTTTAAACTGGCTCATTATAGGTAAACTTTTGAATAATATCTGTAATGTGATGATATACACATAAAATATTTTGTTTGTGTATATTCTAGAACTGTAAAAAATAACGGAACTGAAAAGCAACTAATTCTCAATAAAATATAAAATAAAAATTTTCAAAGCAATAGCCGAAGGGTTTGGTATTCAGCTTAAATATTGTACGTATAAAAACGAAAAAAGTTGATAAAATAATTATAAAAAATTTAACACATACGGGAATCACAATTGAAAAATAAATAAACAATAATGATTAATTATAATCAATAGTTACATGTATGGATGTATGTATGTAAATACATACATACATACATACATACATACATATATTGCAAATCATAATGAAGTCAAGTAAATAAGTATGTCATACATATGTATACTCCACTGTTGATACACATACAAACACACATATATACCGATGTACATGCATGTACAAGAGGTATGCATAAAGTTACGAACTTTAATATATATATATATATATATATATATATATATGTATATATATGTATATATATATATATATATATATATATATATATATATATATATTCCACAGAATCTTATATTTCGTTTACGACAGTCTTACAAGAAATAGC
Organism: Linnaemya vulpina; assembly: GCA_963675445.1. NCBI lineage: Eukaryota > Metazoa > Arthropoda > Insecta > Diptera > Tachinidae > Linnaemya > Linnaemya vulpina. Next base: position 5,597,122 of record OY776276.1, on the reverse strand, counting down.
GCCATAATTCTATGTACATACAAACATACATACATATGCACATATATATTCCTAGATTTTATGAGCCTTTAATTTTGATAATGTAATAACTCTTAAAAACCAAAAAAAGTGGCAGTTATATAAATTGGATTCTTGAATTTGGAAGTCGTTAATTTGCACTTTTTCCCAAGTCCATTGAAAAGAATTCAATAACAAAAGAATCCACATGATTTTGCTTAAATTTTAAATAATTTTAATTACATTTTGTAAACTTTCCGTTCTACGCTCTATAATTTGATTTATTTTATATGCCACAACTTTTACAGTTGCTGCCATTTATATATATGGAGTTGCAAATGGATAGTTTTGTTACGGTGACAGCTTTCGAGGGATTGTCACTTTCGGGCCTTCTAGTGTTATTACAAAACAAAAAATTGGTCATATAAATAATTCCAAATAATGGGATAAATAATGACCACTAATAGCTTTACAGCTACTTAAACAACTAGCAAGACATTAACCAAAATCCCAAGTTCATGTTAGCATTCATCCCTTGTCTCTCACCTTCCTGCAAACCCAAGAGTTTCCGCTTACCTTATTTCGCCTTTTGATAAGTTTATCCTTTCGATGTGCAAAAAAAAAATTCACTTATTTTATTTTAGTTCATGGCTGTTACCATGATCGAAATCATATTTATGTGGCATGTGTGCCCGTAATTATTTCATTCTTAAAAATCTTTTTTAGTTAGTGAAAAGTTAATTACAAAAAATTTATAAGACAACCCAAAAAATTTAACAAGTTCAAATAACTACCAAAGCCCAGCATATAAACATATGCAACAACACACATGTGTTGCAATAAGAGTACATGACTAAAAGTCATAAATATTGTCCAAAATAGTAAAGATAAAATCATTTTGTGAAAACAAAAGACCTAAACCCCAAAAAAAATATTGTACTATATTGATGTAAATAACTAAGGAAAGCGTGAAACGAGAAGCAGTTTGCAACAAAGTTGCAAAAGGGAAACAAAATGCAATACCTAAACAAGCGTACAATAAGTGAAGTGACAATTTAAATATTGTATTTTTTATTATTCTTTTTGTACCCCCATACACACATATATTTGCACAGTCAGCAACTATCACACAAACGATCATCTCTATCCTCACACATGAACACGTTTATTTCCAAATATAAACATCTTTAAACGAGCGTATCCACAAAACGGAAGACAAGCCAGCCTGCATTTGTGATAAACTTACAAACAATATTGAAACAAAAAAGCCAGCCAGCAGCTACGTCATACAAACAAAAAATATCGCAACGGTATTCTTTAATTCAATACGGATTCGTTTCGACCAGCATACATGCACACTCACACACACAAACAAACAAACAACGTACTGGCTAATTACATAAGTGCATATTTAAAGAACAAGTGTCAATAAATTGATAGCTCACGTGCCACGCAAAAGCAGGCAATGCAATACAATTTAACATACTGCCTGCCGTACCAACAGATCTGAAAAGAAATCATAATAAATAATAATAAAAAAATTGTTGCTCCAGCAAAAACAAAAAACAAAAAGAAACAATGCACGCTTTAACAGCTGTAGCCCCCCAAGAGCAGCAGCACGAGGACGCTGAGTGCATTGTTGTTCCAGAGACCGGCTTTTTTATAATGCATTCTCGCACCAGAATTTACTCTCAAATTAACTACAACAACATGTTGCTTAACAACCGCAACATTTTATTACTCATCATGTGCTTGATCTCGTTGTGTTTCACGGCACAATGTACAAGAACGTATGCTGCACGAATAGAATGGGGAGATTTAGAACATGTCAAAGCGCCGGCACCGATTCACGAATGCCCTACTATAGGCATGCGTCGAAGTTGTCAAAGTTTTGAAGAGATCAAAAATTGCACCGTCATACTGGGATCAGTGATAATTGCAGCTATTCACTCCGACGAATGTAATTTCACAAATCTCGTGTTTCCGTATTTGACAGAAATCACGGATTATTTGTTAATCAGTAACGTTCCCAACTTGAAAAGCATCAAAACGATGTTTCCTAGTTTAATTGTGATACGTGGACGACGAATATTTACTAACTACGCTATGCTATTAGATAATTGCGAGAATTTGGTTGATGTAAGTTAATGAATATGTACATACAGTTTTGGCCATGTATCTAAATGCGAACGATGGTTGCTTTCTGACATATTTTCGCTCGCATTTAGTACACGAACGGGCAGAAAAGGTTTCTCAGAAATAAACTTTTTTTGTTTGTAAATTGTTCAGACTCCAATCGCTCATTTGATGCTATTTGCGAATTTTCATTGCCCAATTATTTTGTGAAATCTCCCTAGTCCACCGCTACAATTCTTTTATGGTGGCAGCACGTCTCCGTACCTCTTGTCTGTACTGATGTGACAACTTCTAGCATCGAAAGAATGTTCGTCTCTCTGTGAAACCCATCAAGAGGCAGAATATGTTTCTTTCTGTTCTATATGTATCGCCCTAAAATAAGTAGCATGAAAAACATATTTATTTATTTTTTCTACGCGAGAAGTTCTGTTAACAGCTACAGAAACGAAACAGCTACAGAAAGGAGTGGTAGCATTCCTTTGACGCCGTCCATACAGTGAAACTTTTGCTGCTGCCGCTTTTAGTTTTTCAATAAGAAAGAATGAGAGATAAAATGATTATATATTTCCATTTCATTTATATTGTGCTGAAACAAGAGTTTCACCGTGAGGGCCACGACTTTGTGATCAAATTTTTTTCTGTATGCAGCCTCTTTATTTTAAAAAAGCTACATGGAACTTCTTGTCTTTGTTTTTCATAATTTTCCCATATTCCATAATTTGATTACAAGAATTTTTGCCGTCTAATCAAAAATTAAGTAAATATGTGTAGCATAAATTTTGTACTAAAATTTGTTTTATTGAACTGTTATAAATCAGAAAAAGAATTTATAAATTCGGAGTTTATGATTTAAAATTTTATTTATATCAGCTCAAGTAGAGAAAACTAAAAATTTTACCAAACAATTTTTCTGGGTACAATTGGTGCCGAAAAAGTACAATTTCGAGGGTCCATTTTTCATCACATGATATTTTCATTCAGTATGTGCTTTGGCGCGACAAATATTTATTTTTACAAGATCACCTGAAAACGGCATTTTGCCCACATCTTTGGATGTCATGGAGCATGTATCGATATATATATATATATATATATATATATATATATATACATTTCTTCTGCCCGGCCACTGTGTACAATTCAAATCGTTTCCTATCAAAATTTCAAGCGTCTTATATTTAGTTTTCTTCCATCTTAGGCAGAGTTCAAGTCCTTAATAGCCTTACAAAGAGGAAACGTTCTAATGGTGCGTTGTCCCAAGCTGTGTTCTACGTCAAAGGTAATAATTAACGTTCTTGAGTTATTCGTATAGAAGAAATAATAAAACGCATTCTTATAACTCCATTCCAAAAATTTCAGATTAATTTTGACCGTTTGACCTTAAGTCGTGGAAAAAACAACATATTTTTGAATGAATCAAACGAGTGTCCGCCAAATGAGATCCACTGCATTGGTTGCAAAAGCGACTCCTGTTGGTCCAATAATGAATGCCAAAAATTTGAAACCGATAGTGTTATCTCACCAATGCAGTAAGTTTTTAATAACAACTAACAATACAAGCACGTGCGAACTGCATGTAAATTGAATTATCTTAGAGATCCCTCGGAATGCCACAAAGAATGTTTGGGTGGCTGTTATAACCGCACAGCTCAGGGCTGCGCAGTGTGCAGAGGCTATACGGACCATGGAACTTGTGTGAGCCAATGTCCGCGAGATAAATATACCTCCAGTCACCATTTAAGATGCTATACTCGCGAAGAGTGTGCGGATAAGAAATTTTATATTTTCAAACACGACTGCGTCGACTTTTGTCCCGTTGGTTATAAGGAGAATGTAAGTCAGATGTCATGCATGTAATGGAATGTGGCTTTTAAGTTCGTTTTCTGTTATATCTTCCAAACTTATCTTTTAAGAACGCTACTATGGAATGTGATTTATGTTCTGATCCCGAAAAATGTAAGAGACTGTGTGATGTGGAACTTTACGACATCACCGTTGCGAATATCGATGAAGCCCAGAGGCTGAGAGGCTGTGAAACTGTTAACGGTTCCATTGTGATTGATATATACGAGCATTTCGATCCCAGCGAACTAATAGAACATTTACAAGATATAAAAGAAATTACAGGTTATTTGAAAATTCACAGGTTCGTATGGTTAAACAGTTTAAGTGAAAACATTCTTATGTCTCCCTATCAATTGCTTTTTGTAGATCGCCGTTTCTTACGTCCTTGAATTTCTTTAAGAATTTGGAAAAAATTCATGGAAATGTGTTGGAGTACAGGCAATATGCTGTGATCATATATAATAACAAAAATTTGACAGAGTTGTGGGATGTAAAGCCTGGATTTGAAATTGTTAATGGTGGCTTGTATATACACGCAAACGACAAGTTGTGTACTCGTCTTATCAGACTATTTCGGCAGAGTATCAAGCACGACAATAGCCGCGATTCTATTCAGAAAACTGATGAGGAGGTGTTCTGCGCACCGGCTATACTAAATCTCTATTTGCGGGTGAGTTTCCCTTAAGTAACAAATAATTATTTTTCGATTAAAATCATTTTCAAAAACAATGCATGTCTTATCATGTTTCTGTTTTGAATCTTTGCAAAGTGCTTTTGCAGTCTTTGCTTCAAAGCACACTTCAAGTGCATACTATTTTCCATGACTACAGCATTTATATATATGACTATGATTAACAAAGAGAACATGGAACCCCTCTGCTTTTCGCATTTTGAGACTATATGAATAAACATTAAATGGTTTTAATTTCATTTTATGTACAATCACTTTTCAGATTAAAGATCATCGTTCCATTTCTTTGCACTGGCCCAAAGATCAAACATATTCCGAAGTGGAGATTCTCTATAGATCAGTGTTGTTTCAAGAGAAATTGCAAGAGAAAAGTGAACTGGATACAGACGTGTGTCAGAGAATAAAATGGCACAGAGAGTGGAAATATACTCATGAACTTTTAAGAAATAGTACGCATTACGTTTATGAGATTCGAAATTTAGAACCTCATACCAGATATGCTGTTTTCGTAAAAACTTTTAATAGGGACAATGACGCCCAAGAGGGTAGGAGTGAAATAAAATATGGCAGCACAAAATTCGATATACCAACAGCACCAGAAATGGTTTTGACAGGAAAGAGAGCTCACGAGCTTGACATTGAATTTTCTCAAGGTCAAGTAAAATCAGATGGTTCCCGTACGATAGTGGACCATTTTATTTTGGAAGCATACGAACTGAAAGATGATGAGAATGTTCTGGATACTCGAGATTATTGCGATGAACCTGCAATGGATTTCAAAGAAAATGTCCATGAAGACTACGATGATTGTTGTTCGCGTCGCGAGAAAGGGAAAAGAGATAAAAAATTCCTCTCGGAGTTGAAACGTGATTTCGCTTGTTCTTTGGACAATCCTCAATATTGTCGGCCAAAGCAACTAGACTACAAGGAAACTGCAAAACGTCATATGTTCTTCACACACCAGATTGATGGATGGGAAACCAAATATACACTACATTTGTTGAAACCATATCACTTATATGTTATTCAACTGAAGGCCTGTAATAATGTCGGCTGCGGTAGCTACAGCACTCTGACAGCTAGAACGAATTACTCTTCGAAAGCTGATAGCATATCATTTTCTTTTTGCAGGGAGAACGATACGTATAGAGTTCAGTTCTCTGAGCCACCATTCCCTAATGGTTATATTACCTCATACGCTGTGCATTTGCGCAATCACACCCCCAACAATAACGGCATGGATTCTGATCAAAATGTGTTAGTGTGTGTAACACGTTTGGAGCATGTGCGCCATAATTATGAATATGTGGCACAATCCAATCATTCCTTTAATCAGGCTGCTGTTCGTGTGCACTCCTTGGGCCTTCACACTTTTATAGGATGGAAAAATATCTCCAATTGCTCAGACCTTGGGACTGCCAGTATATTGAGACATTTCCTTATAGGCTGTTTGATTTTTGTAATTTTTGTGGTTTTGTTGTTGGTTTATCTGAAGAGACGTCGCATAATGAGTTGGTTACGTGACCATGGTCCAGTTCATAGTGGTTGGAGATTTTTAAGACGACGTACTTACCGCGGTGAAGATCATCACAATCTGGTTAGAGATTTTTCCACGGCTATTTTTTATAATCGCGCCGATGAAAGAGATGAGGCACGAAATATGATAGAACTCCGAGAAAGAGTTCCAGATGAATAATATTATGTTATGATCTAAAACTATAAAATTTGTGTATATGTATGTGTGTATGTATGTGTTTGTGTGTGCTCATGTGATATATGTATACGACTTAGCGAAAAAGTTATCCGGATGTGATGGTACTAAATTTTAAAGGAAATGTAAGAATTATAAACTCAAGTTGTTCAATATATTGTCTTTCTATCTACAAAAAACGAAAAAATTATAAATATTTACGCGGTATGATATTATACTGCTCAAAGATTGCAATTTTTCACAATAAAAATAACTTTTTGTACTATTTCATTTATTTAAAGATTTTTTTTTTATTATTTCTTCCATTTGTTTGAATAACTGTTATATCAAAACGTCAGTATATATATATATATATATATATATATATATATATATATATATCAATTATATATAATTACCCTGTAGTTACACGATCAATCAATTAGTTTCAACTTGACCGCGAGTACTGCTGGTCTAAATTAATTTCTATTGATACTGCGACGTAGGTTGCAAGCAACGTAATAATCAATTTACTCTCTAAGATGCCGTCCACAAGGTATTAACAATTTCTTTGACTCATTGCTCGATAACTTGTTTAATATTTAATTTTATTTACATTAATTTCTAAATTTGTTACGCTTTTAGAAATAGCAAGATTCCATAGCAGATCCATAATTTCACCAATCTTATCACTCAATCAAAGGGTGTGTTTATGCTAAGAAGTTCACCACATTTCAGGTTGAAAAACGGCTCCCTACTAACGAAGACAAGAACACTGGTTACAGTCTTCGATGTGATACCATATTTCTTAGAGGTTTTAACATTTTGTCACGTACGGCAGCATGGTTTTACAAATTGATACCTGACACAGCTGTTGTTTTATTTAGTCATTTATCTACAATTTGTGCCGGTTTAATAAAAGAAATGATAGTAGAGCGTTAAAATCACAGTGTAAAAGCAAGTTTTAATTTGTTTTAAAATATGGTAGGTAAATTTTTAAATATTTTTGGAATTACATGTATATATTTATATTATTCATACATACGAACATATATACTACGTGTGCTAACCGCTAAAAAAATTTGAGTGTTCTTTAGTCAGCAAAGTTTCAAATATCTTGTTATTCCTTCATAATTTAAGCTTTATTCCTGTCGTGATGCGATATTTCCTCAATTGCGGAATTTTCACAATAATTCACATTCTGTAGTAATCGCCGCTGCGGCACGTACTCCATGGGGTAAAAGTAAAGGGCAACTGGCTACAGTTAGTGCCTGGCGTTTAGGCCAGATTGTCGTGGAAGCTGCTGTGAAACAGTCAGCTATTCCTTTAGAACAAATACAAAGGATATTTATGAATGAAACTCCCAAATTGCTAAATGATAATGAAAGAAATAATTTCGTATTTAGCGATTTATTAAAGAAAGCAAAATATACATCCATATCTGAGGATGGCAATGATTCTAATATGGAGTTGTTCGTAAAGGCTTTGGAATCGCTAAAATCTCGGGAACAAACGTCTTTAGTAGTGGGTGGCTTAGCATCTGCTACACAAAATCATTGTAGTAAGATCAAACGCATGAAAATAAAACCGCATACTGATGTATCCGAGAAAATGTTATCGGAATTTATCGCAAATTATATCTCCGAAAGTGTGACTCGATATAAAAAATCTCATTCGGAAGGTGTATTTCTTTCTGAATTAGCACCTTTAACAGTTCTAAAACATGAGAACAATGGAAGAACAATAAAGGAAATAATTCAGGATGAAATACATTATGATAAATGTAGAGATAGCAGTAGATCGCTGAAAGATTGTGATGGAGCAGTAGCATTAGTTCTGACTACAATGGCTAATGCTCAAGAATTGAAACTGTCCCCACAGGCTGTTTTAATTGATTATGAATATATGCAAAACTCAGCAGGTCTTCTATCGTCCAGTGGTAAATGTGTAGATAACCTTTTTTCTAAAACTAAACTGGATGCTCAACAAATACATCATTGGGAAATTGACGATTGTTTTCCACAGTTGGTTGATTTTTTCAAAAATTATTTAAATTTAAATTTGGATCTGATAAATCCACATGGTGGCTCCCAAATTTTTGGCTATTCCTTAGCAGTTGCTTTACCACGACTTATAACGCATATTACCCATTCTCTTAGGCCTTTGCAATATGGTTGTGTCATCTGTAGCAACTATCAGGAAACGTTGGCTTTAACTATACAAAAGCTGTAAGACTTTAATACATTTATATTTTACAACTATATACATATGTAAGTAATTGAAAATTTTATTCAGACCATTGCCTACTTCGAATGGTTTACCTCTTGTGACCTTGTATACCAAAGATCCTTGTCCTTTGTGCGACATTCTAGTTGACGAACTGGAAACTAATTTCCCGGGTGAATATCAACTGGAGAAAGTGTTTATTGATGACAAAGTTAATCTTCGATTTTTACGTTTATATCGTTTTGACATACCAGTTGTATTTTTAAACAATCAGTTTCTCTGTATGCATCGCTTAAATCACAGATTATTAAGAAACAGATTAGATTTAATAAAAACATATTTGGAAAATAAGATGTAATAAAATTCAAAAATTATTTCTCTTTTATTTTTCAGAATGACCAGCCAGAAATACACATGCGATTATTTATTGTTCTCCATAAATTTTCAATTGACTATTATTTGTACAACGAAAATCATAATTTTCGAAAGGTAAGCAAACATGAATTCATATAGATATCCATATATATATATATATATATATATATATATATATGTATATACATATATATTTTAAAACAACTATTGTTCAGAACATTTCTCCCATGGGTTTGACAGTAATTTCATGAATCTATGTAAAATAGAAAAGCAAAACCATTTTGTATGTAAGAAAATAAAAGTATACATAATACTTTTAAAAGTCTGTAAAACTGTACCTGAACATTTTCTGGCACTCTTAGAGCATACAAAACGGCATCGGCTATATTTTGTGGTTCCAAACGAGGCATATTTTTAACATAAAAATGAATTTCTTCAGGAAAAATATTTGTGTTAACGGCCCCTGGACAAATACCCTTGAGTTATTTTAAATTATTTGAATCTTTCTGATTTTGATACGGAAACTCTACAAACTTACAGTCACTCTAACTTTACTCTTGTACAGTTGAAATTCTTGTCGATAAGTTTCAGTCATGGCAGTGATGGCAAATTTTGTAGCTGGATATATGTTAAAAGAAGGTAAAACATCTATAAAGTTCAATACTTGTTGGCCAGCTATACTATTAATTATCAAAATATGTCCTTCATTTCCTCTTTTATGCATCATTTGGAAAGCCTCTCTGGTACACCACATTACACCCATAATATTTGTATTAATAACCTGCTGTATTTTTTCAGTATTACCTGGTGCGACCAGCTGAGTTTCTCTCGTTATCCCAGCATTATTTAATAGTATATCAGCACCATCTAATTCCTTTTCTGTCCATTCAAATGCTCTAATAACTTCTTCTTCCTTCGAAACATCACATTTTCTTGGTATAAATAAAGATTTTTGCTTGTACGGCAAGGAAGTTTGCAATTCTTTAAGTTTATTTTCTCTGCGTGCAAGGCCCACTACACGTATTCCTGATGCAACCAGAGCCTTGGCACATGCGGCTCCTATGCCACCACTGGCTCCTGTTACCACAGCTAATTTATTATGCCAACGTTCCATGCTAGCGTACGAATGAACAAAATCTGACTGGGTGTTTTATTAAAAAATTCATTTTAAATGCGGTCTATTGATTTAAAAGCACTTCAAGGGCTTCCTTATTACCTTTTTCAAAAATGGTCATTTGTACATACCGATGTTTGTGCACACTTACTTACATTATTTTGTAGTGAAGACGAAGTTGAGACATACATGGCCAATCCCTTAGTAAAAAATGGTTCATGAAAAGGAAAAAAGTAGAGAACAGATTTTTTGTTTTGTAAAACAATAAACTTGTAGTATTCTTTTAGCCCTTAATTACATTTAAAACGATTATTTGAAAAAAGTTATTTATGAACATAGAACTTTAAAGGAATTTTGGCGTCAAATCTTGATTTTTAATTGAGTGATGTTTACATACATATATCGAGAACTGACACATCGCTTGTATACGAAATTGTGTCTTAAACTTTAAGTTTAACGTGAAAATAGTTACATATTAATAAATGCAATCAAAGAAAGGATGTAACGACGTAACTTTATCAACGCTCCTTAATTTGCTTCTACTGCGGAATTCTGTGGAAGTTATCAGTATTTGTATGAATGCTTTTGTTATTTTGGATATGAATGATATAAATATGTATGCACTTCCGCTTTGTTTTTAACTAGTTTATATTTAAATTAAATTTTTTGTCTTTCCTTCATCAAGTTTTTTCAATAACTTTTTACCAAAATGACTCAGACAACTAAAAATCTTAATTTTCTTGTTTGTAATCACAATTTTTTATTTAATAAATTTCTTTTAGTTTTTTACACGACAAAAAAGTTTATTGATTTTTTTATTCAAATTTATTTTTAATAAATTTTCAATATTTATATAATGTAATTATACTCACAAATACATATTTTATTATTACATCCTAAGCTGTTATAATTAATGTTTATTATTATTTCTTTAATATTTATAACTAATTTAATATTTCACAAAATAAACATATTCATACTTAGTTGTGTAGAATTTATGTTTCAAACTGTTTTGCTGAATATGTGTTATGAAAATGGAATTGAAATTGTATTTTAAAAATGTGGCGATTTTATTTTATGCTGCGTATTTTGAATAATAATTGTTTTATTTATTGCATAGCTATGATAAATCAGAATACAAATTTAAGACAATGACAGCTAAATACAGTTTAAAATAATATACACAGTCGGTTAAAACGATCGTAAAAATTTTGTTTAAATATAAATATAAAACTAAAAGATAAGTTCAATATATTAAAATTTATTTTACAAAATAAATACTTCAATCACACTGTTCTACAGTACGAATAGAAAATGCTCGCCAGTGATTTAATATAGTTTTATGAACACTAAATTATTGAAGAAATAATAATAAGAGTTATGACCGAAAAAATTTCCGTAACTTTTTGTGCGGAACGTCCTCAGATGTTTTTAAAATTGCATTTATGCTCGTAAAATCAGTTTGAAAAAATTTGATTTAAATAACAGTTTGCAGTTTGAAAATATTGTAAAGTCAATAGTTAATACAAAAAAAAAATTATTTTATTTAGATTTCCGTGAAAATGATTTTCTTCGTTTAATATTTAAACACAAGCTAAACCAGAAGAAAATGTGGCTTTAACCATCAATAATGCTGCTACTTTTTATAGCGTTGTTATAAATTAAACAACCGTTTTAAATATTTTAATATAAAAATTTTCATATCTAAGTTCTATACAATATTTTATGTTTACATGAAATTTTTTTACTTGACGTTCTATAATTGTTCTAAATTAAAACTCAACATGGTCGTTTCAAAATATGCTGCACATCGTTAAATATGCAATATGTTTTGCTGTCAACTTGCCGTCGTCAGAATGTAATAGAAAAACGAATCTTTAGAATAATAAAATATTCTTATGTGACAATTCTCAATTCACACAATTTTTAAAACATGATTCTGAAATATATTCGTGTAAGATTCAGTGTTTGTTTATGAAATTTACGTTTCAAAATGCTTTCATTATTATCAAGCTAAAATTTTACCTGTTTTTACGCTGATGGAAACGTAAACGAGCAAAGATAATCTACGAAGCTTAAAATGAATTAAAATGAGTCATAAAGCATTTCTAAATGCAAATTAGAAAACGTTTTGGAAGTCAATAAAGTGTTGTACATTGTATGGGAGACTGCTGATAATTCTAAAAAGTTCATGAGTTGCAGAGTTAATAAAAAAAAAGTAAATAAAAAATAAGTTTTAATTCACAGTACAGCTGCGTGCAGAAAAAAACAATAAAAATCACTTGGCGAGTTTGTTTCTTATTTAGGAGGTTTCGGCTTAATTATAAAAGTATAATCGAATCGGTTAATAACATGTGATGTATTTACTTTGCTTCTATCTTATATTTATGTATTTCAGCTGTTTATTCAATACATACAATTTGTATATACGAGTATATCTACTGTTCACTATAATTTGTTTCAACGACTTATAAAGGCAGATTTGGAAATTATTTGAATTTAATTTTTGTTTGCTTATATTTTGCTGTTTATTTTCAAAAGGAAGCTTAGTTCTTTTCTTTTTTAATTAAGCAATAATTTTACAATGTGCTTGTTATGGGCAGCAGTTTTATTTCTATTCTTGTTTATGTTTATGGAAAAACAGTGTCAAAGGAAATGCATTTAGAAAAGTTAATTTTCATCTGTTTGTTATAAGATTAATTTCTGTGTAAAGTGAGTTGCGTATATTATCTCAAAATTTCTTTATTGTTTTTTTTTTTAACGGTAGGTTGGGGTTGAAGTAGAGTTTCAAATGTTTTTGAGACTTTTTTTTTAATATAAATTTAGTTCTTTCTTCATTTTTAACACTTAAAACTGTTTTGTTTAATATAATGCAATAATCAATTTTTTTTGGTTTTATTAAGGGGGAATACAGTTTGTATTTAGAATAGATTAGGGATAATAGTTAGGTAAACTTTTGTTAATAAAATGGAAATATTTATAATTTCTTTTGTTACTTTAAATATCTTGTATGTATATTTTATAGTTTTTACTTCTCATATATAACATTAATGGTTTGTTTATTGGTTACTTTTTTCAATAAATTGTTTTTTGCTAATTCTCTTAAATACAAATATATATAAATTATTAAATGTCTTTTATTTATAATTTTGTATTATAGCAATATATTATTATATATAGTATTAGTTTATGTTTTTGTAGTTTGTAATAGTAGTAGGTTTTTGTTGTTGTTGTTTTAGAAGTCTTATTTTATATAAAAAAAATTATGCTACTATCTTGGATTTTCCATGACAACCTGTTTAAAAGCCCCAGCTGAGACACGAGATTTAAGCTCATGATTTCCAAAGGACGTGGTGCCATCCTTGCCTATATACAATTGTAAGCCAGAAGCTGAAAGAAAATTCAATTCAATTAAATCTAAATATGTATACTAAAATTTTAATGGCCAAGATTTTAATGGACTGTTAAATTTTACATTAGATATATGTCGCTTAGGACAGGTTTTTAGGATTGAGATTAAGATTGGTTTCGAACTATAATTAACTAATTTTACAAAGTTTACAAAAAAAAAAACAATTTTTCTTATAGTTTAGCAGCTGTTTTGTCATACAAGTCTTGTTTAAGCTATAATAAAAACTATAATGATAGTTAATTATGCACCTGAAAACTGAACTCAGAAATTTTGTATGACTAAATCTCTAATCACAATCCTGAAAACTGGATCATAAGGATATAGTGCCCAATACTTTGGAGCTAATGAATAGGCAGGCGTCTTCAATAAGACATAAAATATGTCACACCACATACCACCAACTCAAAAAATACAACTGAAACGAAACCAATTTTGAACAAATTCTTCGAGAATGAAATCCTTGAGAGATTTTAGAAGCGGGTATTTTAGTTCTGTTGGGATTTTTTTCAACTAGAGGTAAAAAAGAAATGAGAAGTGAGAAAGTTTTTCCCCCTACCATCATACATTTTATACCGAATTTTTCGAACTGATTAGAAGTCATTTAATATTTTTTATTAGCAAACTTTTTTACATTTCTTTTGATATTTTCTTCTTAGAAGAGCTGTTACAATTAATTTTTATTACACTCGAAAATTCGAAGTTAGTTTAGAATTTTCGCAAAAACCTTTAAATTGACTAAATAGTGCTGGAGGTATTAAATGTCACATTTGTTCTATGCCGATTTTGCTTGAATGAAGAATAGAAATTTACAAAAACTTTCAAGGGAATGCCTGAATTCCGGCCGGCTTGGAGCAAGTTTTAGATTTGTGTTTTAAAATTCGAATTTTGAAATAAAATAAATATTTTACTTACTTTCTGCAGTCTCCTCTAATTGATCCAATTTAGTATCCTTTAAAATCTCATCTATTAAAGAATTTGGATTAACTCTAGTTTCCTCCACACGATCTGAGACTCGGGGACCATCGTCTAATGGGCCTTTTTTACGTTTTTCGGCGGTATTTTTCATACGATCCAATGAACCTGTTTCACTTATAACTAATGAGCCGGAACTGGGATTCCTAAGACAAAGTTAGCACAGATTGTAGTTCCAATTGGTTTTTTTTGTTTGTTTGTTTGTTTGGTTCAAGCAAAATAAAGTGTTTGGTTTTGAACAGCAATTCATAACACAAGAATAATCCAAAGTTGTTTGAGATTTAACATTCATTCAAATGTTACAAAATGTTTTGAAAAAGAGTAAACAAAATTAAAAAAATAAAATATGAAATTATTTAAAAAAAATATTTTTATAGAAATAGCAAAATAGACAAGATAGGTAAAGGACGTTGCTATAAGTCTTTCTAAAAAACATTTAAAAAATAACTTAATTCAAAAAAAGCTTATAATTGTAATGAAGTGCTTGTGATAGAATGATGAATTAAAATGTTCACATTGAATAAATAATTCGAAATAATGTTGGGGAGAACAGTGCTCGGCTAGTTACAAATTAGTATGATTAGTAAAGTGTTTTAGTGTGATTTGTTATGAAACAAACAATTGACAGAACATCATGCATGTATTTCGAATCTACAGAATATATCATACATTCATTTAAGCAATTCAAGAATTATTTACAATAACTTGTGAGTAAAAAACCAATCAAGCGAAAGTAAATAAAACGTTAAAATCTGTTAAGGTTACTGTAGAGCCAAGTTGCGGCAAGTTCCACTTGCCAGTTTTAATTCAAATGTGTGGTTTTAGGATAAAACTTCTATTAACTTCTATTAAATGAAGTGAAATTTTTAGTTTAGTTATTTAGTTTTTATTTAAAAAATAATAACAGCTGTAATTAAAAAAAGGTTCTTACGACTCGTCAAAAAAATTTATTAAAAATATATTCATGAGCTTTCTTGTCCCATTTTTCCTATTCTCTCTCTCTCTCTCTCTCTCTCTCCCTCTAATTAACTTAGGACAAACTAATTTAGGAATAAATAGATAAAAGATATGAGGTAGACTAAATAGATTTGATTTAAAAACGTCGCTATTTCATTGTACTTTGATGCGTTAAATGGCCAACTCATTTTCAAAGTAACTGTCAAACTCAAAGTGCGCATTCTGGCCACTGCATATTGAATCTTCTACATTTCTTAGAATAACTGTGGAAACATTTTGCGAAAATCTTACGATGTTTTCCACAGTGCCAACTTGTTACATAATCGATCATCTGCCTCTACAATTCTTCGTTCATCTTCTCGATCACTCAAAGTTAAATAAAATGATACTAATTCCATATTTATGTTTGAAAATTCCAATTATACTTTTTACGGTAGTTGCATCTATTGTGAATTTTTTTGTCGAAATTAACTACTGTGAATAGGAATAAATTTGGAGTCATATTAAAAATAAACTTGTACTGTCAGACTCAGTATCCGCTAAAGACCGACGCCACAAGGGTCTATGAATTTTATTTTGCTGAATATCTCAGTTTAGGGTGAGTGGTATGTTGAATTAGCAGATTTTCAGTTACCCTAGATTGGGCTTTCTAATAATAAATTTGTAAATAAACTAATTAATGATGAAGGAAAGCAATATTATTTTTAGAAGGATAATTCTTTCGGTTAGAAGAAATTTTATGGATAATGGAAACGGTTTTGATAAGAAAAGTTTAGAAGACTTTATGCAAATGAATAGTTTTAGGTTATTGAGAGACTAATAGACAACTTCTGCTCCTCGGTATGTTTTTCGATTTAAAAATATTTAATAAAAACCACAATTCACAATAGTTATTCGAGTGACATTTTTGATTTAGTGCTCACTATGGCTGTCAAAATAATTCATTTCACGGTTGCGATGCTCAAGTGAACACTGAAATTGATTAATATTCTAAAATTTATCGTTGCGGAAACCGATGCCCGACGCTGCCTGGATCCGTATGAAATGTTACGAAAATATGTAAAAATTTAACAGTGATTTCTATGTATCTGGCGAAAAAAAAATCACCAAAAAATTAACCACTTTGCCTTGGCTTTATTTATAAATCTGTTATAAACAAGCATGCGATTTTTTTTAAATTGTCAAATCAAAATAAAGACAAAAAATCAATACGAAAATGTGGAAGCAAAAATTAAGGAGAAAAATAGAGAGAAACTTCAACATCGTCTTTCAAAATGATACTGGAAATAAAGGAAAAAGGAAACTAAACTAAAATAAATAAAATATTGTGTTGCAAAACAGTTGATGCATAAATGGTAAATCAACGCACATGGTAATGCTGGGACGTCTTATAAGATGATGATGAGCAGCAGCTGAAGAAGAAAGCGGTGAAAGCGTAACTGTACCACCAGCACCAGCACAAATGCCCGTTGCAACGATCGATCCAGCAATCATATCGTTTGCCATTAAAGAGGCAGCCGAGGGATTTGAACGTATACTACAGGCATCTGTGGGACTAGCCGCTAAAGAACTTAAAGCTGCATCACCCAAACGAGGGCTATTCCCACCGCTATTGCTATTTAAAACATTTATACCGCCACTACTGACGCCTGTAGCTGTAGCTGCAGATGATGCTCCAGTAGTTGCGGTAAGGCCTAAACAACACCCACCACCACTGGCAGGTGAGCCTACTAACGGTTGCTGTTGTTGTAGCTGTTGAGTCTGTTGTTGCTGCTGTTGACCAGCGCCGGTAAATGATGAACATGACGATGAGGCCGGTGGCATTCCATCAACTGTATCAGTTGAAGTACATTGAAATGTTATAACATTATTGCTACCACTACTACTGCTGTGGCTGCCATTCGATGACGATGATGAAGAGTGAGTAGATTTTATACTACCCAATGTGCCATAAGGTGAATTGGATGAACTCATTAATATATTATTGCCGATCGCACCCGACGAGGCATTTAAGGCAATCGAAGATATTTGACGATTGCTACCATCTAACAAACGCCTAGGGACACCGCTAAAATTACGGCTGCTGCATATTTAAAATTTCATTTTTTAAATTCGTTTTCAAACGTTTCACACAATTTACATCCATTTTAATGAAGCATTAAGAAAAGCAAAAAATTAAAAAGAAGTGGAATGAAATGCAAATGCAAAAACAAATAATTGAATAAACATTATTGTATAAGTTTAGTAACTAGTTTAGACAAAAATAATAGTGAACAAAAAATTCTTGTAATTCAAAAATAAAGAAAATTATGAAATAAAAAAAGCATTTTTTCAATAGACAGAAATTTTGAATTTTTTCAATAATACATATAAACGTATACTATACATAAGTAACATATTCCTTGGGTGTTTGTATGTAATTTTTTAATGGAATTTGATGTTAAATCTATGTGAATAAGATGTGGGTGTGCGTGTTATTGCAGTTTGTTACTTTCTTTCAAAAGCCTAGAAAACATCAACATAAATTTTGTATGTAATCAAAAAGCTTTTCATATCTACAACATACAAGTCCTACAATAGTTGGCGACTTAACTTTGTTTTGCATCAGTCTGAAAGATGTCTAATTTTTCATGTTCTCGTTTGGAAACAATCGTTTTCCATCACATACGAGTTTCACTCTTTTTTTCTTCTTCCAAGAGTCCTCGATCAGCAATAAAAGTGAATTCAAGTGTATTTTTGTTTCCATTTATTGTTTTAGGTATTGCCTTGTTGTCTTTTTCAAATGTGACAACCTTCTAAATAAGATGGATAACCGTTTACCAGGCAATAAAAAATATCGAATAGCGAAAATGGTGTTTCGAGTGTTGCCAAGTTTTACGTTGAAGATTTTTTTAAAGCTTTAAACAAAAATACACTTTAATAATGAACTTTCTTATTGTTTTCAATTTGCATTTTATTATAATTTTTTTGCCTTTGATATTAACGAAATTTGTTATTGAAAGTCCCTTTTAAAAATATAAAATATTTTTTTTTTTAGGACGGACCAACAAAAATGTTACAACAGACAATGAATGAACAACGACAATTGAAAATTTCAAAGTCAAAAGCAATAAGAAAATAAATCTCAATATAGGAAGGAATCTGTAAAAGATGTGTGTGGATGTAAGATTTTTATTATGTACATACATACGTGACCTTCCACATGTAAGGCCAACCCACTGTTCTACAAAGTTCAAATTCACATATACATATAAAAACTAATATCTAAAAAAACTAGTTACTCCTTTAAATGGAGATAGAATGGAGCTGTTGGTTACATCATATAACAAAGGACATCAATTCAAATAGAAGACAAAAAAAATAAAAAATAAATAAATAAATCAATGACTGCACAAACCACTAAAAACCCAAATGAAGTTTTTGAAAAAATATACAAAAGTTTCGCGATACGCCTTCGAAGTGTTAAATGAAATTGAATTCGTTGTCAATCGAAAAATTCATAAAACGAATATGAATTTATTTCGACAATTCTATAGTTTCTTGTACTTTCTCAACGTTTAAGCAAAAATTTCAATAAATTGCTGAAATATGCGGCTTATTACCTGCCACTACGTTGCAGGCAGTGTAGCTATTGTTAGTTTCTTTGTTTTCCATCTGTCAACAATTTTACTGAAATGCCATTAGATGTCAAGGTGTAGTAAAAGCAAACAATTTAAAATAGGGTATATACCAATTCTTCGCTCATGATTTTTCAACAAATAATTCTAAGAAATTTGCAAAACGTTAAAACGGCTGGTATCACAAATTCAACATGGAATATCAATTTTTTGATTTGACATACAATATGCAGTGAAAAGAGATTGTTACAAGCTTTTTTTCTGTGCTGTTATCTTAAAACTAATAAAAATGCAATTAAAGAAAATGAATTTTGAAATAAAATTATAACAGAACCAAGTAATAATTTATAGCCAAAACCAAATAAAACTAGAGAAATTACCAGAACAAACATATAATTAATTAACATAAAACAATAAAACTAACAAAACCCGCATCTGTAGTTGTTGGTGATTTAAGCCTTAATTTTAAATAAATGAGAAACAGATTAATAACAAAAATATATGTATATAAATATAAATGAAATCATAATCAAAATAGAACGCAAATAACTGATATTTTGGGCATACGGTTGTGCGGATGCACAATAGTGTTAAGCGGCCCACACACTTGCAATATAATTGTTCTTTTCATATTGTTCATAATGTAGCCGATGTGTATGTCATATTCGAAGATGGCACAATATATTGGGAAACGTGAAAAGACCTTGAAATTTATTGTAGAACCAAAACAAGAGCAGCGAAATATAATTTGCCATATAATAAACATATACAATGACAAACAGAATATATATATTGAGTGTAAGTCAATAGGACTTTTGTAAACTAAAATTTCGCCAGAAGATGGTCTGACAATAGCTTCATTATCGGATTAGTTATTGGTACATTATATTATAAACATCAATTTCTTTACTAATTCGCATATTAAAAAATAACAATAATACGCAGATTTAAATATAGAAAGTTTGTTATTTTAGTTTTCATATGACACGATTATAAATAACTAAAATTTTTATCTAGAAACGGAAAAATAATTATGTTACTAAAGTTAATATTGACAATTGAAATGTGTGTGTGTGTGTGTGAACATAGTATTAAACATTTTCGTAAAATAAATTTTATCTAAAATTAATAACAAAATTTTTTTTAAATACATTTATTTTGTTTTAAGCCACATTTTGCTGGGTCTTATGACAATTCTCAGTTTATTTGACAAGTTTGTGTTATTGTTGGCTTTTTTTTTTGTTGGTTTTTTTTAGTCATACCACGTTCATGTTTCCATAATTCTCGTTTGTTCTTTAATTTATACAACCATACGAGGATTGAAACTTTTCAGGTTCATCAATGAGTTGTCATATGCACAATGGCACGTGTTAAATTTGGATTATTCTATTTTGGCTTAATTTTTTTTTTAAATAATGTGATCATTTATATTTCTTCTTCATCCATCTCTGGATTTTAATATATAAAATTCATGCCCAGTTATTGAAGATCTGCGTCGCACCAGTTATTTTTGTCGATTTGTCATGTTATTACTATTCTTGAAACTTAAACACACAATTATAGAATATTGCGATTCAAGCGATATTAAAAAAAAAAATTTTTCAACAAATAATTTCAATAAATTTCTTTAAACATACAACGAGAAATATCTAAATAAAAAAATAAAAAAATCAGAAGAACTTAGCCTAGTTTTCGGTGGCTCCCGCTAGCCCCATGAAATAGGGTGCGTTAACCATAGACAAGTAAAAGCAAGTGCTTGAATCGAAAAGGGTTAATATTAAACTACTTTAAAATGAGTTCACTACCTATTCAACCCTACTGTTGGAAAATTAGGCTTCCAAAAATTACAAAAAAAAAAGAATTATTATGGATAACATTTTGTTTTGTGTTAGACAAAGAGACATACTAATAAAAGTGCATGGTTTGTTTCTATTGTTTGATTATTTAATTGTAAAGAGGAGGAGTTAATGAGCAATAAAAGCAGTATCTAGGACATTATATATGTATATAAACTGGAGAGACTTTTGATTATATTGTTGATTGATGATGTAGTAGTAACTTAAATTTTTTGCGTGTTATATAATACTAGAAGAAGTTTGAACTCTACGAACCTCAGTGCATCATAGGCAGCATTATTGGAATGTGGTCTTATATACGTTGTTGTAGGGTTTGACTCCTCTGAGCTGTACTGTTGTATAAGACCCAAGGATTGCCGTAATGGTGTAGAACTTTTCATGAGAGAACGGCGATATGCTCTTTCAAATGGTGTTCTAGACATAAATGAAGCCTCATTGGCTAAAACAAGTTTACCCATACGATCTTGTGAGTAGAGTTCAGTTAAGGAGTTATGCGATAAATGATTTTGTACGCCATCTACACAATCATAATTGAGTAACTTTGCTGCTGCGTAAGATTTTGTACCAGTAGCCTTTTCGGCTGACTGCATGACAATTGGGAATTGTGTTTTTCTGGCCGAGGTAGGTGTTAGAAAGGGATCAGTTTGTATGCGATCAGTGACAACATCTGGTATTGTGCCCATAGATCTCATTTTTTGTATGGGATAATGTATTTGGTTGGCTATGGCATTGCTATTATTATTATGAGGTAAAGGACTATCATCATTGCCTATGAATTTGGCGTTGCCCACTTTACAGTTTTTAATATACAATTTGCCAGAATTTGACGAGGAAGTAGAGTTTTTTCTTTGTTGCATATTAAAACGGTGTTTCTCTTCTAAATTATATTCTCTTATCATTTGGAACTCGGCTCTTATCTGTTCCTCGGAGTAGTTATCGAAACAAAGATTATTCAAAGATTTCATTTTTGGCATTTGCATTCTTTCACGTTCTGCTAAAAATTTCAAACGTCTTGGCGAATTGCGATCCAGTTCCTGAGAGGCCTTATGGAATTCCATTTCTAATATGGAAATATTCTCCATTGATTTGATTTTTGCTACACGCGGTGTATGAAAATTTTCATCCAAACCCGAATCGTCAGCCGTTTCACTTTCGCTATCTTGCTCTCCACTAGCAAATAGATCTGAATCCCGAGAACATGATCTACTATTGCTATTGACACTGCGATAGGTGGGCGATGGGGTGTTCAAAAATTTCATATTGTACAGGGAGTTCGATGACAGGGGAGGTGGTGATGGCATTTCATTCAGAGGCGTGCGAAAGTCTTCCATACCAAGTTCTTCTCTCACCGAAGAGTTGGGAGTTTGAAACATCAATTCATCGTTTTCGTCAATATTTATGGCACTTGAGAGTGCTTTTCCCTCTGCCAGCTGTACCAAACCATTAGCTTTAAGACTTTGTGGTGGATTCTGATATTTTAAAGCAGGTATATGTAATTTCATAGCATTTATAGCTCTTTGATTAAGTCTATTCAGAAGAGAAACGGATTTGCTGAATCTAATTTGTTTTGTGTTATTTTTGTTACATATTTTGAAAGATTTAATTTGATTTGTGCGTTTAACAATTTCATTTTAATTTTGCTTAGTCAATGTAGAGGGGAGAATTGGTGAATATTTTTATTTTTAGCCGTTTACCACAGTGAGAGATTATTTTTATATTGCAAAGAATTTAAATTGTGTATGTTTTTTCATAACACAAATAAAATAAAACAAAATAAAATGTAAAAGAAGAGAATAAGTTTAAAATTAGCATAAGATTAATAAAGTAAATTAAACTTATAATTAAAACTATTTTAATTAATCCTGTGTTTAGTTTATAAAATAAAAAATCAGAAATACCAACCATAACCAAATGTAAATAAAATAAAAAATTTTTTAAATGTTAAACAATAGTTGCAAAATTATAAAATCTGCTGTTGAAACATAAATATATAAAAATTAAAGCATATATCCCGGAATGATATTTTTGGTGTTAATTAACTGTTGCTTGATATTATGGCCAGCAATAATTGGAAAAGTAGATCAAAATTTCACATACATTATGCACTTGGTCAAGAAATCATTTCACCCATTTACTGCAATATTGCCATAACTAAAAAAATGCATTTTAAGAGTTAATGGTGCAGACTATTCTTGTCTTGAAAGTATGAAACTCTTCGGCCAAGACTACGACAGTATATGATAGCCGCCATTACTTGTATATGATACAAGAACAAAAAATGTTAAAAACATTTTAATTATATTTTAAAAACATAAATAAATATAAATAAAAAATAATTTAACACAATATGAAAATGCACATGTTTTTTTCCTTCCCACCGTTTTACAAATGTTTTGATTTCTTTAGTATTATCTTATTAGAAATATGTTATTATCTTATTTAGCTGACCGAAATTCGAATTAGCATGCCAAATTATGACCGAGTGTTATTATTTTATTACATATGACTATAGTTTGAATACCCAAATTGAATTCCATTTTCATCACACACACGAAACAATCATTCAAGCACAAAAATATTTTAATGCAATATTTGCTTCATGTGTTATGAAAATTCGGAAACGCTGTTTCAACGGTTGCCTCGTGTGCATCTAGCCTTATTGTTTTTACTACTAAAATACTGAATGCTTAACAATTTAAATATTGTAGAGATGTTTTTCATTTTATTAAAGAAATTAATATACATATACACAGACCACGATACTTAGAAAAAATAGTGGCAAATTTTTATTTGACTTGAAGCCAAAAATTTAATATAAGTGCATCATAAAAAAAAAGAAGAAAATATATAATCCTAAAAATATCTAAGGCGACTTGAATACGGACGCATTTAACAAAAATTATGATGGCGACCTTAAACTTTGCCTTGTGCAAGTATCTTGTATTCATTCAATGTTTTACAATAAAAAAATTATAATAAGAATAAAATCAAAGAGATAGTTTACATATATATATATATATATATATATATATATATATATATATATATGTATATATATATATATATATATATATATATATATATAATTAGAAATAGATCATATACACAAGACAATAAATAGTTTATTGAAATATTTAATATATATTTTACACAACAAGTAATAGGTATACGCAATAAACTATCATTAAATTTCTTTTTACATCTCAACGATAATATTTATGGATATTTTGCTATACTGCCCTTACGCAACAATTTTGTTAAAATCTTACTTCAGTACAATTTCATTAGAAGTTATAATATATATATATATATATATATATATATATATATATTTATATATATCTTTACTTTGGGTATCTTCAAAAATATGTTTCTTTGTGAAAAGCTTTAAAATTTTATAGAATTACGGTTTGAAAGTTAAGCTCACTTATAGGACGTAACAGTAATTTTTCATTAAAAAAACTTTCTGCTAACTATTCAGTCGACTTCCAAGTAAATTACATTAATATTAAAAGGGTCTACAAGTTGCTGTGAATTTTAAAAATAGTTACTGCTTTCCTATCAGTTCTACGTGTATTAGTTAAGCATTAAAACCGTGTTGAATGCTACTATTTATAGAAAGGGACAATAATAACTTTCAAAATGCTACGGATTAAGTTATGTGAACCCAAAATATCAAATATTGAATAATTGTTAATTTTTTCCTTATTTTAAGCAAATTCATTACTTAAAAAGGCCGACAAAAACTAATCCAACGATCCACTAATGTAGTTAAAAAATGCAGGCCTCCAATTTTATGAAAATTTAGTTAGATAAATTTACTTTTACATATATTATTTTCTAAATGCTCATTCTTTTGCTTTCCCTATATTTCGCATACCCACAACTTTATTAACTAGAAAAGACAAACGACCTATGAGAGATATGTTATTTTTGGCTGGATTTAATCACTGCGCCAAACTAGTCTTGAATCCACAAACTGTTAAAACGTTGTTAGCAAATATTTGTTTTTGAACAATACAACAACACAAAAGCAAATTTTTACTTGCTTTTATATAAACACCTAGTTATTATTAGTTTCAACATAGATAACTAAAAGGAAATCGAAAGATTTTCAAAAGTGCTAAAAATAGTTTTGAAAACTTGATGGAGATGGATGTTGTAAGTTGATTATTGTAAGTTATGTTTAATTTTTAAGTGTAGAAGTATTCACAGGTTATGTAGAAGTTTAGTTTAATTAGTTGTTTCAGTTGGTTAAATAGTGTACTCGAGTAATGGAAATTGGTATTAAACGGTTTGGTAGTATAATATAGAAAATAATTTAATTTAAGAATAAGAATAATAGTTTGTATTCTTTAGAAAAATAGATTCCAACAATTCTTAATCTTCATCTTTTCAATAATTTTCGTTTTGTTATAAGCAAAATAATTTATTTTTAAAGAAATAAACAATAAAAGAAAACTAGATCTAAGAGAAAAAAACAAGAGCAACATAATTTGGTTTCCAGATGGAATTGAAAGGACTTACCTAGCATGTCCCGAATCACCTTCAGAGCTTTGACGAGAATGTTGACTGTGCGAAAAACTACTATATCCGGAACCTTTTGACATCTGAAAATGTATATAGAAGTTTTTTTTTCAGTATTTGATAGAATTCAAAGGTTTTTTATATACACAAACTAAACTCAGCAATAATCGTTCCCTAGAATTTTATAATAACCAAAGGAACTAAAAGCTTCCAGCAGTTAATTAAAATAAAACTGTAGATACACCCTGAAACTTGTAGTGTAATGACTATGAAAAATGAACTAAATTATAATGTTTAAATTACATATCTCTATTGCTGAGCAACGAAAGGAAAAATAATGCTGGGAATGAAACGTATTCCCCTACAGTGTAACTGATAAAGAAAGTTGTTTATTGCAAAAAGAAACAACTGGAACAATAAATAATAATTAACTGAAGTAACGGCTTCATTTTGCTGAAGTATTTAGGCCCGTTTTGAAGTCGTCCTATTCTTCGCAACGCACAAAGAAGGCACAATATCGATGTGGAATTGTAATTTCATTTGATGTGTCAACAGGATAATTCGAATTTGTTGGGCAAGCGATATATTTAATAATTATCTATAACACCTCATTAATCGGCAGCAAATAAAAATACAAATAAATATTAAGACCCTTAAAACAACCGCATTTTGAAGGGCGGAAATATTTCGAATGAAAAATTTTTGGTTTTACGCTATTGTAACCGAGGAACGCGATACAACCGAAGAAATCGACGTCTAGGATAGAAAATTATAGAAGAAATAACCGGAATGAAAATAAAAGAATTTATAATATCGACGAGGTTCGTACTAATATTGTTGCGGTTGTACGAGCTATCTCAGGATTCAATTGTATTTAATCAATGTATTACGAGAATAGGTTATTTATGCAAAAAACTTACTTGACTAGTATTACTGGAATTTCTGGAATGGCCCATTTCTAGGCCTGGAACAGTGCAACCTGTAGTTGATAAGCCACTAATTGGAGCAGTAGTGCCGCAATTATTGCTACCAATAATACCAATGCTGGCGACAGCAACACTGCCCGTACCACTGCTGCTGCCGACACCACCGCCACCGCTGCCGCCGGTACCACCAATGCCACCGTAAGGTAACATTTGTTGTGCATTTGTTAAAGATACACCCGGCACCAGAGTGGCAGCAGATGAGGGTGGGTAGGAGGATGGCAAATGCGTTTGTTGCTGCTGTAACTGTTGCTGTTGCAAAAGCAATGCATCAGGTGTCAATGTGATGGCCGACTCTGAAGACTCCGAATGGCCAGAATCAGTGACTATAGTGGCCATAACATATTGAGGATCTGAATCTAAGGGTAAACAAAAACAAACAAAGAAAAAATTAAAAACAAATTAATTAAAGAAATTATATTAAATCCAATTGTGCTCACCATCATCTCTTATTGTGGAAACAGGACGTGTTGTTGTTACCCCTATGGCGGGTAACGAGGAGGACGTTAGTGATGTGGGCGACTGTAGACCCACACCAGTAGCCGCTAAGGCCAAATCATCTGTGGGCGCTTTTAATTTATTTTTGTGTAGGACTAAATTTGGTGTAGGACTGAAGTAGATACACAAAAAAAAGTTTTAAGTGTTTCCCTTGCAAACTTTAATAATATTTGTAAATTACTTACGCCTTAAATAAAATATCACCACTTAACATTAACATTTTTATCGATAATGTCAACATGGAATTATCTAAACGATGTCTCGAGTCATAACCTTCCAAGAGAAACCGTCGCGAGGTTAAACCGGCGCCAGCATATTCGGCAAGATTTAAATCTATAAAACCTAATTTATAATAGCTACGACCGCCCTTCATCTCTTTGCGTATAGATATACGCAGATAACATGGATCCAGGACCCCCGTTGAGGCATTCGCCGACATTTTGCATGGAAATTCGAAATTTCGATTCCATTCTACACGATGATTGCGTACTTCTTCCCTGAAAACAGAATAAATCAATTAAACGAACACATTCGCAATTTTTTTCTAATATTCACCTGCTACTGTATTCCTGAAATGAACCACCATCCAACAAACGTATTTTGGCAAACAGAACTTCATTTACCAGGGCCACATTCTCTAAGTCTTGCAGTTTTATCTCAACATTGAAACGATACTTTTTCTTTTTCATCATAAAGGCCATAACCGTGGGCACTTACGCCCTTTGTTGCATAAAAAATTAAATTTAAAGTATTTAATACCAAAAATTTTTTAATAATTTTTTTTTTTAATGTTAAAATAATTTTGTGTTTATCAGTCCTTTAGAAAGGAGATACCAAATCTGAGAACAATTTTCAAGTCTAAAATTGCAGTTGTATTATTTTCTGTTGTATTTACTTTCTAATAGGAAGTTTGCTGCACAACACTTGGAAAACTTAAAATTTTACTTCAGTACTTTTTCTTGTTTGTTTGTGTTGTATTCTGCTTTCTTTTCTTATTTTTGTTAAAGGATTAGATCAGTGTCTGTTTTGTGGGGTTAACTTGTGGATTTGCTGTTCACGTTTTCTGTTCTATTTGTAGCCACCACATTTTTAGGGTTCAAACAAAAAACATTTTCGTATACTCGTATCAATTGTGTTAACCAAAGGAAAAACACATTTTTGTTGCACACAAGACTGCAAAGACAATGAAAAAGAAAGAAAATTTAATTAATTAAAGCTAACAGAGTTTTAAAAGTATTTAAATGGAATTTTTTTCTTTTACAAGACAGAGATTTTGATTTTATAAAGAACGCTATTGAAGGGATATAATTTTTAAAATGTTTAAATTTTCCATTGCCAAAGACTAAATATTTTTAATGTATTTTATACTTGGCGATTTTTTAAGAGCTTTGTTAACTGAACTCGCCCCTCAATTGGCCACCGCCTTGTTGAAACCACATGCCACCCAAGCCCAGCTCATCCAAATCCCTTCGCAAAATTTCCTAAGTAGTGAAGTAACAGAGGCCTAATTGGTGTGGTCGCCGCCGAATCGATAATTCACTTCGGCATACAGCTGTGATATTTCTAATATCATCAGGATCAGGTCCTCCAAACTGATCAAAAAATAAACTAAGTAATCGAGCATGACTTTTGGTAATAAAGTTCAATCTCCAAAAGTTGTTCGTTGGTCGAATCATGGTTCAACTTCAGACCAAACTGAACATGTTTAGCAGTTACATGTTACACAAAAGCAGCTGAGTTGCCAAAAATAGTGTTGCCAGAAAGAAAGTTGCTAAAAAGTTACTCTGCATTAGTTCTAACATTTCCTGCTGGTACCACGATGTCACTAGATGTCATTCACTCTCGTCCAACAACAGCCTCAAAATAGTATCATTTAGCGATAGCGCAGAGAAAACAATTGTTCAATGGCGGTTAAGTGTATTCAACAAAGAGAAAGGACCAATGAAGACCGACTGAAAGCCAAAGAATTTGTTGTAGCTGTTTTTACTTTACGGAGGAGGGTGCTGATTTCTGGTCTTTAGTACATGACAGTCTTAATCCATATCGATGATTTTCAGCCTTTGAAACAGGTTAGAAAAAAATTCGTTGCCATATTATTGACTGAGTGCGTAGCCGACCTGGCCATCTTAGACTCGTAGTGTTGCGTTAACTACTTCAGCGACGAGCATTCAACTCTCAAGCAGAATTTTCAAAATTGGGATTTTCCAGTATATTTCTTGTTTTTTGGTACACGTAGACAATTATTTACTTTTTTAATATTTAAGAATAGATCAGGTGGCCATTTCTTTCTTATATTAGTCGATTTCAGTGCCAACTGCAGCCACAATCAGGCTGGAAGGACCATAAATATGTTACAATCGGTATTTAAAATTTTTGTCCCGGTCGGCTAAAGTTTAAGTGCTTTATTTTTATTATATTATATTATTATTTAGCCTTAACAAGCAAATTATTCAGCTTTTTATGGAAAATTTCAGTACGACATTTTTTCACTACATGGATTAAATAGCCTTGAAAACATTTATTGTAACAAAAAATTAGTGCGCTATTATTTTTCTTTATGCTAATTTCTTTTGTTTTAGTCTTGCAATACAAAACTTAAAATGGAAACTTGAATTTTTGCTGCTAAAGTTCTAAATATTTATTTTTAATTTGCGGTTTTTACTCTAATTTTAAACGCGGTTTTATCTTTCCGTTGAAATCAAACACTTGTATTGTTTTCTTTTACACTTTTCGTTTTAAAAGGCTGCCTAAAAACATTTTTTTAGGCTTTGACATTGATTAATGTAAATTGGCTGTGCTGGTGGTTGCAGTGTTGGCTTCAAATGAAAAAATTGTGCTTGTGTGTGTGTCTTTTTTTTTTTAGAAAAGTGTAATTAAGTTCTTGGGAATTTACGCACCTCATTTAAAACTAAAAATAATTTATAAATAATAATCATACATGACAATGACAAAAATGATGTTATCAGTAACCAAAAGATATTCACTAAAAGTATGCTTTAATTACATTAGCCTAGAAGGTATACTTTAGTTTTTGCTTTTAATTTTATTCATTTATATGGCATACGTAGGCTCTCACCTCTAACTAAATGATGGAAGCAGCAAATGAAAAGTAAATTCTTTGAATTTTGTGTTTCTGGTTGTATATTAATTTCTTTTTACTGAAGTTCTTTGTTGACCTACGAAAGAAAAAAAACTAAGCGCTTTTAACACGCAAAGGTTAACTTTGGCTCATGGTATGTAAACGGTCAAAATGTAGTGGAATTATGTATATGCGTCGCAATGTATCCGGTATTGTAACGATATTATTCGTTTGCTGTGGTTTATTAACCAAAATAAAATTAAGGCTTCAATTAAGATTTTATAGGATGAAAGAATTAAGATTTACACTCGCACAATTGAAATTTCTACTAATACCGTCGAGCTTTGTTAAAGCTCATGTCTATAGGCTTAAGGCCGTAAGGGTTGACTCACTGGAAGCCAGTATTGAAAAATTTATTCCCGATGCCGGTCTATATCTTGAAGAGAGAGAGAGAGAGGGAGATTACCTAATATAGGGTGTTTTTTATAGAGTGATACAACTTTGAGTTGGCATCTCTGCTTTATTTGACCACCCATTTAACAGCTGATAGTTGCTTTTTGTTTAGTTTGCTTTGGCATTATGGATCGACTTATACCAGAGCAACGCGTGCAAATTGTGGAAATTTTTAATCAACACAATGGTTCTGTTCGTCAAACTTATCGTGCAATTTGTCAAAATTTTATTTTCCTATTAAACAGAGTTGTCGCATTTGGAGTGAGGAGAATCCACCCTGACATTCACAGAAAATTACTCTTTGGTGCGCTTTATGGGCTGGCGAATGTCTTCAAAAACGATAATGGTCGGAATGTTACTGTTTGTGAAAATTGGTGTTCCGGATTGCGCCTTGTACGCGCCAGCCGTGGCGGCCACATGCCCGAATTCATATTTAAACATTAATGTCATAAAATTTTCTATCCAATAAAGACCGTTTCATTGATATCAAAAATATATTATTATGTTTTATTATAATTTAAACTTGTATCACTCTATAAAAAACAGCCGATACTTGTGTTGTCCATTTACGGAACAGTGGCAAAGGGACTGTGAGCAAGTCACAACTGTTTGTTTTTTAAGGGCAGCCAGACTCATCGTTTACTCTCTTTCGAGATTTCTGTATCTAACTTGACAGTAATAAAGGTCAATGCCAGTTTTATCATGTCTCAGGAACGTCATCTACAATCCATGATTTTCTCTCTGTCTCCCTCTCTCTGGGAATAATCGTAAATGAAATTAATGAAAACTTGCACAATTGAGTGGACTCAGATAATCGTACGGCTTAAGCCGGTTACAGTCAGGCACAGCAAGGGCGCTTGGGCAGCTGTGTACCGATATTTTGTAAGTTTGTAGGTAGACAACAAACAAAAAAAACTTGAAAGACCCAAAAAATTCAAATCTAAGACGCAATGCGTGCTTAAAGCATTTCACTCTAGAACTTCAGTTGAATACTAGTTGCAGCTTATATTTTTATTCTTCAAAATACCATTTTAATTATACTAATTTTACACTTACATTCGTAATTCACAAAAGCTTTCAATCTAATCTAACCAGAGTCATATTTCGTTGGCTTATTTTTTAAAACGATACAGGATTTAAATCAAGTGGTATTAGAAGCTTTAATTACTGTATCCAGATACATAGATTCATTGCAATTACAGAATTCACACACAATCTCTTATCCGAATTTATTTAATAAGATTAAATATAAATAAACAGTAAACCTTTTCCTTCTGTTATTTTTTCATAGTTTTCCAATAATATTAATTTCTGTGAGCTATTTAATTGATTTGAAGTGTAACGACTATGAGCCATTAATAAGCAACCAAGCAAACCGGCCAACCATACTTTATAATTCCTATTTCTTATTATTCTTATATTTCTTGTTACACTTTGTCCATTTTACTTGAATTTTGATTATTAATAACAATTAAATTTGCTAGTTAAATGCACAATACATGCACTGGCATATGTATGTGAGTGTGTATGTATGTTTACTTTACAGTAATAAAGGTCAATGCCAGTTTTATCATGTCTCAGGAACGTCATCTACAATCTATGATTTTCTCTCTGTCTCCCTCTCTCTGGAAATAATCGTAAATGAAATTAATAAAAACTTGCACAAGTGAGTGGAAATAGTGCAAATCATATTCGCAGATGAAAATTTTTGACCTTTACACTCGCTTTTAATATTATAACAAAGAAAATAATAAATCGCATGGAATTGAAAATTAAATTAACTTGTCACCATCAATCAACAAGAAATATAAAGAATTATAGAAAAAATATATATAACAAAAATAAAAATATTATGAATCGTTTAATCGGTCAGCAAAAACAATTGATGGGTACATTTGAGTTGGTACTCTGGCAGCATTTAGGGTCCTGGATTCAAAGATGACATGCATTCAATATTCTGTATGACATTAAGATCGTATGGGTTCCGGGACATAAAGGCATTCGGGAAAATTATATTGCGGACAAGCGCGCAAGAGCAGGTTAGAGCTTGAATGAAGCATAGAGGAAAGCAACATTCAGGTGGTCAACAATTCCCATCTGAATGGTATCCAAAACTCAACGGACCTCATACTGCGGTGTTAGGACTCATATTTGGGAAAAAATATGCTAGCACCACTGGTCGGAGTCAGGACGGCGCACACAGTTCTCAAATTTAACTCCAATTTTTAAATTAATTCTTTTTAAACTCAAATCGTGCAATAATGTTATGGCAATAATGTTATGCACAGTTGAATAGATGATTTCAGTACGCAACAACGTCTTCAGGACGTCAAATTAATAGTGTTTTAATTGAAAAAAAAAAAAATGAATTCATCACTCCTCCAATTAGCATTTCATGTGGCCATACTTTTGTCATTCGCAATAAAACGAAATACAATAGAAAAAGTGTCAAAATAATTGTTTAACTAATTAAATTTCAACTACAAAAGCTGAATAGATCGTTAACTGTAGTACGTTTGTGATTTTCAAGATGCTTTGCTACTTTGATAACGTTTATGGTACGCCAATAATAAAAACAGGTAAATATAGGGTGATCTACAAAAGACGCTACAAATGTAGAGCGACAAGGACAGCAAACGACGCCATATTTCTTGCCGCTCTTTTGACATTTCTCTTTATTAAGGTTTGCCATTTTGTTATGGAAAGATATACGAGCCAACGAGTCGAAATTATTAAAATTTATTACCGAAATTCGAAGTGAATGGACTCAACGTTATGAGCGCTACGTCTAATTTATTTCTGGCTGAATGGCTTCTTCAATAAACAAAATATGCGTTATTGGTCAGACAGCAATCCACACGTACTCCATGAGTAATCATTGCATCCCGAAAAAATTAAGGGTTGGTGTAGTTTATGGGCCGGCGGCGTAATTGGGCCGTACTTCTTCCGTGAGGATCAAGATGACCGGCACGTTACTGTGAATGGGAATCGCTACCGTTCAGTGATAACCGAATATTTTTGGCCTCATTGCATGATATGGACTTGGAGGACATGTGGTTCCAACAGGACGGCGCCACAAGCCACACAGCGAATGTCACAATCAATTTATTGGAAACCATGTTTGGAGAACGTGTTATCTAACGAAATGGTCCAGTCGATTGGCCGCCTCGGTCGTGCCATTTGACGCCGTTAAACTATTTCCTGTGGGGCTACGTCAAGTCTATGGTCTATGCCAACAAGCCAGCGACGATTGATGAACTTCGTACGAATATCGAACGTGAAATTCCAGCAGTATCGGCCGATTTATGCTTGAAAACCGTCGAAAATTGCGTTCAACGTCTGGACTTCTGCACGCGTGCCCGTGGTGGCCATGCAATAGAAATCGAGTTCCATACATAATGGCATCAAACGTACTTTCACAAAAATAAATAATTTAATTAATATCCAAAACCGTTTTCGTTTTATTAAAAAAAAAAAACTTTTGTAGTGTTCTTATTGAAAACCCCTTTATTATTTATGTTCATATATCTTTTTAGTATTTTTCATAATTTTTTTTTAAATTAAAAAGCATAATAAAACACAAAATTTGTATAGATATAGAAGTTTATGCAGGCATCTATATACGAGTACATATACACCAACCATAATCATAAAAAAAAACTAATCTTAAGAAATTTATTTACTTAGAAACAACTTTATAATTAAAAATGTTTTGGGTACGTACAAATAAAAAACAATTGTATATTTTTATGTATTAGTTTTGCGTCTAAAGAATTTGTATGAAACTTTTGCCATATAGCAAGTTTTGTTTTATGATAGGTTAGGTTTTAAAGGGGCTACCGCAAAGGAAGCCAAAGAACACTCGAAGACCATAAAAGACCCATTTTGATTTACACGTAGAATATAAATTATATTTTTATTATTAACAATACAAGAGTTGAGAGTTTTGCGTAATATTTTTATATTTTTTACTACAATCGATTTGAAATTTATTTAAATTTAAATAAAATTTAGCAAAAAAAAAAAAAAATTATGGGTAAAAGTTATTCCACGTCAAGTGAAGCTATACTTCATTCCCATTTACTTTTACATTTGCAATTTTTCTTGGCTGCAAATATCGAATTGAAGAATTTTTGTTAGCTTCTGGCAGATTCTGTCCTACTTTAAGTTCATCTTTTGCTCCTTTAATAACATATGATTTTATTTTATCGGTTCGATCGGTTTATATATATGGATATACATACATAGACATGAAATCAAAATGATTTTTAAATTGCCTTTGAAATTTGCTTTTGTCATATTATATATATAAATAATCCATATTTAAAGATTTTATTATTGTTGGGATTTCTCTTATATTTCTTCGTTGACTACTTTTGATTGTTGGAATTTCCAATTTGTGTATTTATAGTGAATTAAGTGGTATGTTTTATTACTTAGAACATTATAAAGTAATATCATTATTAAAAATAGATAATTCAAGTCAAAAACGTAGTCACTTGTAGTTCATTATCTATCAAGAGAATTAATTTACAAGTTCTATAACTATATAGTTGTAATACACGTGTGTTAATTGACATTTAACACTTAATAAATAAATAATAGCGACAGCAACAACAACATCAAATGTCGAATGAACTCAAAAATGTATTCGTTTGTTATAAAAATCTGTTAGTTTTCTTTTTTTTCACATAAATTTTCTGAATTTTTTTATTATTTATTTTAGCAGCTTTTATTTGTTCATATTTTTATTTACATACATATATCTGAATATATCATAAAAACAATGATAAATAATTAAGAATTAATAATAATATGACGCCGAATATTTGATTATACATACATGCATGTGTATGTATGTATGCATGTATGTATGTAACTGTGTAGACATTGTATGTCAACTTGACCTTTACCTTGACTAAGATTTCTTATGTATTTTCATTTGTTTGCTTTTCTTTTACATATTAATTGAATTAATAATTTAAGAATTTAACAAATATTTCAGCTTATTAAATTGAAAACACGTTTGTGTGTAATATAACTACTAAATACATACATATAAGTACATACATACATATGTATATGTGCATGCATATATAATATTTATGTGTTTGAAATAAAGACACAGTCTTGATAATTTCTTATACAATAAATAAATACCGTTGAGCAAATGAATAAGAAACCAAGAGATACATTCAACATATAAGAAATCTGGAGTATAATCATCTTTTGAGTTTATCGCAGAGAGGGGAGTGTGTTTGGGAAGTTCGTATGGTTGATCCATTATGAATTATTTATATTTGGCATTAATTTGAAATGTCTGTGAAGGGAAATTATATAAAATAACATATTTTTCACCGGTAGGTAATAAATTTTTTAAACAAAATAAATAATAATAAAAAAAAAAAAAAAGAATTTGGAAGTAAAAGAAAACTAGTTCAAACATGTGAACATTCAGGCAGCTTTCAAAAGAAATAAAAAAACAAAACGCACCTGGACCGAGCGAAACACCGTGATGTAAACAGGGAGCTGAAAATTTGTTAAAATTATAGCCGCAGAGCTTCATATCTACAATTAGCAGTCTTCTATCTGTACATTTTATGGATACGATGATTTTCATATGTATGAGTATTCACAGATAGTTTCAGATAAAAACTACAGATAAGATAATATGTTAAAATCTGTCTTATCACATACATATTTTGTTTATTAAATATTCGTTTAGTTTCACATAAATAGATGCTACATTTACCGCAAAATTACAATCATTCAAGTTAAATCGTTTGAATAGAAACTAAAACAGATTATTAACAATGAAATTAGTACTCATAATTTTAGCTTTAGCGGCCTCGGTAAGTATACAAAAAAAAAAAAAACTCCTGTGTTAAGAGTTGTGGCGTATAAAAGTAAGTTTTCAAATTTGAAACTTTCCCCGCAGGTTGTGGCGCGTTCCGTCTCTGAAACTGACGAGGAAGAATACCAGCCATTGTACGACTGTATCGAAAAGTCTTCAGTTTCTGAAGAGGATCTCGCAAATATGGCGTTTTCGGATTACAGAAATGTGAAATCGGTTCGCGATTTTCTTCTCTGTGGAGCAGTGAAAAGCGGTATATTCACAAGTGGTAAAGGCTTCGATATTGAGAAAATCAAAGTACCAGACTGCACTGCATCTGCTGTTAAAAATTGTGCAAACCAAAATAATAGCGTTAACAAAGCGGATGACCAGGCCGTTTATGATTTTGTTGTTTGTCTAGAAAGCTGCAGTGAAGATTAAAGGGAAGCCTCAACAAAAATAATTTATTATTCAATTAAATGTTTATTTAACTCTTATTGGCTGTAATACATTGCGAATAAACATATTGATCAAACTGATTTGCATGTGCAACTTGCTTTCAGTTAAGAAAGACAATCCTTTTTCATTATGGTTTTAACAGGTTTATGTGCGAACTTTGTTTTTGTCTAACTGTATTTATGGTTGAAATATTGTTTGCAAAGAAAACAGTTAGTTAAGTTAAGTTAAATGTTTAATTGGAAAAGTTATCGACAAAAGATGCTGACTTTTCCCTACACCTCACTGTCGATCAGCCATTTGCCCACTTTGCCAGATATTTTTATATTGGCATGATTTTTTTTTCTGCTATAATCATCATTTATGATTTCGATCATAACAAAATATAGATCAAGAAACATACAAATATAAAT
The DNA here is from genome assembly GCA_963675445.1 of Linnaemya vulpina. Lineage (NCBI taxonomy): Eukaryota > Metazoa > Arthropoda > Insecta > Diptera > Tachinidae > Linnaemya > Linnaemya vulpina. Next base: position 5,559,992 of record OY776276.1, on the reverse strand, counting down.
TAGAAAATGAAATTAACAAAAATCGACTGACGTGCATTCTATGGCGCGTCTTTCTGATCTGGATTAGTGCGTTATTATTTAAATGATGCCGGCCTGTTGGAATGAGCAAGTCACTAATCCTGCCAACACACAGAGGCTTTTGAAGTACCCCACAAACAAAGATTTTTTTTATTCACGTAACCAATTGAATGTGGCAATGCCTCTGCCAGACTGAGATCGAGGAGGGCTCTACAATAAGTCACATACGACCGGCGGTCAGCAGCCAGAATAAGTTTTAACGTTCTATTTTTTTTTCTTTTTGTTAAATTTGTCTTTAATTTTACGTTTTGTTCCAAGCAAGAGGACTCTGTTGAAAATGGATTTCTGCGTTACGTGGCATCCAAAAGTGTGTATGTATTAGTGGAATGCAGAAATAGTCATTGTTTGAAAGCTGGAATATTTCGTGCTCATCAAAAAGCAGTTCTTTAAAACGTCCTGTATTTATGATTATTTATTGAAAACTGAAGAATATTTACTCAAAATTATAGTCATAAATGGAATGTTTTTACTTTTCATTGTCGTTTGCTATTCGGAACTGCCGATTTATCGCAGAGAATAATGACAGAATATTTTCTGCAGAAAAGCATGGCACAGAACGGCAACGAACAGTAAAAGCTAAGGACGATTTAAGCCTTTTACTAAAATTCCCTGTAGAGTCCGTTTACCCAATGATAACCAATTGCGTGGAAGGTCTTCTGATTGATATTTCTTTCATGAAATCTACGTCGACAAAATTATTCTACGCCCACATTCGATGTTTAATTTTGTGTCACTCTGTATAAAAGATTATAAATGAAAACTTTATTGTGCTTGACAAAATATACTCGTACAATTAGTAACTTAAATTTAACACGAGCGTTGGTAATAAAAATATGTTTTTGTTTAGTTGAAGTCTTTTATTGTCTTAATAACACAATCTACTATCAGTCGCTTAAATAAACAGAACTTTTAGTTAGAAGCACAAAGTTAAATAGCGATTAATGCATTGACGCACATAGAAATTGTTTACCTGGTCTTTTCTGAAAGATGTTTTTACCGCATTGAGTCGTAAAAATTCATGGCGTAGATAAATGTATTCATGACTAGCTCTGTCACTTCTAACCAAAATATTTGAAAAGGTTTCCAAATTTCAGGAAAAATAACTAAATTTAAAATGCACTGTTTTATTTGGAAAAAGACATAAAAATTTATTTGAAGTTGAAATGCAATGCAATAGGTAACTCATTTATATATTAAAGAATTCTTACTACTAAAAATTTAACGAGAAACTCATGTACTTGTTTTATATTTTTGTTTTACAAGAGCTAATTTTTCATATATAATTAATTTTCTGTAAAGTACATAAATAATATTATTATTATAATTTTTATTTTTAATAGGAACGTTACAATAAACTAAATTTAAACTTCACAACAAAACAAGAACCTAGTAAATTTTTATTAAGACAAAACTGTCTTCTGATATGAAATTCTAAGCTCGTCTTAACAAATTTTAAATAAAAAATAAAATAATTTAACGTACATATTAAGAAAATAAGTGTATAAAAAACATAACATGAAAGTTATTTTAAAAACAAACTTAAAGCTTTTATTGCAAAATAAACCAAAAATTGTACTTCGCAGGTTTAAGAAAAATATTTTTTTGTAAAACGATATTTTTTGTGAAAAAGTTATTGTTTTACAAATGGAGATCAATAGATTTGCAATTAATTCACAGTGCTGAGATTCAAAATTTTATACAAATTTTTAATTCGTATCTGTTACGAAATTTCTTTTTGATTAAATTAAGCTGTGAAAACATTCGTTCGGTTGCAGCTGAACTATGTGGCAGAGATAAAAAAATTTGTACTTTGTAAAAAATTTGTGCGAAACATTTTTCATTCATCCCATTTTTGTACTTCGATACTTTATCCCAAAATTCAAGTATATCTCCATGTCGCCATTAATATCCAAACTGGAAAATCTTAATAATTTCCATTGAGTTAAAATTTGTTCTTCGTTGTATATTCAAGGCGAATTTTTAATAACACAGAGCTGAGAAGCGTTGCAACAAACGTAATACAAACAAGTAAATAACAATGTCAACAATTTTATAGCCCGTGATTTAAAAATTTAACAAGCAAAATATGAAAATATTTATACCAATTATTATATTCGGAAAGAGGTAACCAATATGAAAAAAATATTTCCATCTTCACATTGGAAAAAAATACCAATTTTGGTTAGAAATAACCAAAAACGGCAGCTCAGTTCTTGACAAAAAAACTGTATTTATCGAATGAAAAATATATATAAAAATTATAGGGCTGGCGATATTGATAAATAAATTTTAGTTGTATAAAAACAAAACTTTAGTAATTGATAAGAGACTAGGATTTATCTTTACTATTGGAATGTCGCTGCTATTCCTGAACAGGCACTCATATTCTGCCAAAAATTATAAAATATATTCAAAATAAAAGGCACAAAACAGAAAACATCTACATGAATTTGTTTCCGGAAGTCGATATACTCCCATCATCAATACTCAAGCATATTTTTTTCTCACCACTTATAAGGCGGCTTAAGAAATATTACGAGAAAATTGTAAACTAGAACTGCAACAGGCCCTAAGAAAATGTATATTCAGTTGCAATCGTTGACTTTCACTCTTACGAATGTTATATAAACCGCAAAGGTCTTTTCAACGGATGTTTGACAGCACTTCTTTCAGGTCGAGGTATATATTGTACTATTTTCCGAAAAAGTCTTTTTATTTGTTGATGTCATTTTGAAATTCATCTACGATATTCTGAAAGTTTATTAAGCCCCTGTGCGATATTCGTGAATTAAGCAACTCGATAATAAAAATAAAAGTAGGAATATAAAAACACTCAACATGCAACAAACAATACAATGACCTTGACAAGTCAAGTCTTTTCTTTGCAAAATAAATTTCAAAAGTATCGTTGCACCGATGCTGACGGAGTGACTCAAGCCAAAGTTCGGCGATGTTATTAGCTAGTATTTTTATGGATTGAAAAGAGGCGACGTAGTTAACTGCGGTAAATTTCTCACAAGAACCGTAAGTCTTGCAGAGTATGTATGAGATTTAGAAAGGCTGCTCAACTATAACCAACCTCATACAATTTACAACTTTGGTAAATCGTGGTTTTGTCAATAAAAAACAAACTGATGTAGTCTACACAGATTTCAGTAAAGCATTTGATAAAGTTAACCACAAACTTCTATTGAGTAAACTGCATTATATGGGATTCACACGTGGCTGTTTGAATTGGATTAGTTCCTACCTTACTAATAGGAAACAAAATGTTTTATTCAAAAGTACTATATCTAAACCGATCCCCGTTACGTCTGGTGTTCCCCAGGGAAGTCATCTGGGACCCCTATTATTTTCACTATTTATCAATGACTTACCTGCAGTTATCAAAAACTCATTCATTCTTATGTATGCTGATGACGTAAAAATATTTTTTACCTACAATATCTTTGATGATCATAAGTTTCTTCAAGCAGATTTAAACTCTTTGTACTCTTGGTGTGAAATGAATTTAATGACATTGAATCTAAAAAAATGCAAGCATATGTGTTTCTTTCGGAGGAGCCATTTCAACGTAAAATATTTTTTGGGTGGTTATGAGCTGGAAAATGTTTGCACTTTCACAGATCTTGGAATTTTACTAGATCCAAAACTGAATTTTATTCAACATATATCTCTAACTGTTAGAAAGGCCAGAAGTCAACTGGGGTTCATCAAACGCTGGGCAAAGGAATTTGAAGATCCTTATGTTACTAAGCAGCTTTTCACATCGCTTGTTCGTCCCATTTTGGAATATGGATCAATAATATGGGATCCAACATATAAGGTTTACATCAACACAATTGAATCTGTACAAAAACAATTTTTAATATTTTGTCTTCGAAGTTTGCAATGGAACCCATTTTGTTTGCCTTCTTATAAAGCTAGACTAGCTCTTATTAAGTTACCATCCCTAAGTAGTCGAAGATCTATGTTAAACACTTTATTTATTTTAAATATAATTAATGGTAAAACCTGCTCTGAATTCTTAATTGAAAATTTATCATTTTGTGTTCCTCAACGTCCTACTCGTTTCTTCTGTCTACTTAATATTAAATTTCTAAGAACAAATTACGCTAATTCTGATCCTTTTATTAGATGCTGTAAGGACTTTAACAAGATATATTATTATGTTGATTTCTCTTTCAGTGAAAATTTGATTAAACGAAATATTTTGTTTGCATTAAATAACAGCCAATAATTGATATTTCTTTGAATTTTAATCTGTATATGTATGTAAATAGTCTGTAAGAATTGTAAATTCATAGACTGTAAAATAAATAATAAATAATAAATAATAACTATAGCGAGAGAGTCGCAAAAGTCTAGAAACAGAGAGTCAGATGTTCACTGATTCGATCTGGCTTGCGGCTGGATATGATGTATCAGGAGTGAGAGACAATTTCAGATAAGAGGAAAAATGATTAGAATGCGTACATATTTGTACCTGTTTCACCAAATGTTTTATTGTTATCTACTAGCATGTAAAGCATAAATATCACATTCTCCACAGTATCACAATCATTCAAGTCTAATCGTTTGACTGAAAAAGCATAATAATTATTTAAAATGAAATTAGTACTCGTCATTTTAGCTTTAGCAGCCTCTGTAAGTATGAAAAAAAAACTACTGAACCAGGAGATGTAGTATATTTACAAAAGTTTTCTTTTAATTTGAATCTTTCCAATAGAGTGTTGCACCTTGGACGCAAAAACAGGAGTATGAACAACTGCAGATCGTTGCAGACTGTCGCAAAATATCGTTACTTTCTGATGAATTATACGCAAAAGTCAAAAACTTTGAATTCCCCAACGAAGCACCCGTGCGCGAATTCCTTAAGTGTTCAGCAGAGAAAAACGAAATGTTCACAACTGATAAAGGATTCGATGTAGCAAATCTTATTAGTGAAATGCAGCTCGCAAAAAATAGCAAGGCCGCAGACCAGGTTAAAGGATGTGTATATCAAAGTTCCAACGGTGGTAAATACGACGCTCAGACTGTTTATAACTATGTTATTTGTATAGCAAAATATATTAATCACTAAAGGAAACAATTATTAAATAAACTGTTAAACTAATTATATTTGAAATAAAAACACAATTTTATAAATTGTTGTTGTTTTAAATGTAGTTGTGGGGAAAGAAAGAGGGCTTTCGACATGGTGAAACAGTAATACGTTTGATAAATTAAAATAATTGAATATGTGCATTTGTAAAAGTTAAATAGGCATCAAATAAAAATATTGATTGAACTGGTATCTCAAGATTTCAAGAAGACTTTATTTTCCACCAGTGGCGGTAGGGCCAAAAAAATCTAAAAAATCATGTATACTCAAGCCCAATGATTTTTTTAGAGCTGTTTTAGAACGACCACTATCATATACCCGGCGCTAAACAACAGTAGCAATCGCTGGGTCGGCATATTTAATGTTTCTAACCCTGGAATTAGATTAAGAAATTCGCAACACACTCACACTTCTTCACTAACACGTGTATAATGATTCTGCAGTCAGAAAGCTTTTAAGTCAGCTTTCAAGGAATTTTTAATGACACCGCTTCGTTGACAACTTCTGAAAGTACAATGGCAAAACAGTAAGCGCTGTTGGCCATTTAATTAGATACAACAAATTCCAGGATTTTGCCAAGAGAATAATTGCAAATGTGATGAGTTGTGTGTGTGTTCGAGAAATGCTTATAAAATAAATATATATTATATGATTTATATTATATATGCCAATAGAAATTCCCCAAATATATACCTGAGAAAAGTGTGTCAATATAAAGCAAACAACAATAGCAAAAAAAAATTATAACTTTTTCTACTTTCATAAAAATTTTCACAAAATCAGTTTCCGTGTCAATGCAGTATTTACTTTCAAACAAATTGTTACACAATATGTTTTTCTGGCAAAATGGAATCAATCAATTCAAATCAGTGCAACAAAACATCTGAACACTTATGGAACTTTCTATATGATTATGAGTGTTATGGTTAAACCGGTGGAATATACGGAAGCATGGATCCAATATTAGTTGTCTTTGAAATGGAGAATTCTATTTTCCGTAATTGTCTGTGTGACAAACGCAATTGTTTCCAGCTAATCCCACGAACGCGATGCCTTTTTTTGCTAACTAAAGCCTCCATTTGGTTATGCCCAATTGCGTGGCAGGCCTTGTGGCTGACACTTCTTCTATTAAATCTACGGCGACAAAATTATTCTACGCCCACATTCGATGTTTAATTTTGTGCCACCCTGTATAAAAGATTATAAAATGACAACTTTATTGTGCTTGACAAAATATACTCGTACAATTAGTAACTTAAATTTAACACGAGCGTTGGTAATAAAAATATGTTTTTGTTTAGTTGAAGTCTTTTATTGTCTTAATAACACAATCTACTATCAGTCGCTTAAATAAACACAACTTTTAGTTAGAAGCACAAAGTTAAATAGCGATTAATGCATTGACGCACATAGAAATTGTTTACCTGGTCTTTCCTAAAAGATATTTTTTACCGCACTGAGTCGTAAATATTCCTAAGCAGTTTCTTTCAGATCGTGGTATTATATTCCGAAAACGTTTTATCTATATCTGCCGTTGCGGAATTCATCCACGATATTCTAAACGGTTAACAATGAATTAAAGACAAAAAAAGGTTTTAGCTACTGCGTGATATTTGTAAATTAACCAACTCAATAATAATGAAAGTAGTTTCTAAAAATTCTTATTTTTAACAGGTTTTTATATGTAATTGTATGAATTCGTCTCCAATTAAAACTTTAGCTGCCCAAAGTTACCGTTATTCCATAAGTTTATCCATAAAGCAGACAGACGGAAGATGGCGAAATAGGAATATAAAAGCACTCAACACGGAAACGATTACAATGACCTTGACAAGTCAAGTGTTTTCTTTTTAGCCAACATTTGCAAAAAGCTAAATGTTTGTCTGCTGCTTGTGTCTTTAAGGAGGCATACACATACACACACCTTTAGGAACGCAAAAAAGTTTGGTAACACAAGAGAAATCCTTGCTTGGTTTACTCGTATTTGATTTTCTTTGGTAAAGGACTTCTTCTATTTGAACTTGCGTTTAGATTTGCTGCTTTCATTAAAGTGAGTGTTAAGAAAAAAAATATGTATATATTTTTACTACTTTTTCATTATGGTTTTAACAAGTTTATCCGTGAACTTTTTTGTAACAACTTTTTATTATTTTTATGGTTGGAAAAGTTTTTGCGAACAAAACGGTTTTTCCAATTTTTGAGTAAATTTGATTTAGTGTTTAAATTGCGATGATGGGAAGTTAACAAAATTTTGTGATGCGTTAAGTTTATAATTTAAGTGGAAAAGTTGCAAAACTAATCCATTTTGGCTCGTATTTTAACTTACAAAATAGATTCCTTCTTTTCAGACTTATTCCCATAAGTTTGTAGGAAAGGACTTCTAACACATGATGGGTTTTATTTTCACTTTTCAAATTTAATTAATAATCAAAAAGAAAATGCCACAAACAAACTATTTGTGTTAAGGAACGTTCATACTTATGAAATATTTTACTAAAAAAGCGTAACCACTAAATACTGATTAAAAAAGTGTTAATTGAATTAAATGGTCACCCATTATATTGGATTCTGTAAATCTGCCCATGATTCAAAACGCATCTGGATAAAAATATTTTTCATTGCTATTTAGTGTCAACGCTTTTTTTTTGTAAATATTCGGCCATACCTTAAGCTGTTGTTTTAATTTGTGTGCATTTAGATACGAAAATGAATACGATACGAAATCAAGTTGTCCCGGTATATACTTTTTAGCTTTTGCTACCCCAAGTGCAAGCAACTACGTACTGGCCGCATCGCCGTGACAAAATAAAAGTTGCGCGTCAAATGTTGAAGTGTGTGAACCGGTACTTTGCTGGCATATTACGGACGGGGAAAAAACGTCGTTTCTGCATTCGGTACTCGGCGACACGCTTTGTAGAAATTCAGTTTGCTGACGATAACATGACCAACCGTGTGAACGCGAATTAAAAAATTCAGCTTAAACGTTCGCCCGTCCAACTACAGATATTTCTTGGACTTTGAATTCATTGAGCAAAAGTTTAAAACAACAATATATCTAATTTTCCGAGCCAACTAAAGGACGAACTGAAACTGAATTTATGTATGAGTCTTGAGTTGGTAAAATACTTTGCAAATTAAATTTCCAAAGTATTGTTGTAGAGATGCCGATTGGATGACCCAGACCATGCTACGCTTATTTGGGCAAATATTTGACAAGTGTGAATGTACCTAGACTAAATCTACTTTGCCAAAGATAAAAGCATATGCATGTGTACATAGTTATCTGTCTTAACACATACTTTAATAATTATCTGCTTGAAATTTCAGCATTAATAACACAATTCTTACTAAATTATAATCATTCCAATTAAAGTAGTCGATAAAAACATTTTTAGTTCATCATAAAATATGAAATTAGTACTTCTGGTTTTTGCTTTGGCAACTTTTGTAAGTAAAAAAAGAAAAAAAAAAAGAAAACTCTTGAACCATCAGTCGTGGCATGTAAAAGAAAGTCCTAAACTTTGAAATTTTATCGCCAGGTTGTCGCAGAATACACACTTAAAAATTGGCGTGCGGAACGTGAAAGTTTAAATCCACTTTCTGATAAATATGTGATACCCATGTGGAGGTTGGAATACCCCGATGAGAGATCGCTGACCAGTTTCTTTTTCACTTATGCAAAGGATAGTGGCATGTTAACAAGTGATCAAGGTTTCAATGTTGAAAAAATTATTGAAAACTTCAAGCTGGAAGGAGATGACGCTCCAAATAAAGTTAAAAATTGTATAGAAAATAACAAAAATAATGTAGAAAAAGAGGCGATCTTTTATAATATCTTTATCTGTCTAAGATTGAGTTTTAAGCACTAAAAGCCATATTATATTTAATTACAATTATTTAATGTAATTAATATCAAAATAATTAATATGTGTATATCTGAAAAGGTTAATGTAAAACTCATACAAACCACAAATAAATAAATATATATATAATTGATATTCCAATTGAAATAAAGTAAAATTACAAGGGCAATTTAATTTCATATGTCAAGCAAGACTGGCGAAAAAATTCCAAATCTGTGGCTCTCGTAAGTAAATCTCTTTTCAACAAGCAGTACCCTAATTTGCAAGAAAATTGTATTTAGCTAACTCCACGTGATTTCTTCAAATGAAATCTTGAAAACATGAGCTGCACTAATGAAAAATGAAAGTGTTTGATTTTCCCTTGAATTTTTCTCTTAAGCTTCTGTGTTTCTATTGATGTTATTTTTCATCATATTACAATTTATTTGAAGTGTGGGAGAGAAGTAATGATGAAATTTTTCATATAAATTCAGAAACAGCAATTGCATGCGCAAAATAAAAAAATAAAAAAATTAATAAAATAAAAGAACATGCATGAGAAAACTTTGTATTAATTATTTGTATGGTAGCGATGAAATGAAGCCAACGAAAAAAATATGTATGTATTATTTTTCGAAATATCTTTACTCGTGTGTAATAATAAATACTCATCAATATGAACTCTAAATAAAAATGACAGTTAAAATGATTATTACGTAATTGGTAAAAAAATTCAATTTGCAAATGTTGAATAATAAAGATTATTATAAAAAAATATTAATTAATATAGAGAATAGGCAAGTTTATTTATCGTTTTTAATAAAAATTTGCAACATATTTTCCATGCTGCTGCAACTATTTGTCGATGTGAAGATAATATTAATAAGACTATGGCATACGTGGCCAACGCAACGTTGCCACTAGTACGCGCAATAGCATTTGCGCATACTAGAGGCAATCAGCGTTACCATATTTTTTTTCTCAAAAAACTTGCCATCACAAGAGTTTTTTTTTTAATAAGAACACTTTTTCTTTAAATATGGCAAAATAATAAACGAAAATACAAAATTAGATTTCATTTTTATTAAATATATTTTGCCAACAAAAAAAAAACATCTAACTAACACAAAACATAAAAACATGGCATATATATATTAAACGTTATATACATAAATAATAATAAAAAATATAATTATATTCATCTTTGGAAATCTAATTTGTCGTTTAAAAAAAAATCTTTTTCAAACAGTTATTTAAACACTTTTTTGCATCTAAAAAAACTTGGCAAATGGCAAGGCTGCCCCCAATTCAATTGTAATGATGTGGCTGAAGTGGTGAAAGCAAAACTACGGTGCCTGAAGTCTCGAGTTCGACTGCGCAGTCAGCCAAGAATTTATTGTCGAATACTTCTGATCTGTATTAGTGCATGACTATCACATTTTACGTCGGTCCAAAACAATAATCGTCGGTCCAAACAATTAATTAAACTAACCCTGACTTTCACATGCCAGAAGAATATCTTTCGAATAAAGCAAATTTAATGACAATTACAAAAGTTTATCTCAGGTTAGGTTAGGTTATTAGGGCCATTGTCGAAACAATGCACTTGGGTCCGTTCATTCGGTCCCGTTGTGATACGCTAAAACAGGGACTACTCATGAGTTGTCCTCTGCCGCATTAAGCCATCCTGTGGACGCTAGGAAGGCCGTTATTCTAACAAGTTTATCTTTGTTTTAGTCCATTTCAAAGTTCTGTACCTCTGTCAAAAACACCCTATATAGACTTATATATGCAGGCACAAACAACAACAACAACAATGTTTCTGAGTTCATGAACTGCTCCATTAATCCCGTTTTGATATGTAACACAGCAACATGTGTTTTTCACATTTCATTAACACTCCAGCACAAATTGACTCAAAAACATTCATTTTATAAAAGGAATAGAACAAAAAAGCACATGTTATCAATTTGCTACAACCGAAATTACATACACAAACACATGTACACATAAATATTTGCATTTACCCCAAATTTTCTAAATGAATATCATTTTACCAACTTAATTGTTTCACTAATGAAGTCAAGTTATGGGGTGTATTAAATTGCAAAATACCGAACGTATTTTTTTACAACACATGGATAACATGTGAACTGAAAATAAACAATATGGGAATTTTTTTTCTAAGAACTTTTGTATAAACAGTTAATAACAAAAATGTTCCTCCACTTATGCATTTGCATTGGAGTTTGTAGATAAAATAAGTCTAACCGTTACAATTTGCACAATCTCGGTGGCCCATTAACATCACCTCCACGTGGGTGCAGAATCAAATGTTACAAGAAGTGTATGGCACGTAACGCCATCCTGTCAAATGACTACCCTGAACAGGATTTCGATAAGTCTTGCTTTTAAATTATTTGATAAGTGTTTAAGAACTTCTCTTTTTTTAAATAAAAAAAAAATTATATATTTAATTTCCCATTCATGGTACACAAGAAGATATATGACAACTGTTTTAAATTTTAATACTTTTATATGATGGGCTATTATCTTCAAATGGTAAATATATTAAAATAAAAATTCATAAAAGTGTAAGAACACACTTACCATTTTTTAGGCCATTATATTTATTTACTGTCACAAGCCTGAAAATATATGACAAAAGAAAATAACATTAATAATTGCTCGCTCTTTTGTAAATATGTAAATAAAAAGATGATATGATGTACAACTCAATACTTATTAAATATGTTAAAGAATAAAAAAAACATGGTTTTTATATCTCAACAAACTCTGGGTATTAATAATAATAAATTGTACACAAGAGTGTAAAAGTAGACCCACACTTTGTGTTATTATCTTGTATCTTTTCGTTTTTGAGTGCGATGATGTTTTTGAAAAATATTCGAATTTTTTTCTTGGGTTTAAACAGATTTTTAACATAAAAAGAAAATATTAAATTTATTTAGAGAGAAGTAGCCCGTGATCCTTGTTCTCATGTCACCATATAGTGATCTAATCACACTCAGCGGTGGCAGCATTAACTGTAATAACTCTGCTCTGCTGCTTAACTTTTTTACTTTCCCACACCGTTGCTTATTTAAATTTTTGTTGTTATTTTATTTCATAATAACATCTAAAAGAGTTTACACTTAACATAATCATTTAACTTTGATAACTAAAAGGCAATTTCAACTAATTTAGAAATTAATGGCTTACGAGCAGAGGCGTGCAATGATCTTGAATTGAAATAGTAGTGCCTACCTTCTGGCTTAAGTATAAAAACAATTTTTTAGCCTAATTCTAGACAAAACAAAATAAAAATTATATATATGCTTATATTTTTAGTGAAGATATCATAATAACTCAAGGTCTATTCAAACTAATTTCAACGAACTTTTATCTACAAATCGTCTATTTAACTTTTTCTTATTATTTCCATGAAAATATCATAAAGAAATGTTAATTTATTTTATAATTCTTGTACGTACACATACATATAATATTATTTATCAGATAAAAACGAAATAAATATATAAAGAAATAAAGTAAATACTGGCTGTTATCAGGTAGAATGTATTTCAGTGCTACGAAATCGTCAAGTTTCATATAAACAATTTTATACCAGTAACAAATGAGCTAAATTTTGGATAAAGCTTTTGCGGAATGATGATCTGCAACCGCAATAATCAATTTTTCATTTTATGTATTAGGAATTAAATATTATATTTGCATTAAAATATTAAATAATTTATTTATTAAATTTATTTTGGACACATCATTATAATCACAACACAACCCTCTATGTATTTGTAGAAGGAAAAATACATATTTTTTATTTTTACATTTTGGTTATAAAATATTTCGTTGCACCCCTCGGCATTTTAATTTACTAAAACTGTGTGACTTTTCCGATTTACATACATCGCAATCTGATGTTTACTGCTTTAGTTTTAATATTTTTGGCCAATCGCCAGGTGACATAGAGACTCACATTTAAAACTTAAACATTGATACAAAATAGAATGTGAACCAGAAGTAAATGAATCTCGTACCAACAACAAATATTTAAATTGTTTAAATCGATATCCAAGTAGTTTTACTACACTGAAAACAAACCTACTGATTTGCTTTTGTAGATTTCCGCTTTTTTTTTTGTGTACTCTACTCTTTACTTTTGGATTATTTAAATATATATTTTAAATTTTTATGTATCTACGTACATGTAGGAAAAAAGATAATTATACACAGAATTATAATTCATTAGAACGTTCATATATTCTTAAATAAACATTACGATGACGTTGGCAGGCAACAAATAATATAAATCTCCCTCGTATTCGTCATTTAGATAAGGAACAATTAAAATGTCTGTGTAGGTATTTTGTTTTTGCTTTCCATGTTAAGATGTTGACTATGTGCTGAAGATTTACCGTAACTCTTCCTTTCTTCCCATTTTTGCTTTAACTCTGACCATGTTGCCACCATGCCAGAAACCAAATCACGTCATCGGTTTATATTAATTTTTGGTTTTATAAAACGTCACAATTGTATCAGAGTTTTTGTTGTTGTTTTTTATTTGTTGCAATGTATTGAAAAACAAAATAATTGCAATCTTTTCAACATCTTTTCAGCATCCCCACTGGGCTGCCAGATGGATGCAGTTTTAGTGTGGCTTTACTTAATGGCGTTTTCTTTTCTAGAAAACATGTAACATTTGTTCACTTATTTTCTAAAAAGTGGTGGTTTGGAAAAGTTTTAAAACAGAAGTAATTTTTTGTGAGGGATGTTGCGTTTATCTCTAATGTTGCCATTTTCTGTTAAAAAGTGTGAAAAATTTTGCACTATTTTCTAGAAAAGAAATCGACATAAGACAATCTTCATGTATGAAAATGACGTTTTACACTGCATCAGTTAATTTATAATTTTGGACAGTTTTTGCTCGATTTAAATTAGAGTTGCATAATGACGTATCATTTAGATAGTACAGAATGCACTTTTTATAAAAGTCACCAACTACATGCCCTGCTGAATTATTAGACGATTAAACATCGTTTATGTTTTACTACATATTTTCATGGTATTATTTACATATATAATATATATTATAATGATAATATAAATATTTTTATTAATAAATTATTTGAATTGAAATTTAAATAATAAAATTAAGTTCGTTTTTATTTACGTATAAATAGAAATAGTTTGTCATAGAAGGCTTTACGTAAGACGAACGTTATGTGGTTACTGTTGGTCTAACCGACGAAGCTCTTTAACTCTTTATCATACTCCTACAACTCGTATATGTTTGCTGAAATTCGCTTGGAATTTTAGAGTTTTTGTCATATTTTTTTTTATTATTTTGTGAACAGAAAATAATTTCCTGAAGAAGCGAAATATCGAAAATATATATAAAATAATCTCAAAACTCAAACAAATTTAAAATTATTAATTATTTAAAATTATTAAAATACTTAACGAAAAATATGTTTGTTTATTTTTAACTTTAAAAATTCTTCCACTAAAACTGTTCCTAGATTCAACGAAGAGCAAGCTCAATGTACAAAAATTAAGAGGTACCATCCAGGGTTAAAAATATTCATGATATACTTAAAGAAACAATTTCATGGATGCTATTTAAGACAGGGTGTTCATAAGTTCATAAAAATAAAACAGCCTTATCAATACATTTTTAAATATTATTTTTAAGTATTATTTTATCTATTTCTGTTCTGCCTTATATCTTCACGATTTGACAATCCTGAAAATGTTTTAGTGCATACAAATATTCTTCTTCTTTTAGTGAGCTCTAAGGCAGGCCTCTTAATATTTTATTAATATCTTTTTGCATGCATTCGTTTTTTGTTTTTCTTTTCTCTCTCTCTTAAACTGTCATTTTAAATGTCTGCCTGCCAGTCTGTGTGAGGAAATGTTTACAATTTATTTATAAGGCTGTGTATATGTGTGTGTTCTTTGTGAATATGTCAAGTGATAAAAGATATTTTTTATTTTCCCTCTAGCCTGTATTTTGTAATACAAAATTTACATGCATCAACAGCATAACAAGTCCAAATAACATGTTAGAAATGATGCATTTTAACGTAATTTTTCGAACCATCTACAGCCATACAAACGTATGCATGGGTGTCTGTTGGTCTAATTGAAAAATTATTGAGTTCTTTAATTTGAAAATAAAGTAAAACGGGCGAGCAGGAATAATGTTGCATGGCATTCTTTTTTTTATAACACTGTTTGTTTGGTATATTGAACGTTACTTTTTCTTGGCATGCATTGATCGATTAATACAAAACACGATCAATTGCATACCCTACGCATATATCTCTTGTCCTGCTAATGGTTTTACTTTGCGAAAACCATTAATAATATTAATTTTGCTACAAAACTTGTCACCAAACTCGAAATGTGTTTTTTTCTACCGAGGAAACTTAATTTTATCGCAGTTTTTCTAATTAGTACAACATTTTAGTGAAAAGAAATTCTTCTTAAAACACCATAAATATTTTTAGTCAAACTAAACCTATAATAAAGAAAAGTTTTTATTATTATTACACAAACTTTCTATTGAAGTACACCCACGACTTTTACACGACTGCAGCTGTTGTGAAATTCGAAGAAGCAATAAAACTTGCAGAACACGTGGGTGGGAGATTCACAAGAACCAAACTGGTGGTATGACAAGAAACTTCAAGGATTTTATGCAAAACTGCCACGAATTTAAGCGCAAAGCGAAAATGCAAAGAAAATAAAACAAAAAATAAATAATTACACTGAAACTTAAAGTTACTTATCTGGTGACTTCTTTGATATTTGCGTAACACTTAACAGAAATCGTAAAATCTTCTTATCAGGGTCTGATTAAATTCTGTAGCGTCAAATCCAACAGCAAACTTTTTGCAAATACGAGCAAATATCTCATAATATTTGTAGAGCCGCATTTATAAATCACCCATAACACCACTTACGAAAATCAAAAATCCACTTTACAAACACTTAAGATACGGACGTTTTTACAAAGAGAATTTCAAAAGTACCGTTTATTATCAACTCTTGTAGTCATTCACAATAGCTATGACATATTCATAATATGATTGCACCGTTCAAAAGGGGATTTTGGTGTTTTGGGGTTTGCGTGCTTAATTAGTGTTAATAAACTTGAACTTAAAGATATTAATATTTTAGTTTCATTATAAATAAAAGAGCCATAAATATTATAACGCCTTTAGAATAAATAAATAACATTAAATAATGTACCGAGCACGATCGTAGCAAACCCCATATTATATTTCTTTCAGTCCGTGACAAGTTCAATAAATTCTAAATATTTGAGCAGAATATTGTTTTATTTGCCCTTTATCAAGCGTTTACAAAAACAAGATAACAAAATCACAGACAAACTGTTAAAATGCACGGACCACAATTGATTTATTAATAACTAATAAATAAATATTGGTTTTCTTTTACTTATTAAGCCAGATACTAAAATATTCAACTTTGTTTGTCATTTTCCATATCAGTTCAGTGATTTCAAAATGAATTTCTTTGAAATTTATAAACAAGTTATAATATATAAACTTGATAACAAAATAAAATCTTATTAACATTTCTATAGATAAAAAAACGAGTCAACCTGTTTGAATTCTTTTAAGAACAATAGCTTTTGCAAATGATCTTATCTTTTTTAGTGGCCATGCAAACATATTCTTGATTTTCAATTTAAAACTACTTAATTTGGAGAAAAAAAAAATTATACCAAAACTACTTATTTAATTAAGTTTGACTATTAAATGCACTAAAAGTTTTCTACTTCATATTGCTAAAAGCAAATCAGTTTTTCTGTTTGCTTTCAATTAACTTAAAACAGCTTAAAGAAATTCCAATTAATGCCGTTCCCTAAGCTCTTAAAAATATACTGCATATATTGACTCAATATGCTAGCCCTGATGCATGCTTTAGAAATTTTATCACGAACTCAATTGGAATTGGCAAAAGTAGGTCACTGATAGTTTTTAGCATTATGAAATCCGTTTATGCTTGTTTAGGTTTTGCTTAGGTAAAATTGATTTTATATTTAACAAAATTATATAATACGAGTAATAAAGCAAATTTGTTGGCTTTATATAAAAAAAAGAGAAAAAAAAAAAAACAAAATGGAAAGCCCAAAAGTATAGTTGGAAAAACTCAAATTTACCCAGCAGGTCTGTAAGAACTTATTCCTCTTTCTTTCTTTAAGTAAAACAATCAAAAGAGATTTTAATTTGTACCACAACCATTCAAAATTTTATAAACTTGCGGGCTTGTCTAAAATAAATAGCATCTTAATTTAGATTTGTTTTTATTAAACAATTTTAATAGAAAAATAAAAACATAATTTTGAAACAGGATAATATGGAATATATATAGTGTTTCGTATAGAGTGATACAACTTTGAGTTGGCATCACTGCTTTATTTGACCACCCATTTAACAGCTGATAGTTGCATTTTGTGTAGTTTGCTTTGACATTTCAGTATGGTTCGACTTACACCAGAGCAGCGCGTGCAACTTGAAATTTTTAATCAAAATAATTGTTCTATTCGTCAAACTTATCGTGCACTTCGTCCATTCAAAATTTTATTTCCTGATGAAGCCAATTTTTTGTTGAATGGATACGTAAATAAACAGAAGCCTTTATCGAAACATCATTACATCCACAGAAAATTACTGTTTGGTGCGCTTTATGGGTTGGCGTATGTCTTCAAAAACGATGATGGTCAGAGTGTTACTGTTTGTGAAAATTGGTGTTCCAGATTGCGCCTTGTACGCGCCAGCCATGGCGGCCACATGGCCGGAATCATATTTAAACCTTAATGTCATAAAATTTTCTATCCAACAAAGACCGTTTCATTGATATCAAAAATATATTATTATGTTTTATTATGATTTAAACTTGTATCACTCTATA
Source organism: Linnaemya vulpina (assembly GCA_963675445.1). Taxonomy (NCBI): domain Eukaryota; kingdom Metazoa; phylum Arthropoda; class Insecta; order Diptera; family Tachinidae; genus Linnaemya; species Linnaemya vulpina. Next base: position 5,542,004 of record OY776276.1, on the reverse strand, counting down.
CAAAACACCCGATACAATTATTTAATCGATTGCTATTAATCGCTCAATTAAAACAGCTCCATCGCTATATAAACGGATAGAAATTTACTGTCACAAGTTTAAACCGTAAAAATATATTAACTGTAACGTTAATATATTTTTTGTATTTGTAATACTGACATACATTTTCCGGTTTTCAGGAAACTCAGTTTATTTCATATTTGAAAAAAAAATGCCTTAAGAATTTCACTCACAAAATTATTGCTGATTATGTCCATTTCCAACAGCAATTCAAATAAAACTTAAAACATCAGTTTAACCTCCTTTGAGATTTTACTTTTTATATTTTTCTTTTATTTAGTTTTTTCAGTTTTTTTTTTCATAAAAATATTTGCACATGCACAACATTTTTTGTTTGTTCTTGCCGTTGTTGATAACAAACCCAAAGGACTGCAATTCCGTACTCAGTCAACTTCAGGGAGAAGAATTTGCTTTCACTCCTTAAAAATGTTGTTGAAAAATTATATAAAAATAGAAATTAAAATATATTTCCTTGTGCATTTCACAAGTTTTGTGTGTCCTATTTAAAGACACTAAGAGTTTGCTTGGGTGTTATAACCAAGTGGTGAAGAGAGACAGAGTGGGAGGTATTCCTTATGAGAAACAATATATATATATATATATATATATATATATATATATATATATATGAAAGTTGTATAATCCTAAATTGTAGGTTTATATATTCTTAAATATGAATTGGATAAGAAAAAATATAAGAGCAAAATTTTAATATTATCAGTTGACTTTCGCAAAAGCTTTTTCACACGGATGATTTTTATTTTAATAGTATTTTATTAAATTTGTTATTCATGTTGTAAGTTTGTATGGGAAAGTTAGACCAATGGCGTAATTTTAATAAGTTACATGGGTTCATGATATTTAAAATTTTTATTTTTTTTTTTCTCCCAACTGTAAAGAACAAACGGGAATTGATTTTGTGTGTTGAACGTTACCATATTTGTTGAGTGTTGCAAGTAAATCTGAACCAGGTTTTATAATAAGCCACGAATTAGAATTGGCTAATATGTTTCCCCTTTTATTTTGTTATGAATAAATATTCCCTATGAGATTTCATACTTCTCCTGTAATGGGGAAAACATAAATATGTATTCTTAAGGCATGTCAATTCAATCTTTTGCCCAAAAATATTAAACTTTCAAAATAGAATGGAGTTTATAAATCGATGTTAGTAATATTTTTACTTTAAGAATGCGCATTAGATTTAAATATTTAGAATATTTTTTATGATCATCAAACTACCAGAACGGATCGCTAATGATTTCGGCGGCGCTAAGCCATCTCCTCAGCATTTTCTCAAATTTTATATGTTTTTTTCCATCGAAATTCTTTCTTATATTCATTTTTATTTTAAGTCACTTTTGATACGTATAAAATTTCCCAGCTCTGATTATTGATATTCTAAATATTATATTTTTTCTTTGCTTTTTTCAGAGCCATCGTTTGTAAAGATCAAATTTCTTTTCTAATATTCTATTTCGTTAAAAATATTGGATAAACGGTTGAGATGACGAAGCCGCCTCGAGTTCGGTACTGATACGTTTTCTAGTTGGAAATAAATATTCCAAATATTCCACCCTCAATGAAAAGGTTCGAATTTATAACACTTTAAAACTATTTGTAAATACACGAATTTGGCCTAGAGCCTAAATAACAATTCTTAGATTAATATTCATCATTTCCAAACTAAGAAACTCATCTTTTATAATTTATCGATTATATATCTACTAAATCCTTTTTCTATCAAAAAGCTATAGCAATTGCAATCTATCAAGTTATCTGGTAGGATATATAATTACAAATACTTTGAAAGCAATTAACCACAGATTCCTTAAGAATTAATTATTTCGTGTTTTGTGTTTTTGTTTTATATTTATTTATCTCAAGTAACTCATTAATTATACACATAAAGAAAATAGCCTTCATTAAAATTTCACATACCACTGGGCGTTTATTGTTCCAATAGATCATTAAACGTTAACTACTGCGTCATTTATATCAACACTAAATGCCATTAAAAATTTAGTAAAATGTTTGTAATTATTCTCGCCTTCTACTACATTTTGCCGTCGCATACAAAATTGAAGAGCTTTTACACAGTCGGTATAAATAAACGAAATAGGTTATGACAGGTGAAGACAAATGGTTCAGGCTAATACATTTTGAATTAGTGTTTAAACAACAAATAGTAAAAGGAAGAAGAAAACATTTAAAATTATTTTCAAACTATCTGAGAATCTCAAAGAGAAGAGAAAAAGTAGAAGAAAAATAATTATATTTAACTCAATTTGCTGCCATAAATTTGTTGAATCTTTTCTCAATTGCAAAAACTTTTTAACACAAACTCCATTTCCAATAAAACCGAATTTCCAGGGCATGCCGTAATTTGGCCCCTGACTTCATATCTTAAAACTATTTACATGCACGTTACATCGGTGGACGATTTTATTTAAGAGTTCATTACCACAAAAATTTGTATGGCATATTTATGCATAGAATTCGGTGAAAGAGCTGGAAAAAGAGTACTATTAAGCAGTTGGCATAGAAACCCCATTCTGATACTACTGTGTATTTTCATTACTTAGGCTCCCTATTGCAGGTAGAATCGGAACTTCATACAATGCAGGCCTAAGTGTAATCCTGAGCGGATTGGGATAACTTATGCCCCTCTTTTCGACCTGACCTAACCTAACCTGCGCTGAATTCCATACCACTGAATCACTTCGGATGCGAGGTATCAAAAAAAAATTTTTTTTTATAGACTAAGATGCACTCAGCAAAGGAGTGCATTAAAATTTTAACATCACGCACCCAATTTTTTTAAACTCAAATAATTTACAATTAGAATATCACAGCATTACCAGATCTCTAGAAAACAATAACAAAACAATAACAAAAATGAAATGACCGATCGTAGCATGCAGCTTTCATTGCTTATCTGTGTAATATATGTATAGGGTGTTTTTTATAGAGTGACACAACTTTGAGTTGGCATCACTGCTTTATTTGACCACCCATTTAACAGCTGATAGTTGTTTTTTGTTTAGTTTGCTTTGACATTTCATTATTGATCGACGTACACCAGAGCAACGCGTGCAAATTTTTAATCAAAATAATGGTTCTGTTCGTCAAACTTATCGTGCAATTCGTCCATTCAAAGTTTTATTTTCCGATTTTTTGTTGAATGGATACGTAAATAAACAGAAGCCTTTATCGATACACCATTACATCCACAGAAAATTACTGTTTGGTGCGCTTTATGGGCTGGCGGAGTCATTGGCCCATATGTCTTCAAAAATGAAGATGGTCAGAATGTTACTGTTTGTGAAAATTGAATAGCGCCTTGTACGCGTCAGCCATGGCGGCCACATGGCCGAAATCATATTTAAACATTAATAATTAATAAAGACCGTTTCATTGATATAAAAAATATATTACTATGCTTTATTATGATTTAAACTTGTATCACTCTATAAAAAACACCCTATATTAGGGGATATGAAATCTTTCATTCTATAAATTGTCTGCACAAAATTAAGAATGTGTGCCGCACCGTTAATACGATCTCAGTTTAAAAAGAAAAATTTTTTCAGGTTTTTCCCCTGACAATTTAAGTGTAAGTTATTTCCATTTAATACTTAATTTTTATTTGTATACGGCAACAAAGAAATTATTTCTTCATTTTAAATTTTTATTGAAATAAATAAATTTACAAAAAAAAAAATTTAGAATCTTTTCATATAAATTTTTATTTAATACTTCTTATAAGGAAAAAAGCACACAAAATGTAACAACTCGTTTATACAATTGTAATAAATTTAACGAAATTATGATGAAAACAGCTACAAATTATTATCATAAACATTGAAGTGAACGTGCCTGTGTGCAGCGTGTAGCTCATTAGCGGCTAAAACTTTTGCATCCGTTAAACATTTTGCAGCACATACGTAATCAGAAAATATCTATTAAAAATCATCTTCAGCTTTTTTTCTCTTTATTTTGATATTTTTATTATTGTTTTGCTGTTATTTGCAATAGATTTTTTGTTTGTTCAATTTTTATATGTATCTTTATTTTGTTTACAAATTTGTTGTACAACAATATGATTATTTCTTCAGAAAAGAATGCGGAAAATATGAAAAATGTAAGCAAGAGTTTTTTTCTTCTTGTTTTTCAACTCTTAATTGTGGTATCAATACCGATGGGTAGATCTGTGATTGCAAAGTGGTGGAAGAAAGCAATGAAAAGTGAAGATCGGTGTATTGGCATGCTGTTGCACTTTTGTTTATCTCTAAAAATAACATAAACAAACACAGAATATCTAGAATAATAAAAAAAAAGAAAACACAAACTCACATTTACAGCAAACAAAAATTCAGGCCACTGTGTTATTTATACTTAAATTACATATACAAAATATAAGAAGATGGTGAAAACACAACCAACAACAATAACAAGTGTAAATGTTCTATATATATGTGTATATTGTATATATATTATGAAGCGCAGGAAAAAAATTTCAACAATTTTGCTAATGCGTAGAATTCTTACAGAAAACAGACTATTCAATTCAATTTCGATGTGAGGTTTGCTCGCTAATAAATTTCCTGCTTCCCGGGAATTTCGCTGGGACTCCTGGGCATTAAAGGTCATTAATCACGTGACAAGCGTTGCCACATTTTAACCGATTATTTACCATAACAAAGCTGAATATGTGGCAACAAAGTTTGACCGGTCAGAACATATTTCTAATATAAATACAGTAAAAGCTCTCATAGGCGGACACCCTCCGAAGAGGTGGAGATGTCCGGTTATTGGAACGAAATAAAAAACAATTATATTTAAGATTTTATAAAATCGGTTCTGGAGATTTAAGAATTGTCCGTTTTAAAGAGATGTCCGCTTATAAGAGCTGTCCGCAAAGAGAGCTTTCACTGTAGTATTACATTGAATGTACATAGTTTTATTGCATTTTTTAAACATTTTGAGAAATTTTTTCAACAAGGCATTCAATAAAAATTTATTTATAACATATATTTTCTTATCTCCACTTAAGATGGTTTGCTAAGTTGTACAAATTTAATATAGCAGTGGCGCCAATTAAATTCTTCTTTTAATTTCTTTTAATTTGTATACATTGATGGGGAATTTTTTTCACTATACGCTGATATTGATAGTTATAAATTAATTGTGTTTGAAAATACATTATTGAATTCTAAGGGTGTAGAAATAAAGTTGTTTCTAGTAATAAAAGATCTCAAAGCAATTTAGTTAAAATTAATTGGCATTTTTTCAATTGGGGAAATCAAATATCATAAAAAAATTTCAAACGCTCAAGTGGTTTAAGAAATTGAAATTTATTAAGAATAAAATTAGAAATTTATTGGGAAAAACCGTGCACTATTGCAAATGATGTTATAAATCGGTTTGTATGATGTGATATAATGAAATTAGGTTAACAATAAAAATTTAAGCATGACAATTTATACATTGAATGTGTGATATTAAGGACTTATACATCAGCGTCTATTTTCGGCATAAATATGCTAAAGCCAGCAAATTTATAAATCGATACGTATATAAACCAAGACTAAGTTATACATACATACATACATATATAGGCAATTTAATTGAATCGGAAAGCTATAACTCAATTGTTACCATTTTTAAAATAAAAAATCCCATAATACAAGGTTTAGCCGAATTACTTCTGCTATTTGAAGGAAAGAATTCTTTCGCCTGTCTTAACCCGAGAACAAACTATGACATTTTGTGCCAGTACAAGTAATCATATAGTGTGCGTACTAGTGGCAACGTTTGCCATCTATATGGATATATTATTGGGTGGCATTACCCATCACGTAATATATATATAAGGTGGCATCGCTCAATCCTTATTTGGCTACACTGATATAAAATTTTTTGTACAACAAGTTCTAGTAATTGGGCATGGGTGCTGCATTTGAATGTGTTTTCTTACTATAATTTTTTACATGGACCGTGACTTTACACAAACAATAATTCTTTTCGAAATTACAACAATTTTATAGTTGTAGTCGTAGCGATACCACCTTGTTTTAAATTCCTAAATGGCGGGACAAATGCCATATCCACAAATGCTATAGAGTGTTCTCGCCTAAAAGGTTTCACTTTTTCGGTTGTATAAATAATTGACAGACCGTTGAAAGGCAGCCCTTAACAGTCAGAATGTTGCATATAATTGTGGAATCATTAGTTTCACATATATTATCTGTAGCACTTCAAAAATCTTGGTTGTAGGAAAAATAAATTTTGTTGTCTACAAAACAGAAATATTTTAATTTTCTTGGAACAACAAGTTTTCCATTCGTATGACTTCATTGTGAATGATATAAAAAGTATTTTACTTGTACTACGAAGCTTTAAAACAAATTGAATGTGTACAATGATATATTGTAATAAAAATGCCATAAAATTTTTATGTTAAAAACGTGCAACAGTTGTATTCTATATCGAAAATTATTTTGCAAATTAAAATTAAAATAAAAAGCATAACGTGGATAAAAGTAATAGTTGAACTTTATTGCATCATAAAGCCTTAAAATAATATTTTTATCTTTTCAATAATAAAAAGCAACAAATGCGACTGAGTGCATAAGGTCTTTACAAAATATTAATAAAAATAAACACTCACGTTAATAATTATTAGAGGTGCACTAATAATTGATTAGAGGTTTATAACAGGTTTACAAAACACACTGACACTCGAAATTTGTTATGTGCACTTTTAAGACGTATTACGCTAAAGCAGTTAGCAACTGCTAACTTCCTATTGTAAATATGTACATGTTGTTAACACATTCTTCTAAACAACTGTTCTTATTAACCCTTTTACCACCAACTAATTTTATTTGTTAAGATATTTGTGATATCCTCTGAGCATCACAATGAGTCTAATAACCTCCGAGTGTTCTCGATAGGTGGAGGGCAGCTATTTTAATCTAAACTAAATTCAACCTTCTAAACGGGTAGATCGATCGTTATGAAATTTCATACAGTAGCCGTTTAAAGAGGCGTTGCTGACATTGAGTTGAGTTTGAATATTTTTTTTTTAGATTATGAAATAAAAAGTTTTTTACGAAACGAACTGAAACAGAATTAAACCAAAAAAGCAAGAATACACATGTACGACGGCCTTATGGTATAAACACAATTGGGACGAACGACGAACTTATCATCATGAATTTGTTGCGTACATTCGTCGAATGAGACACAATTAGAGCGAATATAACAGCTGTTAATGGCATTTAAAATTATTTGATATTTAGATATATAAATAAATAAAATATTGGAAAAATATGTACAAAAACATATTACATGTGACCATATTTCAATAACAAACAAAAAAAAAAAATAACGTTAATATAAAAAGATGAAATAATGACAAAAATTAATTAAACAATATTTTATATAATTAAGTATTAAATTTATGTGATGGAAATAAAAAAGAAAACATTTCTTAAAGCAAAAAGTCACATTATTTGCTATACACTAAAAATGTAAAAGAAAAACGGTCACACTGCACCAATTTATTCGTTATTCGTCGCCGTAAGAAATAGAAATAATTCTATCGGAAAGTTCGTTGTGCAGGAAGTATTTCGTCCAACGTACATATCGTGTGTATTTTCATTTACATAAATGAGATCTATTTCCAACGACTAATTCGTCACGAAAAATTCGTCGTTCGTCCCAGTTGTGTTTTAAGCATTAAAAAAAAATATATTTTAGGCTTATAAGTTACTTATGAGACAAATTTCGCATAGAATAATATTTATCTTTCTTATTTAATTTGTTGCACAGTGTAATTAGACGAGAGGAGCACAAACCTTTTTTTTCAGCTGTGACCCGTTATTATACGTCTTTAAAAAAAATTATTTTTACATTAAGAAATGAAAAAAAGGTTTTTCGTTAACGGATATTGACAAACATAATTTCATGAACGGGAGAATTTGAAGTCAACCACACAAACACCGCCTGCAAAAACACATGAAAAAGAATTGAAGTCTGAATTAAATTGTTAATGAGTGGGAGAGCTTTGTTGGTGTTGTGGCTGTTATCAGCTCGTGTTGTTTTCCAAATTGAAGCTAACGATTCAGGTTTTCAATTTGGATATAAGACAAGCAGCATATCAATCGATATGAGAAGGAGGAAGACGGTTTGGCACGCCTTTGTAAATACTTTGTTGTGTTGTCATGTGTTTTTCTTTTTTACTTCGATTTTTTTATTAATAAATTTTGGGTGGGTATAGAGGTGGTACACATACACATGCAAGTGTATGTATTTCTTTATATATACATGTAAAAGTATGTAAGTTTTTATTGAAGAAACGTATGTTATGCACGCTGTCATATGTTCTTTTTGTTATATAGGGTGTTTTTTATAGAGTGATACAACTTTGAGCTGGCATCACTGCTTTATTTGACCACCCATTTAACAGCTGATGGTTGCTTTTTGTTTAGTTTGCTTTGACATTTCATTATGGATCGACTTACACCAGAGCAACGCGTGCAAATTGTGGACATTTTTAATCAAAATAATGGTTCTGTTCGTCAAACTTATCGTGCACTTCGTCCATTCAAAATTTTATTTTCCGATGAAGCCCATTTTTGGTTGAATGGGTAAATAAACAGAATTGCCGCATTTGGAGTGAGGACAATCCACAAGCTTTTGTCGAAACACCATTACATCCACAGAAAAAAATTGGTGTTACAGACTGCGCCTTGTACGCGCCAGCCGTGGCGGCCACCTGGCCGAAATCATATTTAAACGTTAATGTCATAAAATTTTCTATCCAATAAAGACCGCTTCATTGTTATCAAAAATATATTACTATGTTTTATTATGATTTAAACTTCTATCACTCTATAATAAACACCCTTTATATTCGACACTTTTATTAGCAGATTAACGAAGAATTAATCCCGGAATATTAAAGGCAAAAACTAATTTCAGAGATTTGTTGTAATTTCATGTGAAAGATGTTTAATTTCTAGTCAAATATTTGCTAATTGTTTTATGAAAACTTCTAATGAAAATATTTCGCTTCATGAACTTATTTTCAATATCTTTCTTTGAATATTTCTCTTCCAAAAATAGCTTGCGATAAGTATGTATTATCGTATCCACAATAATTGATGTTTTCAGATTTTCAAAATTCATATATTCAAAAACTGGAATATTTAATGAAGTATACAAGTACTTTTAATAAAAAAAATGTATTATTAATATCTCAGCAATATCTACTGAAAATAAATAAAATACTCACTTATTTAAAGAAGCTCTAAACCATGAGTCATTGCTCAGAAATATATATATAAAAAAGAAACAAACAATTTTTTATTTGCTGTTTTAAAGCAAGAGAAAGAAGACAAATTCGTAATTAAAAAATAAGATAAGCAGAAAAGTTAAAAATATTTGTAACAACATGCATTAAATGATTCTTGTATCAATTTTTTTAACCTTTTTGTTTAAAAAAAACTTTTAGTTTCGCTTGAGTTTGGAGGTTTATTTGTTATTTATATTCGATAAGTCACTACCCATCGGTTAGATTCTATAGAAAACTATTTAGTAAAAAAATTATTAATTATTATACAATATACAAATTCGACTATTTGAAAGAAAAGAAAAAAAAAAGAAATTTAATATTTTAAACATAATTTTTAGGGATGAAACTTTAAGAATAATATGCTAGTCTCAGTACAGATTATGCATGTTTTGTTGACCAATTTTTTTGTTAGAGTAAAAGGACGAAAAGAATTTTCTGATGCAATCCTTTCCATACAATAATAATAAGTACGGCACCTATTGGAAACTTGATAATCCACGGTTGAAATTTTCTAAAGATCTCTTATGTTTTTTACTTTCCTTTGTTCTTATAGTTCTGTATGTATGAAATGAAATTATATGTTTAAACAGTTACTAAGTAAACCAGAATGTGTGTGAAGATAAATTTAAATTTAACTAGCCCAGACACAAACCGAAATTTGTACCAAACCTGTTCTGCAGTTAGCAGAGCTCTATTAATTACTTAACAGTTTGAGCAAATTTTGACTAAATTCACTTATAGACCAAAATCAAGGAATTCGACCAGAGTCAGTGTGCAGAATACATGACCCAAAGGATACTTGATGGCCCAGAGAGTCCTTTATATAGCAGAAAAGGTCTGATGTCTGAAATAATTTTGGAACTTTAATAATATCAATTTTAAAAAAAATTCTCTTGAAAAGTGTGCTTGGCAGGATTAGTGGTCATTGTGGAAAAATGGGAAATACTACCAATATGCCACTATATGCAAATGATGGCCCAGAGAGTCGTTTATATAGCAGAAAAGGTCTGATGTCTGAAATAATTTTGGAATTCGAGTAATACCAGTTTTAAAATTTTGTTTCTCTAGAGGATCAGTGGCCACTGTGGGGAAATGGGAAATACTACCAATATGCCACTATATGCAAATGATGGCCCAGAGAGTCCTTTATACAGCAGAAACGGTCTGATGTCTGAAATAATTAAATAATAAAAATTCTCAAAATAATCTATATATTCTATTTCGCGACAATTTTCTCAGTCCACATTTTATGTCAAATCGCATAGAAAATAGAGCTTAAGGATATAATTCTGTTTTAATACTTAAGTATGGTAGCACTGTTGAGACAATTGCTCCAATATATCAGTAGCTTAAGAAGCGCTGGCATATTAGCATCTCGCCAGCAAGCAACATTTTTATGTAATATTGAAAAGATATACAATTCTGTTTGAGCTTTCAGAAAACACATTTTGAATTGTAAGTATCTAAGCACTTGTTTACCTTTTTTACATGATGGCAACACTTGATTCATATCAATCTCAAGGATGCCACCTTAACAAATAAATTACAGGCACAGATTTTTTCAACTAACCTTGAGTATCCTCAACCATAAAACAATAGATTTATTTGCACTGAGCCTACCTGCAATGAAAAGAAGAAAAATGAATTGATATAAAACAAGATAAAAACATTTTAAGCAATTTATTAATTAAATTTATTTCTTTTTCACCAAAAATAAAACTACACCAGATTTATTTGGATGCTCTACAGCGAAAGGAATGTGTGAATTTATTTATTTCAATTTAAATGGATTTATGTTTGTTTGTATTGCATATCTAAAAGATGTGCCGTTCTTATTTTTGCCAATTGATATACAAATTAACTTTTAAATAAACTACTGAGCACACGGACAGTAGAATGGACAGCCAGTAAAACTGATAGACAATGACAAAGGCGTGTTGTTATATCTAGGTGTTAAATTAAAACATAAATATCAGATTGAGATATAAAAAAAAATTAAGAATTGACGACAATAGAGAGCAAATTATTGATATGAATATGTGATTCTGTTGATAAAAGAGAAAAACATATTTAACCTTAATTATGTTGTTGATTAGCTTGTATTTAACTTAATAAGTTTGATTAAGAAGTGTTTGCCCATTAATTAAGATTATGCTTTTAATTATTTACTTAAAATAAAAATTAAAAATATGTATTAAATAAACTAAATGATAGTCTGGTGAGAAATACTACTTATAAAGAATGTGATCGATGGATAGACTGCTATAAGGAATCAAGTAATAAAAAAAGTTTATATATAACAAATAGATCAGAAATTAAGCGATGTTTGTCAAAAGCTTTAAAATAGCTACAGCTCTATTCATAGAAATATATCAGCGTACATCGCATAGTCTGGTAACCCCCTACACTGTATTCTAGTTCGCAATAAAAATATTTTTTTAAGCAATTAAAATTTCTCTCCTTAAAATATTCTTTTATATGCTAAAAACGCAAAATTTTTCTTATCAGCTCGAAGTACCAATTCTGGTCCTTTTATGTTCTCAAAATCTCTGGCAACCCTTTTTTTAAACGAAATTAAAAACTGCTGTGCACTTTAATACCACCACTCTTACGTTGCGATTACATGATAAATTTCTATTTTGAAATTAGAAATTAATTGCTTAATTAATTACATAATAATTAATTTCCTTAATTAATTGCTTAATTAAGGAAATACTGGATAAAGAAAATCGTTTCGTTGGTATTACGGGAAGGTTCATGTTCCAAAGAATTTCATGCCTTCTGTATAAGTCTATAAGCCGCAGCAATATTTTATATTAAGAAATATATTTAATATTTTTATTGTCAAACTTTTTAACTATAATTTTTCTAATAATCTTATTTCAGTTTAATTATTATTTTCAATAAACCAGACAAACGCACAAAATTATGATGGCAGAAAACTGGAAAATAAACACGTACTACAAATTTGCTCATTATATATGTTATCAGCTGTTTTCTTGCCTGAAAATCAAAACACTCAGTTACCAAATTTATAAACAAGTTCGTATCATATTCAAAGAGTATGCATGTATTAGTAAAATACGTGTAAGTGTATTAAAACTTGAAAAGCAAAACTTGATCGTGTAACCCCCAAGTTAAAGTTAAGAAACGTAACACAGTGATCATATGAAATCAGCACACTTTTCTATTCAAAGATTTTTTTTATTAAAACTGATCAAAATAATTTTGATAATAATTATAATTCTAATTTTTTTCCATTTCTAATAATATTCTTGTTTTATCGTTCGGCTATAGGCCAGGTTTTTAAAAATCAATAAACACTAAATATTTTTTGATTATTTATTGTTATTTTTCCCAATATTTCGAATAGCTTCGCTATTCATCTTCAGGGGAACAATGTAAATTAAAAATTAAATTAAATTAGATTGAATTAACATATTTTCAATATGTCGATCGTCTGTAGGCATATTCATTTCTAATATTTGCTACTCTCTTATTATTGCAGAAGTTCACCTACAAGTCACTACATTCTTTGCTGGCGAGTTGGAATAGCAAAATTATTTCTAATTTCAAATTGAAAATTTTGTAGATACATTTTCTTCTTCTTGATATTTCACATTGAAATTAACAAATCTGTCAGAATTCTTTTCTCAAGAAAACGAAATCATTAAACTGAATTGTTTATCTAGAAAAAAACACTTTTAAATGGTTCTTTACAACTTAGCAACGCTTGTTATATTAAAAATTATATTTTACACTGAAAAAAAAATTAATTTTTTGCAACCATCCATATATGAACACATGAAAAAAACAAAGAGAAACAAACAAATATGTAGCTTAAAGCAAATAGCCCGCTGAGAAAAGAAATACACATGGTTGTAATTATAAGAAACACATGCACACATCCATGCATACATACTAGGGTGGTGTTAAAAAATTCTTTTTGGCGGCACCCCCCTAAAATGTTTCATTTTGTTAGATTTTAGGATTGCCAAAGTTTGAACACAATTGGAATATGTTAACCCGTGCCACTGGGGCTTCAAAGTTTTGAAAATATAAATTTTTCGGAAGTAAATCTAAAGAAAAATAAAATGAAAAATATATTTATTGTACTTGATTTTTAAAATACATACATACATAATTGTTTTCATTCCAAAAATTGATAATATAGGAAGAAAAATTAGTTTTTTCACGATAGGTTCCATCTTTGCTCTAAGGGGTACCTAATCACGTTTTTAGGGACATTGGCTTGATTATCTCAAATTCAGCAATTCTTACGTATTTTTTATTGCACATAAAATATTATAAACAGAATCGTCTTTAATTTGATGTATGACACGGGCAAATATATTAAACCGTTCTAGAGATATGGGTCGGCAAAGTCGCAAAACTGCCAAAAAATCGAGATTTTCAAAACTTTCAGGCCCCAGTGGCACGTGTTAACATCTTTCAATCGTACACAAACTTTTGCAATCCTAAAATCTGACAAAACTAAACATTTTAGGGGGGTGCCGCCAAAAAAATTCTGACTTTTTTTTTTACCATATGAGATAAAACCACCCTAATACATACATATTTTTGTATGTAAATGTGTTGAATGCCATGAGTTTGGATAATATGAAAACTGAATCCTACTACCAAATATTATTGGAAACTGTTTACAGAAAATTATGTGGAAATTATGAAACTGTAGAAGCGACAATGTTCAGAAGTGCCAGCCACAATTGAATCGAAAAAAAAACAACATTTTGTTCGACTGAAGATCTTGTTCGGGAATCATGTGTTTGTTTACATATACTTTTTTTTTATAAAAAAAAATTGTTTATTCAATTGTCACGTTACGTCTGTCTATGTTTTTGGACTATTTTCCACTTGAATCAAATTTTGTTGGCCATTTTTCTTTTCATGACAATTGAAATAAAACGGATATGTAACAATTTAAATTGTCAGTATTTTTTTTTTTAATTCATCAGATATAATAATGAAATATTATACAAATACGTAACAATATTTAATTTGTTGTATGTGTTATTTGTTTATTTCCAATATAAAAAAAGCAAATCGTGAAATTTTTATTGGGCGGCATTTGTTAGCATGTTGGAAATAAACAATTAATAAAAATGGAAAATATCGATTACATAAAAATTGCTTGAGGTGTTTTATTTTTTCCAGTTACAAAATTTACAGCAACACTCTTCAGTTGTGCTTTAAAAAAGTTTAGCACGTTGTTAGTCGAGTGTCTTTTGATTTTTTTATTTCTATACAAAATTTATTTTAATTGAAATCCGTTTTGTTTGCACCTTCTACAAACCAAACTTAATCCAGAATTGCTTAATTTTTATTAAATCTATTTAAAAATATTTTATTAATTTCTACAGCGGTATTTTTGACTTTCCTCTATAAAATATTTGTGTAAGCTGAAAAAAAAATGCATTATATACACATTTTTTTATTTTATTTTATTAAGTGATGGTCGAGTGCTTCGTTTCCACATAAAAATTTAATAACATGTTTTCAATATTTTCTTTGCATATTTAAACGAAAATGAAAAAAAAAAAAAAAAAAAAAGAGTTAATGAACTTTAAACTCAAAATTAGATATTATAAAATTTTATAACACGCACACTAGGAAGCTAAAATTTTAAACACGAAAGAAAATTTTAAATCAAACAAACTTCAATATTATTCAAGTACTTAACAAGTTTTTGTTTCAGCTATAAATAAACCGGCATGTTTAAGAAACATCAAAGTCAGAATTAATTTTCGTAAAACATTTTCAATAGTCTCTTATTTTTATAAATGTTTCGATTATATAAAAATATCTTAAGCAATGGCAAATAAATTTTATTTTTTATATTTGGGGTATTCACACTTCGTGCTATTTAGTCATATTGTCATAAAGTCATAAAATTTTAAACCGATTTCAAAAAGTTGCTGTTGTGCTGCATAAAAATAAATCATTAAATAATAGCACTCTTTCAGGTATTTTTTTGTGTTGTCATAAAATAGCTCGAGACATCTGAGTTGAACTGTTGAAAATCTTTAGGCGAGAAGGCGATAGTACATGTTTGCCGCCGTTACTTACATATGATTTACGACTAAAAAGCGGTAAAAAATATTCACACCTGTATGTCTGTGCATTAAATCATATTACAACATAAAAAAAATCAAAAGAGAACTAAATCGCAAAAACTAAATATATACAATTGAAAAATTTTTTCTCGTTTAACTTACGTAGCTGGCAGCCATTAAACGTTTTTCCGTATGCCGCCGCAAAAAATATTTATTCAGCTCATAACAAGGTAGCAGCTGTTAGAGTTTATATATACACATTTTTTCAGCAGACCAAGTTATGACGGGTTGTTTACACTAGTCATATATTTCGTGCTATTATTTTATGACTATAAGACTACATGTGAATCCCACAATTATATAGTTTAGGATTATATATAAACGTTATGTAATTAGGAAATGCATTTGGAGGGTTTTTTTAAAAATTGCCGGTGTGGTAAGGCAGCCAGCTATTAAGTGGTGCCATTTATTTAGTGATATTCTTGCCACATGGTGCAATGATATAATAGGCAGTCTGGAAGAGCCATGCCATTTTTTTTAGAGCGGTATGGACTGTTTAATGTTGTGTATGTTATAAAAACATTCACACCAGTTATTGATAAACAACATGGCAGATTTGTTTGAAGATAAAGGCCACTGTGGTACAGTGAAGTTGCCACTGTGGTACAGTTGAACCAAATATGATTGTTTTTTTTTACATTTGTTTCGCTGGTTCATTTTTTTTTCTTTTATGAAAAGTTAACGATTATAATATAAATAAATTTTGAAAGTTTTGTCATGCCTGTAAAAATGTATTTCCGAAAATTATTACTCTTCACATAACGTAAAAGATTTGATTCGTTTACAACACTTGATAGTAATCGATTATTACCCACCCACAGTAGTAAATCAAAAAGCTATATTGGCAACACTGATCGATTGTTACTTTTGTTTACAAGTCAGAAATTGACAATTTGACTTCAGTGTAAAAAGTATTGTATTATGCTGGTATGCAAATAAAATTGAAAAAATTGGTTCTCTTTTTTTATTTTGGTTCTTTTTTTTATGGATTTTGGTCCAGAAGAAAAATTTAGAGTGGCAACCGTGTTGTTGGGTGACAGTTCGCATCGAACGCTACAGGTTAGTTGAGGTTGTCGGTTATAGTTTGTCTATATCTAAGACCTTCGTCAAGTCGCCAAAATGCAACCGATAGGTGCATGTCATGTCGGCCAGTATGTCTTGTATTATATATATTTTAAACAAGCATATGCAAATATTATTGTAAATATTTTTACAAATTGTTTTTTTTAATTCGTCTTGCTAGCAATTTTATAGATATTAAAAACGTTAAAATAGTTGCCATGCTTACATGTTAATAGAAATGACCCGTGTGACGATATATTTCGAAATTTAACCCTAGACACAAACCACGTACGTTAACCTCTGTTTTTCTAAATAGTTTCTTATTATAAGACTTTTCCCAATTCGACCCTGACAAAAATTTTCAATTAATTTCCGTGGAATTTAATTTAAAATAACTGTTGGACATTGTAGAAGACCGTAAGAACTACAAAACAAAACCAAATTTAGTCACCAACATCTTCCCATTTTCCAGAGCTCTATCCTTTAAAAAAATTTTATATATAAAATTAGACTAAAATCCAAATTCTTTCATCAAAAATTCAACTCTTAAGTGTTGTGGCGATTGGACTTTATAGAGAACTATAAGCGCTACAAAACAAAACAAAATTTAGTCGCCCATATATTCCTGTATTCCTGGCTTATCGTCTTTAGAATTTAAAGATCTTTGCACACAAGAAATCACAGCTTACCGGCATAGTCACACCAAAGTATTAATTTATTATGAAAGCTACGAATTTGCTTGTATTTTCCATTACCTTTTTTTCTAAGGCTGCTCCAAATATGTGGCCATTATTCCATTTGGAATATATATACTCAAATTTTACGTGCTTAACAGTGCTCTGCTGACATGTTAGCATGTTAAAAATTTTTTAATTTAAATTCACACGCCTAAGGAAATGCATACTTTAAATGCGACTACGCAGTACAATTTTTCTTTCCGCCAGTCTTAAATGTTCGTCTTGTGATTTAATAAGTCTATAAACAATAACAACAGTGACATTAGTAAAACAAAACTGTCTTTGTTCATTATGGGTGTTTAGCAGCAGCTTGTTGCTGCTGATGTAAATCAGCTGCTCATCATCTCCCACAATAGTTTCATTTCCCATGCACATCCAACCCATACTCATATGCATTTAGTATAAAATATAATAAAATAAATAAAGCAAAATGCTTTAGAATTGTTCACTTGCACTCTTTAGCCCTTTCACTAACACTTCATGGTATGAAATGTTCAAATATGTATGTATAAATTCGCCAGTTCACCCAGTGTCTTATTCCATTTGATGCAATAAACATTCATAATTTTTGACAAGACAGTAAATTCATATGGAAAATAAATGGCTGGATGAAAATAAACAACATCGCATTTGGAAATTTAAACAAAGAAATTAACAACTCAAGGCAAAATGTATGCTGTATGTATGTACGTTTTGCTTCATAATAAGTATTGTTATCTAAAAAGTACAGGATAGAGATAAAATTTATTGCAAGATATTAATCTTTCAAGTTATTTTAACTTTGTGAAATTAATAACCTACAAATTGTCACTTGTTGGGAATATGTTTTGCAAAATAATTCAGGGGAATAAAACTATGTCATGGGTTATGATGTAAGAAATATAATGTGGCATCGCTACGCCAGATGACAGTTTGGCAACTTTGATGTAAAATTTTTATGTAAAACTTCTCATTGCGTTTGTATATGTGAGACTGCTTAGCAATTGTGCATGTGTGCTGCATTTCAATGTGGTTTGTTACTATTATTTTTGACGTGGACCATGACGTTATAAAAACAACTCTTCTCTTGGTTGTTGTAATATTATAATGTCATATTTATTATACCTCAGGGGATTCAGGGGAATTAATATTGGTGATGCCATATTTGTGAATTCGCCCCTGAAAACTTTTTCATGGGCAATATTCATGATAGCAATTCAGAAACTTTTAATTTTTTCCTTCTAAAGTTGTTCGCAACAGGGTTGAATATCATGCAAACACGAAAGTGTGCAAGTAGCAAATTTTGCCCTTTACCATATTTCTCTAAGTGTAGCATAATTATCTTGCAAACTATTTAACCATTTAATGTAAATGGTTGTAGCAACATTTGTGTACTTTTTTTTTCTACTACGTTTGTAAGTTTCGGTCTACAATTTTGAATAATCAATTTAACAGAACTTATTGGGTCCAATTCTGTTTGAGTATTTCTTAATGTGGTTGTTGCGGGTTACCAATTAGAATTGGTAATACATCTTCATTTATGTTTCCTACTTATTGTAAAACCATTCGCTACTGTTTCAAGCGATTAAATAATAATATCGCATATGTTTTGCAAACTTTCAGGTAATTGTCAAGTGTTAACAACTGACCGATATTGTGTTTTTTTTATCTTTGAATTTAATAGCATTGGAAAATTTCCAAAATGTATGTTAAGAGGAGGAGACACCAGCAGCAAAAGACATTCAGTCAGCCAGATAACATGTAGTAATCTTTTGTAATATATGTAATTATAAAAGCAATCCAAGATTGCATTAGTGAATGGAAGTTTTAAGCGATGACGTCTAGGTGACTGCCAGACAAATGATTAGCAGCAATTGTTAACTGTAATTACGAAGTTTATAATTGAATAAAAACTAGGTGTTACAATAGTTCATATTTATTTTTAACTGAGTTGATATATGTATATATATATATATATATATATAAAGAAATAAAAAATAATTACATTGCCAATAATGATTTGTTGTTAAAACAAAATGTTTAAAACCATTAAGAAAAGCACAAACGATTGGCAACGTTTTATTTCGCATTTTGCGTTTAGTTTTCTTTGTTTTGTATTATTTATTTCAGTGAATAGAAAAATGGAGCGTAACCACTGGCGGGAGATTAAAAAAGATATTTATGTACATGTTTATGTATTTATATTCGTACAAATACAATATCTATATTCAAATATAATATTGGCAATATTTACGCTACAAAAATGTTATGAAATATTAAATAGAAATTTCAAATTTCTTGGCAATAACAACAAAATTGTTTTATATTATATTATATTAATCACATGACTCTATTTAGAAAACTATTCGCAGTTAAATATTCCCCAGATAAGTTTTCGTTTTTATTAGCTACATTCTTTGTTGTAGGATTTCTGAAGAATATCTAGAATATTTTATTAGTGGTTCCATTGAAGTCAAATAATGCGAAACCTGTCTTCTAAAGCATTTTAAATATATTTATTTTGTAAAAAATATTAGATTTACTCAAGAAAAAATATCTGGGGATTCACACTGTAGTCATAAAGTTACAAGTCATAACATAATAGCACTACATATATGACTAGTGTGAACAATCCGTCATAACTTGGTGTGCTAAATAAATTTGTATATATAAACTATAACAGCTGCTGCCTTGATATGAGCTGAATACATGTTTTTTGCGGCGCCATACAAAAAAAAACGTTCACTAGCTGCCAGCTACGTAATTTAAACGAGAAAAATTTTTCACTTGTGTATATTTTTGCGATTTAGTGCTCTTTTAATATATTTTATGTTCTAAAAATGTGATTTAATGTACAGACAAATAGGTATGAATAACTTTTTAGCCGTGAATCATATATAAGTAACGGCGGCAAACATATACTTTCGCCGTCCAGCCTAAAGATTTTTAGCCGTTCGGCTCAGATCTCTAGAGCTATTTTATGACCGCACAAAAACACAACTGAAAGAGTGCTATTATTTTATGACTTTTTTCATATGCAGCACAACAACAACTACTTTAAACTAGTCTAATATATTATGACTTTATGACTAAATAGCACACAGTGTGAATACCCCAATTATTTTGACGTTGGGGAACCACACCCTATGAAAAACATACATTTTTGTACATCATTCATTGTCGTTATCTTAATAATTTTTTCTTTTTTGCAAATTTTTATTAGCTTCACATCTCTTTCAATACCAGCACCGCTGATATAAAATGGAACTCGTTGATTCTTGTTGTTTTTACTGTTATTATGCCTTTGATGCCCACATGTCTCCTGACTTTTAACAGTATTGCCATACTTTTTCACCTTTTTCACTTTTTATATGTGTATCCTAAACAATGATAATTCACAATAGTATTGCACAAAGTCTTGCATCCATAAAAGCAAAAATAAATTAATTAATAAATTGAATTAGTGAAAATTATTAAGTTATTGGCTAAAAAGCCAGCTGCGGTAAACCGTAACGTTGACGTTGAAATGAATGAACATATTTTTTTAATTTGTTTTAAGACTTAAACAATTAATTATGCTGTTAATAATTTTGAAATGAATTATTTATATTTAAGAAACTTACATATAAACATTTGATTGAACATAATTTATTAAAAATCTTAAAATTAATAACCCAATCACGCACATTTCTATAATCGTAGATCTGTATACAGTGTTTCTTGGTTTGTTACAACTTACGAGCCATAAAATGATTATTATGAAACGTGCTTTCTTTAATGGAAGAAAAAAGAATCATTCAATTCAAATTAGGTTAATGACCGTGTAGCTTCATTGTGTTTTTATGACTTCTTTCAAGAAAAATAAACTAGAACATTAACAGCCGATATTTATGCAAATACAACTGTTTTACGAAATTGTACAAAAATGCTGCTTTATTTCAGCATTTTGATAAAAAATTTTGTTTTTAAAATCATTCGGCAATTATTATTTATAGCTGGAGAAATGGAACATTTCCTCTTTTGTGTTTAATTTCATAAAATTATTTCTTTTTTTTTTGCCAAATTGTGTCAGCACCCACATGCTTTTCATGTTACAATCAAAAAGTAGGCATGTGTTACTTAATTTATTTTTTTTAACCAGCTAAATTGTCAATAAAGAAATGCAACTTCAATGCAAAAAATATGTGCCTTCAGTTTTTAAAATATTCATCAATAAATAAATGTTGCATAAACTATAATTTCATTATTAAGTCTCAATTGAGTTCGTTAATTAAAATTAATTTCATAATTTAAATCAAGAAAGTATGGGGTGTCATTTATAGAGTGATGCAGCTTTGAGTTGGCATCACTGCTTTATTTGACCACCCATTTAACAGCTGATACTTGCTTTTTGTTTAGTTTGCTTTGACATTCATTATGGATAGAGCTGTACAAAACAGCTCTTTTGAGTGAGCGCTCTTTTTAGCTCCGCTCACTTTACTGAATTAATTCATTCAGTGGTTTCAGTTCATTCAGTAGCTCAGTTGTTTCAGTACTTCAGTTTATTCAGTAACTCAGTTGTTTCACTAGCTCAGTTCATTCAATAGCTCAGTTGTTTCAGTAGCTGGCAACTCTATAAATAAAGAGCACTACATCCCTGTATGCATTAGCACATGTGTGAGAATTAATTCATTTTTTTCGTATGGATTTTGACATACAAACTGAAACATCACTGAAAAGAGCTACTGAAAGAGACAGATCTAATGAATCAACTGAAACAACTGAGCTAAAAACGCTCAATTGAATGAAAGATTCACCTCGCTCAATTGACTGAATGATTCAATTGAATTAATTCATTCAGGAGCCGTACAGCTCTAATTATGGATCGACTTACACCAGAGCAACGCGTTTAAATTGTGGAAATTTTTAAGCAAAATAATGGTTCTGTTCGTTAAACTTATCGTACACTTCGTCCATTAAAAATTTTATTTTCCGATGAAACCCATTATATAAACACAGTGCATTTGGAGTGAGGATAATCCACAAGCTTTTGTCGCAACGCCATTACATTCACAGAAAATTACTGTTTGGTGCGCTTTATGGGCTGGCGGAGTCATTGGCCCATATGTCTTCAAATCCGATGATGGTCAGAATGTTACTGTTTGTGAAAATTGGTGTTCCAGATTGCGCCTTGTACGCGCCAGCCGTGGCGGCCACATGGCCGAAATCATATTTAAACATTAATGTCATAAAATTGTCTAACCAATAAAGACCGTTTCATTGATATCAAAAATATATTACTATGTGTTATTATGATTTAAACTTGTATCATTCTATAAAAAACACCCTATATTATAGACCCAGATAATCCGCTGAGGGTGGCAACACTTAATCAATGGCATCATCATTCTGACGATACTCTTTTGGCTTAGACCACGATTATTAAAGTTGATATATTTGAAGTTTTTGTGGTACAATTCCGTACCCAAAATCATAATGAGGCACAATTTACTTATTTGCTACAATTTACAAGAAAAAAAACATGTTTTTTTTGGGCCACCAACATATCTAAAATATTGTAATTTAATAAGGTTTTGAAAGGGTTTTCTTTTACGCTTAAATGATTTTTAAATTTATTGCTTTTATTTATTTCTTGCAGTAAATTTATAGGTATTTGATTTTCTTGTAATCACCATATTTTTTTAAATGCAACTTTTTCTCTTCTACACTTGTAGGGTTTTGATTTTGCCTGCCCAAGAAATCTCTAAAAAGTTGCAGTGATTGGTAATGGTCCATTAGCTTAGAAAATAGCATTTCAATTTCTTTTTTTTTCAAATGCAATTTAGTTTTGCAACAGTACTCCATTACGAATACTTCGTTATAACTTTTTTTTTTTTTTAATAAATAGCCAATACTTTCCTTTTTTTGTGAAGCCCCAGGCAGACAGATAAAATTGCATTTATTTTCTTGTTACGTGTATGAGAGCATAATTTTTGTAGATTAATTACTTTAGAATCATGTTTTCATGAAACTTTCATTTATTTTGTGGTTATTGAAATATGTTCAAAAGTAATTAACTTTTACTTTAAATTAATTAAGCTTTATTTTCGACATGAAATTTATTATGTCTCGTGGTTGTTGCTTCCAACAACAAAAGCGTTAAACCAAGTGAAACAATTTAAGTGTTAATGACATTTTGTGTAAAAACGAAACTTTGCAAGTCCGCATAATGGCATCAGTAATTAAATTACTAAGATTTTTAATTCAATCGCTCATATATTTTATGCTACTGTCTGCCGTGTCGTGCAACATACAATGTTGTTACTTTATTTTCTTTTATTTTTTGCTCGAGCTTTCTAAACTTCCATAAAAAATCTTAAGTAACAAAGCAAAACATCAAACAAACAAACAGAAACTTGTTCTCCATTTTAAATGCAAGTGTTATTATTATATTTGGTTTGGAAAAATGGCCGATGTGGGTTATTAAACTTTTATTAACAGATTCAAAAAGCATTCAAAAAGTAAAATCATAATGAAAACGAATTTTTATTTAAAATATTCAATGTCTGCCTCAAAAATTTTTGTCAACAACAAGAGAAACACAATAATAATGTCACAAATTTCAGATAAAAAGCAATAAAAACAAATCTCGTGACACGATATATATATATATATATATATATATATATATATATGTTCAGTGCTCTTTATTAAGGCCATTCACTTCAAAGGAACACGTTATTTTATGATGCTGGATTATTAATCAGAGGGATCTTTCGCGATGATTTTAACAGAATAAGTGAAGCATGTTACACACCGCTGGATGGGTAAATATTTGAAGACTTAATCAATAATATGTATTGTATGAGCAGCCTGGAACCATCTTTTTAATTATTCAAATATTATATTATTTATTTCTAATATATAAGATGTATTTGAATGAAAAATAATAATAAATAGTTTTATTTAGTTGGTTTATTGGTATTGATTTTACAATACGTTCAATTAACCAAATACACAAGTGTGAGTTTAAATTTCCAGCCCTGTAATAGTATTTTGGATTTAGTTAGGTTTTAAATAGTAACCTATTCAGGCCTATTTCCAATACATCATTACAAAACCTTAAGCTTCTAGCTTTCCTTGAACCTCAGAAAATCGAGTTCACCTACAGAAGGACCTCTCTCATCACAATTTCCTATTCATAAAAACCCACAATTCATGCACTGCATTTGGTCGCATATTAATATATATATATATATATATATATATATATATATATATATATATATATATATAACATATAATAAATATTACGAATACAATTTTTTTTGTTTTCCAATAATATGTCTTGTATTATAAATTCGTTTCTTTAATGACATTTTCATTTACCAATATAGGGTGTTCTTTATAGAGTGCTACAACTTTGAGTTGGCATCACTGCTTTACTTGACCACCCATTTAACAGCTGATAGTTGCTTTTTGTTTAGTTTGCTTTGAAATTTCATTATGGATCGACTTACACCAGAGCAACGTCAAACTTATCGTCTATTCAAAATGTTATTTTCCGATGAAGGCAATTTTTGGTTGAATGGGTACATAAATAAACAGAATTGTCGCATTTGGGGTGAGGAGAATCCACAAGCTTTTGTCGAAGCACCATTACATCTACAGAAATTACTGCTTGGTGCGCTTTATGGGCTGGCGGAGTCATTGGCCCATATGTCTTCAAAAACGATGATGGTCAGAATGTTACTGTTTGTGAAAATTTGTGTTCCAGATTGTGCCTTGTACGCGCCAGCTGTGACGGCCACATGGTCGAAATCATATTTAAACATTAATGTCATAAAATTTTCTATCCGATAAAGACCGTTTCATTGATATCAAAAATATTTTTCTATGTTTTATTATGATTTAAACTTGTATCACTCTATAAAAAGCACCCGATATAAATTTGTTTGAATGACATTTTTATTTACAAATAGTTTTTATTAAGTTGGCATGACTGCTGTTGATTAGTAAATAGAGTTTTTTGTATTGCCAAGCAATCACTCTCAATAGATCATTTTTGAAAAAGTTTTTATATGTGATTGATGGATTGATTGAAATATGAATGATAAATTTATACAAAAATTATATATACAATTAAATATATAATATAATTGATATATCTCTAATAAAATTGACAATTTTTTTTCTTAAAATAAAAACATACCATTTTATCACTATTTTAGTAAAAATTTTTGAAACGAAAAAAAACGTGCAGACTACCTTTTAATAAATTCTCTGTTTCAAAATAACATAATTATGCCACTTTTCTTTGAAAAAGGCAAATAATTTTGCATTCTTTTCTAGAAAAGAAAACTACATAAGGCTAATAAAATATATATAAAA
Organism: Linnaemya vulpina; assembly: GCA_963675445.1. Classification (NCBI taxonomy): domain Eukaryota; kingdom Metazoa; phylum Arthropoda; class Insecta; order Diptera; family Tachinidae; genus Linnaemya; species Linnaemya vulpina. The sequence goes on along the minus strand of OY776276.1, from coordinate 5,516,298 downwards.
ATGTTCTTTAATGTTTTAACAAAAACTGAATCGCTTTGCAAATATGTTTGGCAACGTTATTTATTTGCTAAAATTTAATTTAGTTTTTTATGGTTTATAAGAACCAATAAAATATATCGTCATATGGGAAGTCACTTTTTACTTTTTTAAATTTGGTAACGAAGTGATCTCATTAATAATAAAAAATTCAATTTGCGAAATTTTCATTAATTTGTTTATCCTCTTTCATCAATTATTACAATTATTCTTTATAGCCAAACAAATTTATTTTTTATAACATTTCAATTGCCTCCAACTGAGAACGAGCATCATGTTTAATATTTCTGTCAGTTAGAGGTCTAACTAATAATTTTATTACAGTTTCGAACGAAACCCGTTCAATGAAACTCACCGGAAATGTGTGTGTGTGTGTATGTGTTTGTGATTGTATATAATTTTAGCGCTAATTGCGATAACGTTTTTTTTTTAGCTGTTCACATATTGAGCTTTTTTTTAGACAAGCACGAAAACTATTTTAATATGTTAATGAAATAATCGTTTAATTAATTAAACGTTATGCGAAAGAAATTATATTTAAGAAAAATGTTGTTTTTGTTTTTGTATTTTTATAAAACTGTAACTATTTTGTTTAGGAAATTATATAGACATATAAGATTTTAGAAGAAAATAGAGAAATTACTAAAACATTTCTTATCTCGGGTGTTTTTCTAAGCGAAAAACTTTAACACTTATTTTCTAAGACTTCCGGTTGGTAACTTCCGACTTTTTGGGGTTTGAAGCTATAAGTGGCTGATATATAAATATACTCATGCCGATACCTCTCCCTACTTATTTTACCAGCACTATAACTCAACCTGGAGCTGCCAATTAAACACGATACACTGTACTCTGTGTTATTTCAATCTACATGTTAATTTATATTCTGAAATGCAAGTATATTTTTCACTATATTTAGTGGGTAGTGGGACTCAATAGACCATGAAATAATTTTCACACGAGTTGCACAAAAAATTACACAGTATCTTCACTCTCAATCTGAACTTGAACCTGACTAAAACTATTTATTTATATTAATAACAAAGTTAGTAAAATATTTTTCTGCACAAATAATATGTCATTAATTAAACAAAACGTTGACAACAAAATGTAAATGGCAGTTTTCCTAAGCACAAATAAAAAATAGAAGAATACTTCATGAAAAAAAAACAACTCAGCGAAAAAACAAATTAACAAAAAAAAAAAAAAAAAATATGCCACAAATGCTCTGCCAACATTGAAACGTTGCAAATATTTTAAACGTTTGCTGAGTTTTTTAGCACAACTTCCGCATAATAAAAATAAAATGCAACAGTAAAAGAAAATATACAAAAAAATAAACTAAAATAATATTTTGCAACGCACATGAGAGTACAGGTGTTTGCGCAAAAGAAATATTTTGTTTGAATAAAGAATAAATAAACTTTTTTTTTGAAGTTTGACATTTACGACATTTTATAAACTGTTAGTTTGTTTAACAATTAAAGCGAAAAAAACACCTTAAGTTGTGATGTAACGCTTTTTCTTTAAAATGATTTTAAAGAGTGTGACCACTACTTTTGAATGCTGGGGGCCACGTATGGTTGTGGACAATTTCAGTTTTAGCCAGTTTTTAACACAAACCACATAATATATCATATTTCCTATTCACTATAATTAATAAGTTGCCATTCATCTCTGTACACCAGCATACATACGAGGACGGTTCAATCAGGTTGTGACTTTTTTAATTTCCCTGCTTCTTAATTGACAGGGGCAGTTGTCAGTTGACTACTGTCATTATTTGAGCATTGCTGTATAATTTAGTTATTGATAGCAAACTATTGTGTGATATACAATTATGAAACAGTAGCGACTTTCGAAAATAGCACTATTCAGCTCTACTGTATAACTTAAATATTAAATTGAGTGTGATTTTACCCGGTCTCTTAAAATGTATTCTTCAATATGTTCTATTATAATTTTCTGTCACTTAAATTGTGTCAAAAAAAAAAACACATATACATTAACTATATAAATTATTTTGACGAGTTCAACATTTCTCATTTTTTGCAAGGGATAAAAAGAAATCGGAGAGAGGTTCCCTAAAGATTATAGAGCTCAGATGGAATGGTGAGTAAAAATAAAATGATTTTCATCCACATTTAAAGGAATTATTAATCCTCCCTCGTATTTTGCAAAAGAAACAGGGAATTATATTTGCTTTAAAATTTCATACAAAAAAGGAAGCTGAAAAATTTAATGAGGCTCAAACTACAGGGTGGCACAATCAAAATATTTTCTTTTTAAATCATCTTTTTATGAAGAAAACTAATGATTTCTACTGATGGAAACCACTACCTGAATGGAGCCTTACACTTAATTATTTATGTAAAAAATCTGATCAAATGGTGATGACGCCCGTGTTGGTACATATTTGCACCCGGTATAAAGCGATTTCCATGACTTTTTCAACTTCATGAATTTAAACGTTATTCGAACGTTAACGTTTTTTCATTGATGTAACAGTTTTGGAATGAAACTTTATATCACAATACAAATTTCAAAATATTGTTTAAAGTTTTGTATTTCAAAACACTAAAAAGAACATCGTATTTTTAACATTCAAAGTATAATATAAAAAATAGATATATCAATTGCATAAATATTCTTTATGAAAGAAATACACAACCACATCTGGAGCTTCACTTCTGATTACACGATAACACGCAACACTCCCCTCACCTCACCCACGCTTTAATATTTTTTCTTTGGCTTAAAATATTGCGCATGTTCTTCTGTTTTAATTGTTTTTTCACTTCTCTTTTCTTGAATCAAAATTACGTGACTTCATGAAAACACACAATTTATGGCCGTTGTGAAACTACAAGAATTTATTAAGAAGAATATTATGTTGAATAATAATAATAATAAAAGGAATGGGAAATAAGCACCTAACCAAAATTGTTTAAATTATTTTAATGAGCTGGAACTGAAATCAAAAAGACGTTAAGCAGGTTGTAGAACGAATTAGTTGGAACTAGGTTTCTTCTGCTCGTTTTATATTTAATTTTATGGTCCCCTGCTTAGAAAATTAGTCAAAAATGTTCAATTCTGTGGCTAAATTTTTTTTGTAACCTTTCTCTGATTAATATTCTTCAAGAGTAGGAAAGCAATAAAAATAGTAAGAATGAAAATAAACCTCCCTAAAGAAAGTGAACGATCTGGCCAACGAGTCCTGCTCTTAAATTTATATTCGCTAGAATTATAGTTCTTTTTTTTAAATGGAGAGATTCATTTATTTGTATTCATTTATTTCATTCATATTTACATTAATTCCGCAAAGCTCAGAAGCTTGTCTGCAGAGAGTGACAACTAATAACAGTTTATTGTGAATAATATCACATTATTGTGAATAAAACCATGGCTTCAAATTTGTCTTTGATTTACTATGATTTTTTTATTCGTTTCTTTAAGTATCAAGTCACAGTATTGCAGTTGTTAGGAACTTTCCTTATTTATTTAATATCGCTGCAAAACTTTTCATCCTTCTTGATTTCATATTGCTCCTGGTGTTTTAAATGTAAACTAAAGCTGCTTTTATATTTTAACACAAATTAAGTTATTTCATTTCGTCCTTGTGATTTATATAAACAAAAGAAATTTGCATATTTCACGTTTTGTATTATAAAACTATAATATAAATTGCGTTAAGTAAAAAAGATATTGCACAGATTTGAAAAAAAATGAAGCTTCAATGTACTTAATCACAGTATTTTCTTTAAACAACAAACTTCTGATGAAGACTTGCCATCAGTACTTAGAACAGTAACATAAGAAGAAATAGTTTAACTAAATAAAATGAAAAAAAAGTTGTTTGAAATAAACGGATCATGATTTTTACACGTTGGCAGCAATATTAAGCCTTATTTCCTTTAAAATGAGTCAGGGGCTGCCGTTACATTATATAACGAGAGTAATCGAGCCATCCCAATTAAATTTATAATTCCAAAAAATAGTCAGCAAAAATTCAACGCTGCTAAAAAAGCACCAGGATTGCTGTTCGAAAATTTGTGTATAAAGTCCAGAACACCTTTTCTTTCGAATCGAATTATATGTGGGCATAACCAAAAGCAACTTACGTTATTAAATGTTTATCTAACACAGCCGCCATGCCAACAATGTTTATCCTTAAACCAATTGTCCATCAATTTACATACATATATAGTTTCTATTTATTATCCAACTATAGCGAAACTACTTCAAGGACTCACTGGTAAATTGTTTGAAATTTCATTGAAAAATAATAACTACCAGAGACGTTGCTGGAATTGAAAAATGAAAAAGAAATAATAATAATTATGTGGATTTCATTACTATTCTAGGAATCGAGAAGTACAATACAAAAAGAACTAAAAACGTTTAACAACAACTTGTTGCTGTCACCTAGAAATTCCTCTGAACTGTCACAATTTCATACTAAACATACAAACATGCCTAGTCATGCACAATGGGTAAAGGAACACATGCATATACAAAAATTTTGTGGGAAACTGTTGATGTTTGAGAAATAAATTTAGTGGTGGTATTAAAATTACTAGCAGAGGATAACTAAAGAAAGAAAAACAGAAGCGAAGAGAACGGCTATGGAACACATGCAAATGTAATAATATATTTTGCTTGTTACTACAACCACATACACACATACTTATGTATGTACATAAATAAATATAAAGCAACCTGATCACTGACACTGAGCGCTAAGTGCCCCAGCACCAGCTTCAGCTTTATAGTTTTCTTTAATTTAATATTTTCATTATAATTTTAACTTCTTTTATTAACAGTTTAATAAATAAGAAATGTACAATTTTTCTTTCCCTTTAAATTCGCAATAACATGAATTTTATTATAAAACGTACCATACACTCACTCCCTAACTTTAATAATCATCCGTCCTGTGATTAACATATGGAAATTTGGTCCCCTACAAGGGAAACATTCTATCGTAGATCTCTCGTGAACAATTTATGTATTTTCTAAGTGAGAAATGCAATGATATACATAATTTTGGTAAACAGCAACGAGCTCTGTTACGCTACGGTTTCTGCCAGCTGTGCCCCAAGTACAAACTGGCCATCATCGTCAAATTAATACAGAATTCAATTCATTATATTATTGAAAAGAATTATGTATATTCTTCATAGAACTTAAAATTTTAATTGGTGTTGTCATTGAATTAAAAATATTTAGTAGATATATCTGATATTTCTTTTTGTTGCATACTGCCGTATGTACAAGTAGCTACAATTTCAACTTGACTTTTCGGTCAATGTTTTTTACAAAAAAAAAACCAAAAAAAATTTAACAAACAAAAAATATCTCGCATATAGCCAAATATAAAATAAGTGGATCAATTTAAAATAATATTCACGTTTTTCCTTAACTCAAGCATAAAAATAAAACCAGCAGCTTTAACAGCAGCACTCAATCAATCACTCATTGCAACACTGTGCTCAAATCATCCCCAGCAAAAATCAATTTATTCGAACTATTTTTCATTGTGTGATTTGAAGCAAAAGTATTTTATTTAATATGTACAAGCGAGTTTGCATTCAGCCTTTGAAAAAGTGTAGAAGGTTAAATTCAATTTTAATGATATTTTTTTTTCAAGTAAAAAGTTGTATAGACAAGAAAGTTGAATACAATTAAGAAACCGAAATTTTTTGGAACACAAACAAAATAACAAAAATATTTCATACTGGAAATTTTGCAAATATTTCGCTTTCGTTCAATTTTATAGTTCGATAATTAAGTTTTATATATTGCATTTGAATAAATCATTTTAGTTTGTAAAAGGTATAATCTTATTTTAGAGACTTGAGGCCCCTACCTAATAAACAGTGCGACGGAACATTTTCACTCAGCAATTCTACTTTCTAGAATTTAGATATTGATTCTAAAACATGGCTCGAAAAAGTAAAAGTTACATGTTGATTAAAAAACTTATCGATACACATTTAGTGTATTAACATATTATGCTATTTAGTATATAGGCATAATGCCTTAATATTTTAGAACAGCTGATAACTAGCAACGTTAGGATGTTAGTACAACGGTCGTGGATTCAATTCCCGCCGATAGCTCTAAGTGTTTTCCGCAGACAAAAAAAAATCGCTGTTTGTTATTACAAATCCGAACCTGAGTCGAACGGCAAAAATTCAACTAAACCACATATTACAAGAATATATACAAGTAACATATTTTGCTTGCTAAACTTGTCCACTTGGCCGACAAACTTATTTTGAAAGTCTTTTACGACAAGAAATATTTTATAGTTTTAAATAAAAATGGATTTCTAATAGATTTTTAAAATATTTATTATATATTTTTATAGCAACTATGTAATTACAAGTGTGAAATTTTCTTATAAACATATTTTATGGAGCGATTATTTTTTGACATATGACTACAGTTTGAATACCCTAATCGATTTACATTTTAACCCAACCGCACCGACACAATAGGTATTTGTGAATCCGTTTTCTTTTTTGTATTTGACAACAGTGACAACACTGCAAACAAAAAAATTGGACATGTTCATCACGTAGATGATGGGTTATATTTTTTTTTAGCTTTGGATGTCAACGATAAAATTTATATACTTCGTTAGTTTGCCTTTGATTTGGTCCAAGTCATTTTATGGTTTTTACTTTGAGAAAAAAGAAAACAGAAATACCCCTTTTACTAATTTCAAGATATTCACTCACTCCTACATTGAAAAATTAATAGGTTTTTTTTATTGTTATCTCAATGGGTGATTCCAATATATTACAATGAATATGCGGTTTGTCTTTCATGAGTTTTATAAATAAATAAATATATTTTATTTTCACCATTAATTCAAATTGAAAATAAGTAGTTGTTTTCTGAACATTTAAATAACGCCTACCAAGTATTAAATAAAAAGTGAAAAGAATTTATTCTATGCGTGTGTTACTAAATTTAAAATAATTTCCTATTTCCGTTGAAATAAAGCATGTGAAAGTAAATACAGAGTGACAGTGGAACAGAGGGAGACACATTAAAAGAAGACATATGGTGTATTCCCACGTAATTCATCTATGCAAAATTGCCATGATTCTTTGTTATTTCAAATAAAAATCCGAAATTCGGAATTTGTCAATGTTAGAATTTTTAAAAAAATATTATTGCTAAAATTTTGAATTTTTCAATTCAGTTGCATAAAAATTCTAAATTTATTAAGTTTAGCTTCGATTTGTAGCGACTTGGTCCACATTATAGCACTTTTCATTTTTTGGCGCTTAAATAACTACATCTACACTTTATTACTTCCATTTTTCAAACAAAAAATTAATTAACTAAATGTTAAATTTTCTGGATTCTGATTATTGCAATAAAGATTAAACTTGCAACACAAAATGCTTCGTAATATTTAGCAACAGCAGTGCAAGTAATGGACTGATTTTTGTTGTCTTTATTTTCTTGTTTATTTTCACGTTTGTCGAGTTTCTTCCCTTCCTTGCAATAAAAAAGTTTTAAGTTTAGTAAAAATGTTTTCATAATTATTTTATTTACATGCAATTGCTCCTCCAATTACCTCGCTCAGGTATGTATATAATCGTAATAAAGCGTTTACCTTATTGAGAAAATTAAACGTTTTCGCTTCCTTGCTTTTTACGCACATGTACAAGATTTGTAAATTTCGAATTTTCGAACAATTTAATATTTTTGAATATAACTAAAATTTTTTGATTTTTTTGCAATTTAGTGGGTTTCTGTTTGCATTTTAAAACGTGTGGTATATTTCGAATTAAGATTTTTTTATTATTCGTTCTAGCTGGATTTGAAAAATCTTTCGAGCAATTGTAAAATTCTATAACTTTTTGAAAATTCGTATTATTAATTTTAGAGTTCTGCTGTTCAGTTAGTTTATTTGAGGCACATTTTGAATTTCGAAGATTTGCAATGTCACACAGTGTTTTCAACAATAACTTTGATAAAGTTCAGAAGTTTCTATCTCTATATTTTTGAAAGTAAAAATCATATTTAATGTATCTCGAGCCTGATCGCTTTTATTGGGGATTTCTTAAGTATGTTTAATGTCTGTCAAACTGTTCATACAATACTTAACAAACTTTTTTCAATACGAGCACCCTTATTTAAATTCAAATTCAAATTTATGTATGGATGTATATGTTTTCTAAACCTACATACATGTTGTGCATTGGTATGCATGATATATTCATTTGTATCATTTCACCCCACTAGGCGTTTTAAGTTGATATGGATTTGCACAAAAAGTGAGGTTATCGCCAGCCAACAAAATTCATTCATTTTATTTCAAACGATTTTTTTTTTCATTCAATGAGTTTAGTGTTCATTCATTTCAGTCAGTCATGTTGGTTGAAGTGCATAAATACAATATACTTTTATTGATTTTTTCCTTCATTGGAGCTGTCGCTCAGTGCTGCTGCTGCTGCTGGCAATTGTTGGTTGCTGTTCGTTGGATATTTTTTTATTTTTATTTTAAATGTCCTCTGTCATGGAGGAGCCATGGTTTTGACATTTCTCTGTTCTTTGGTTTTCATTAAGTAGGTATGTATGTATGTACTTTTAAAGCATTTGCTTGTACGTACTTGCTAACTTTGAATTTGTCCAAGTCTATAAAAAGTATTTGAAAATGTGCAACACATTCCAAACAATTTGTTGTATTTTCTATTTTTATTTTACTTTTTGTATTTACTCTCTTGCTGCTGTTCATTATTTATAAACCATGTCTGTCCATTTAGAAAACTGTGTATGTATTGAAAAAGAGCCGACGCATGTCAGTGCAAGTTATCAACCTTGTAAAAATCTCTACAATAGAAGAACAATTATTATTGCAGATTGAGCAAAACCATGGATGGGATGGATGGAATGACTAAAATGTTGTTTTCGAATTGCTGAGAGTTTTTGTTTTTCTGATATTTCTTTGCATCATTTTAGCAATTAAACCAAAAAATAATTGTAATTAATATTACAACAAAAAGCAAATATTATTAAAGGACAAGTCATGAAGGCTTAATGACTCTATTAATTGGAAAAGTTAAGATTGAGAAGCCCACATGAGCTTGAGATTTTTTCATCAAGGAAAATGTAATCATTGAGCTTTAACGAATCCACCTGCCATTCGTGAAGTGAAAGTTTATAAAATATATATATATATATATATATATATATATATATATATATATTTGTTATATTTTGTTTAATTACATAATATAACATTACATAAAAAACTCAAGGGATATATACAGTGGATATATATATATATATATATATATATATATATATATACATAAAGTTGAGATAAGTAAAGTTCGGTTATATTCGAAAACGAACGTGCTATCAATATTTATCACAATTAGCTGGTTTGATTTGATATATTCTTAAAGGAATGAAAGTGGTATATTTTCGAAATTTACGATTATAGTGTATAAAAACACAAAATTGAGTGTTTTAATCTTGACTTGTGGGTTTATACAACGTTTAATAATGTGGTTCAATTTTAAATTAGTCCCAGTGGGACATTGATTTTATTGCACTTGTTTTATTGCTAATAATTTTAAATCTCTTTAGGCCCTTCTATCAGGCTTTGAATTATATTACGAAAGAATGTGGCCATAATTTATTTTAATCATTTTATTTATAATTGAGTGAGCCAGTACGCTGACGCAATTCAAATCGCAATGGTAACTAGCAATTGTAACTGTTGAAATGTCTATGAGCCAAAAAGTCCATTTTTTAATCGGTTAAATTCTATTTCTGTACTTTGAGTACACAAAAAACAATATATCATTTTATCATACGAAATGACGTATTTACAAAACTTGACACGCTTATAAAGTCATACCATAACTTTAAGTTCGTTGTCAAGTACCTTCGATAATAAATGTTATCTACAGAAAAACTGAAAATATTGCCAGCGAAATTCTACTTAAAGCAGACAAAAACACAATAACAAAAATTGTAAATGTTTTTTTTTTTTGTAATTGCAATTTTTAAGTGCTGATGATAAAAAAAATGATGGCGGTTTGAATAATTATTAGGTTTGAAAAAAAAAAAACAAATACAACAAGCCAAAAATTACAAAATAAAATACTTTTTTTTAGTTTTTAGAGTTTTATCTAAAAACCCAATATTTTGTATTTTATATACGATAATATTTTTTTTTTCATTTTATTTCCTTCAAGTTACTGAAATATATTCATTTTGGGCTCCTCCGTTCACAAACATGTTCATATACAACTCTAAAATTACAATATCAACAGCAACATCATAATTTTCAAGTTATGCTTGAAGGAGTATAATTCAATCAATAATATTTTTTTTAAGATTATCAAAACTTTTTGATATTTGAAATATTTAGAACGATTTAACTGAAATTTGTATAGCATAGACAAAGCTAACTTTGATCATGTTTATTATTATTCGATTTTTAATTATTTAGACAGGATTAGTCAGGTTTGTGTCAAATCTCAGAATTTACAAATTACATGTTAAGATTTGTCTACAATTCCAAAATAATAATCACACTCCTAGAATCATATTAAAGACTTTTAAATAGTAAAATAAAAGTAAAGGAAAGGATACGGTATTTGATGGATAGGATTTTTCGAATTAAAACCGCAATATCTGAACTTGAAATATATTAACCTTGACTTTTTTGTTAACATAAAAACTTAAACAGTGTTTAGCTTTGACAGACATTTAAATATGGTTTATCTAACTTTGACAGCTATTATTAAACGTTAGTTAAATAATGAGTTTAAATACCTATTTAACAAAATTATATATAAAACAGTTTATTTAAATACAAGTATTTTCTTGTTAATGTCTCACAAAAGTTTTATATAAACTTTTTTAAATAAACACCTTTTAATGTTAAGTGTAATTATAATGACAAAATATGAACCATGAAGCAAACAGATATATTTTGCTAATAAACAGCTCTAAAAAACTAAGCAGAATTAGTTAGAAAAAATAAACACGCACACAGAAGTTCCCCTGATATTAGCGAAAAACTAAAACTTGTTCTGACTTCCTTCTTCCCTCTCTCCTTACTCCAGCTCATTTAAGCGCGCTGATTCATTTCTTTTGGCTATGTAAATAAAGATATACATTTCTGTTGTGTCTGAATTTTAATTAAATACGTTAAAAACCACAAAACGAAGGTTGTTTCTAAAGTTAGTCATGAAAATAATTTAAACATGTAACATCTCCTGCTCCTTTTATTGTTCTAAGTTTAATTGCACCAAGTTCTATATTCCCAAGAATGTGGGAGCATATAAGAAGACAGAAAGTTCTAAAACTTCGATACGAGTATAATAAGTGTAATAATTTCTGGTGAATTACTTGATCAGCACTTGTACAGCGATCACACAATTCGCAAATGTTTGTCAAAAACGTTAAACAACAACCCTCGTATTTTTCTGAAATCGAGTTTTCTGTTATTAATATAAAAAAGAACTATAACTACGAGTATATTTGAACCCAACTTCAAAACAAAAACAACATTGTAAGTCAACATCACTAAATTAACCACGATACTTAACAAATAAAATGGGTGGTTTTGGCTTGTTCTTTTGTATCTTGTTCTCTTAGTCTTCCCTTCGCTATAAAACGCAAACAATATCATAATTTATTTCTGAAGATGTTTGTTAGGAATTCCTAATGAAATATATTTATTCATTCGAATTTTTTTGTTTTTGTTGTTTGCGTTCCTTCTAAAATTGTTCATAAGTAATGAAAAATTTTAATTACAACTAAGTTAAATAAAAAAGTGTAGTAAAAATTTAAGGTGTTTAATAAAATACATTTCTAAAACATTTTAAATTCTCAAAAAAACAATGCTTTTGGTTATTAGTTCGGTCTGAAAAAGAACGAAGAACGCGCTGGGTATTAAAACGATAAGACTGGTGACTAAATTCTAATTTTGTGGTTTAGTTTCTTAAATCTGGAAAACAAGCAGCGTTAGCAAATATAAGGATTAAGAAACAACATTAAAAATAATATCAGAAATTATATACAACATAACCTTGAAGCTTAAAATTTTAATTAAAGCACAAAACATATAAAATAATATTCGAAATATTAAGTTTCTTAAGAGAGCAAGTAGTAACTATGGCACATAGACAAAATCGGTTTGCTTACAGACCGACTTTGGTGTAAAATTGCTAAGAGAAGTTCACAATTTAAACAAACTCCATCCGAATACCAATTATTTTGTTGCTTAGTGTACGTTTATACACACAAGTGTACTATAACGATTTTCTGTTCTTAGTTGGTTGCACCCACACAAAGTCCGCAATATATCTGTAAAACTCACTAAAAAGCACATTATATCAATATAAAACTCTTCATGGAACAAACGTTTTCACATTATGTTGTCTAGATTGTGTTTTTCATAGATGCCATTGTTCATCTGCACATCCAACATACACAAATACATATATGCATGCCTTTGTAAGTATGTATAGATTCTTTTTGTTCTTTTCTTGTAATTTTGTATGTACATTTCTAAAGATTTTTCGTTGGTTCTATACATTTTCTGCCTTTTGTTCATCTATGGTGCTCGTATGTACGTATGTACATGTACATTTTATGATTGTACACTTTTGACCTAGAGTTGTACTATCGGTATGTTATACTACACTATATCTTCAGGCCTTTATATGTAAGTTCGTTGATTTTAATTTTTTTTCTCAACTTGTATTTTTTCGTTCTGTAACATCTAAAAGCTTGACTGGTGGCAAATAGTGTTAGTGGGGTCTGTTGTCTCTAGTTACTGCTTTTATTTGTATTCTTTCATAATTCTTTGTTCATTCATTTCAGTACCTATGAGTAGTTTTTTGTTCTTTTTTTCTACTGTTGTAGCAATATTTTCTTGTCATATTTTATATGTAACAACAGTTACTTACAGTGTGTGAAAATCTGTTTCGAGTTTATGTTTACACAACTGTTTCTTAGACTATATTTTATTTCATATAAATATTTTAAGGTTATTAAGAACTTTAAATACAGTTGGCATATTTTATATATTTATGAGTGCACACAAGTGTACATATTTACTGTGAGTTATTTCTTAAGTTTATAAAGCTTAACTTACATTAAAAATTTTACTGTTTCTTCATAGAGAAAACCTACTATTTCATAAGCAATTGTTGTTTACACAAGTATGTACATATTAACCAACACGATTTGAAAAACCAGCAACATTCATATTTCATCAACTGTAATCAAATAGTATGAAATATATATAATTTTAAGAATCAGTATTTCCTTCTTCTGGTCACGTAGATGGCAATTGTATTTAGCTAATGAAAATAATGCACAATCATTATCATTAACAAAAATCTTTTACTAATAAAAATAATTTTTTTGTTATGTATTACTAACTAAATAAAAGAATTATCGAAGTGTAAGTATTTCAAATATATATATATATCTTATGTATTTATTCTTATATGAAAACTTAGAAAATTCCAAACTTTGTTATTTGGATCAGATAAAATGACTGTCAAAATACATATATTGTTGTAATGACATGACCATGTTATATTATATCGAAAAGAAAACTGCAATTTTTCCCTTTTAAACATCAGCTAGATTGTATTACCTTTTAATATTCTGTGGACCACTATTAAATTAAATATTTTGTTTATTTTGTTTATCTTGTAGCTGCTGTTCCTGAACCTGTATATTTCCAATCATGTATCGTTATCATAATTAAAACATTTTTAAAGCGAAATTTATTTGTACAGATTTTCATAACAACTAAATAATTTATTATAAAATGCTTATATTTTCCCACTGCATTAGAATGACGTTAGATAATAATATATTTTATTTTTCTCTTTCAAATATAAACAGACAACAAACAAACAACGCCCACATTAAATTGCAGCTAATGCTATTCAATACACACAACAACAGCTACATAAATTATAATAAATTCTCACTTGGGTGCTCAACTATTGAAAAAACAAAATTTAAAAATCTCTATAAGTTAAAAAAAAAAAAATATTTAAATGAAAAATATGAATTTAATGAATACATCCTCTTATGTAGTGCACAGTACACGAGTATTATCCAAAGTATTATCCAACAGTCTAAGCATTCCAATGTTTTATGATTTTATTTTTCCACAAACTGTAATAAAACCAAGCAGAGCTTAATGCTGGAATTAAATAAACATTGAATCCAGTTTGGTTTAAAGTAGATTAATTTTCCATTTAAGCTGCAGACGAATCATTTTGATGCATTCTTAAATCATTATTATTGTCTTCTTTTTTTTTGTTTGCTGCTTTTTATTGAAGAAATTTGTTGAAATTTCCACTAAATTAAATTACGGTTTAAAATGTCATTAGAAGCAGCAGACAGCTATAAAACCAGAGATAAGAGTTCTGTTTGGGACTGGGGTGAAGATTTTATATGTTTTTAATTTTATATTAACCGAATGTTTTCACAAATAAAATGTATTTATATTGAAAGTAACATTTAAGTTTTTTACCATATTAACATTTTAAAGAAAACTATATGTTCACGTATTCAAGGTTTCAGAAATTCTGAAAACAATTTTTCTTTTCCCAAAAAGACTATTAAAAACAGATTATATCAATCTGTCTTATATGCCTATTAATAGATTTGTGTTACAAATATTTCTTCAACTATTTAATTTTTGTTGTTTTTCTAATTAAGTTTATTAAAAAATAACTTCCTTTATTTAGAAGTTTTTTACTTATTGAGGAAGAAGCCCTGCCCAAATTGATTATAAACAATTTAAATAATTTTGGTTAAGGGATGTTATTTGCATATTAAACTTTTTTATTAACTCATTCTTTTATATCATCTGAACAAGTTAATTTCTTTTTATTATTACTATTTCTTTTCATTTTTTAAAAATAATTTTGCAAACGAACTTGAGTTCGAGTTGGTTGTTTCGTACCTAAAATTGCCTTGTATCGAATTGGAAAGAAGAAGGCAACCGATGAAAATAATAATAAACTATATATAAAAAATCTTGCAAAACTTGTTTTACTTTCTTGCTTCTGGTTTATATTTTTTGAACTTTTTCATGATTCTTGTTGAATGTTCGTAACTTTGATTTCTTTCCTTTTTTTCGTTGTTGAAGAGAATTTAAATTGAACTTAAGTAGTGTACAAGAATAAAGAATAATAAAACTGATGTGAAGATGCTGTAGCAGAAATATTTATACACCCAAGTACTTAAAGATACTTTTAAAATTTGTCCGTGAGTATTTAAGTAACGAACGAGCAGCTGTTTTTTGTTTTTGTCTTTGTAGTAGTTTAAACTGAAGCTTCTATGGATTTGTTCGATATTTAAAAATGATTGAATACATATAAAAATAAGGTTCAATACATGTATACATATTGTAAGTTGGTGAATAAACTCAAATTTGTATTATGATATAATACCCTACGCATAAAGTTAAGTAAAAAAGATTCATTCGTATAAATATATTCCACAAAACTTATCAGTCACAAACATTAGGTTTTTTGGAAAATATATTTCTTTTTGATTTAACAAGTTTTATAATAATTTTGGCTACATAAAAAGCCAAATAAATTCAGTCGTTAATGAGGAGGGTAAATCAATCAAACTAGGTTCTCAAAGCATTGACATGAGGTATTAAACTTGGATTACGGACACAATTACAATATATATTGATGAAAATATTTAAACTCAATATAATCTCTTTTGGAAATTTAATTAAAAGTAAATATTTTATATTATGAAATATTTGAATAATGCCAATTAATATCGGTCCGATCATGCAACATGATATCGTTCTGTTAAATAAATATTTCTGGAAAGTAAATATAATTTTGCAAAAGAAGAATTATCTAAGGATGTAGTAGAACTAGCAGATAATGAGTTTTAATATGACACATTCATGTGCACGCAAAAGATTGTGTTACTTAGGTTTAAAGAAAATCTTACAATATCTCTATATTTGTACTGATAGTACTTCCATTACCTAATATCATTCTATAAGATTTCAATTCACGGAACAAATTTACGTAAAAATTTTACAAGATGGAAAACACATTGAGTTCATATTATTCTCCTTTAAATTTTTTTTTAGAAATAAACTGTATACATTTTATATCGAATTTGTTACTTACCTTGTTCATATAATATCAATACGGCATACTTTTGATTTGCTTCTGCTTTTCTAATCTTTAAAACATACACTCCAAAACTCTCAATTTTTACAAATATACTGTAGGTAAACCTATTCTATTTCACAATTAAAAAAGAAACAATTGTAAACGCAATATTACACCCACAGTGCCTACAAATATAGGTGGCAACTTTAAAATTCTAAACAACAAAAAGAAAACATGATTTGTTATTTGAGAACAAGAGAATGATAAAGAGGAGAACAAGAAAAGGCAAGAAGAAATAATATTTATGAATGAAGAAAACAGAGAAGTCACAAGGCAACAAAATACTTGAAAATGGGTTGCCGTTTATATATTTTTATTAAAGCAATTGTTTTTGTTATATTTTCTTCGCTAT
>OY776276.1:5252178-5494678 GCA_963675445.1 Linnaemya vulpina | reverse complement strand
AAGTAGCCCACACTTGAGGCAGCGTTTTTTGTAATCCTCGAAGCAATAGAAAAGTTGTTTTCAATATGCGAGGTCTGTTCCAAAAAATAAAGTTGATATTATTTACTTAAAAGTTTATTATTTTGTTCATCAATTTCTATTTTGTCAACTTCAAAGTGGCCACTTAAGTCAGCGTACTGAATGATCGTTTTCTAGACGAAAAAAAGTTATTTGTAATATGCGAGGTCTGTTCCATAAAATAAAGTTGATATATATCTAAAAATTTATTCTTCTATTTATCAATTTCTACTTTTACAACTTCAAAGTGGCCCACACTTAAGGCAGCGTACTGAATGATCATTTTCTAAGCGAAAAAAAGGTTAGTTTTAATATGCGAGGTCTGTTCCAAAAAATAAAGTTAATTTTATTTGTCTAAAATATATATTATTGTTCATAAATTTCTACTTTTACAAGCCAGAATACTGAATGATAGTTTTTTGAGTAAAAAAAAGTTATTTTTAATATGCGAGGTCTGTTTCAAAAAATAAAGTTAATTTTATTTGTCTAAAAAAATATATTTTTGTTCATAAATTTCTACTTTTACAAGCCAGCATACTGAATGATCGTTTTTTGAGTGAAAAAAAAGTTATTTTTACTGTGCGAGGTCCGTTCCAAAAAATAAAGTTAATTTTATTTGTCTGAAAATATATATTTTTATTCATCAATTTCTACTTTTACAAGCCAGCGTACTGAATGATCGTTTTTTGAGTGAAAAAAAGATTTATTTTTACTATGCGACGTCCGTTCCAAAAAATAAAGTTAATTTTATTTGTCTAAAAATATATATTTTTATTCATCAGTTTCTATTCTTACAACCAGCGGACTGAATGATCGTTTTTTGAGTGAAAAAAAATATATATTTTTAATATGCGAGGTCTGTTCCAAAAATAAAGTTAATTTTATTCATCTAAAAATATATTTTTTTATATATCAATTTCTATTTTTTCAACTTTAAAGTGGCTCACACTTCCGCCAGCGTTTATTTCTGATCCTCGAAGTAGAGCTTAAATAAACTCTTTTTATCCTTGAGCTCTCTCAGCAGTGGGGTTTTTATTCTCTCAATTCATCATAAAACGAGATAAAATAGAAATTAATAAACAAATAAATTGGTTATTGGGAAAAATCTAAATACCCATAATACTTTGAACAGACCTCGTCTATTTTTGATATTTTTTAATTGACTTCTTAGATGTAAATTTTTTTTCTTAAATCAGTGCTTAATAAATTTCTTAATAATTTTCATGGTAATTAATATATGCAACCAAGTGTTTTCGTTGAGTGTACTTCAGCGTTATTCAACTAAAACATTTCAGTGGCATTTCGTGTTTTGATTCTCTTTAACAAAACTGACCCATAAAAATAACGATTTCTCTAAATAATTATCTCTAAAAAAAAAATAAAAATTTTTATATATCCATCATTTTATTCCTGCCAATTATACAACGTCATTGTCTGCACATCACAGTCATTAGAGATGTTCACAGGCAGTTGCGATGTGACATGATTTTAGCATTAAAGCAAACTTTCCGGTTTATGACAATCGCAATTTTCATTGGCAATTTAATTTATTAAAGAAAAATCTCTGCGCTGCTGTAGCTTCCATCCACTTAAATCACTTTGCTTCTGTAGGAAAATTGGATATCCAAAATAAAACAACAAAAAAAAATTATTATTATTAAATGACAAGTACTTAAAAGTAAATGAATAAATTCATTTAGTCGTAAAAGGACTTTGACATGGAAACAATAAATAAATCTTAAGGAAATTGTAGAAATCTTTTGTGAAACGAGCAAGAAATCAATAAAAATTTATAAGCACGAATTTTAACTTGTTATTATGATTCTAACAAGTCTTATGATGACGTTTGTGCTCATAAATAACAAAGACATTTACAAAATTTCTCAGCATTTAAAAGATGCTGTCATAAAAAAAAATATTTTATTTTTGTCAGGGGAAAAATAGATAAATAAATTTATTAAAACGAAAGTTGTAAAATTGCAACCGAATAAATTTTCAATTGAATTCGCGTGTTCAGAAATAAAATATTTTTAATTTTATTTATACTCCTGCATACTCCAATAAAAAGTCACTCATGATATATACGACGTAGTCGAATTTTATACACCCTTCACTAACGCAAGTCTTAAATATAAAGAAGATTTTTGGATTATTCGTTTCAAATACATTTTCATTTCAAGATTTAATACATATAGAATAAAAATTTGTGTGTAATTAAAAAACTACTTAATTCATTCAAAACACAATCGTTTCGTTTATAGTGTGGTTAAGTATTCCAATTTTAAAGGTTCTTGGACTTTAATCTGACCCCAAAACAGCCAAACCTCTAATTTTAATCACAAACTTTCAAGAACTATTTGAGAATTATATCAATTTTATTTAATTTTTTTAAAACTATATTATAATAATAATAAAATAATAAGTTTTAATAACCAACCCTGCAATTATCTTTTTTGCCTCTCCGATTTTCAATACCAAATAATTTCTTTCTAAAACGTAAAACAGGTTTAGTTATCAAAGAAAAGAGAAAATAGTTTCATTACGTTAATAAATTTTGTCGAAAGATGGTGAAATTTTCCAGCTCTGGGGCGGTATCTTATTAGCTTTCCGGTTTTTAACTCCCATAAATGAAAAAAAAAAAAAATATATCAAATATGTTAATTTGCAAAGGAAAAGAAAAACAGTTTTAATTGGTTAATTTTATATATAAAAAAGTTTCAATTGTCCATCTCTGGAATTGTATTTTTACTTACGTTTGATTTAACCAACAATCGAATTTTTACTGCAGCATAAAATAATTTTAATTGGCACAAAAATATAAATGAATTTTAGCTATTTACTTTTATATACCAAAAATAGTTCAAATTCCCCAGCTCTGGAACCATATTTTGGATTTTAATGATTTTCAATAGCGTTCTATATTACACAATTTCCCTCAACAATCCAACAACAGCATTTCAATACCAAAATCTCTTCCTGTTCTGGGGACTTCTAAGACCCATTTCATGTACACACAGACGGACATCGCATATTCGACTTTCCTGTTCGCAAGATCACGCAGTATATATTCTTTATAGGCCCGCATATTAAGACAGAAGAAATTACAAACGAAATAGCCTTTAATATTATTAATGAAGGTTAAACAAGAAAAAATTACACAACACAAGGCTTTTGCTATTTGACAAGTATGTAAATACTCCACGCAACTTTTTGTGGTACACTTTGTACTATTTTATCGTCCGTCAAATTTAATCATTTATATACCGCGTAAAAGGTATTCCGATGTAAAGAAACAACCTCTAAATATTTATGTTCAAATATTGTGTAAAAATGCTTTAAAGTTGCTTGAAAAGCAACTACAAAGTCTCTTCATATAATTTTAATTTTATTTACCATAACCTTGGCTTAACCATAATATTTTTCCAATCCATTTCAACGCGTTGTCTCTTCATAGAAAATATCAATATTTCCTATAGAAATTATCAGTGTATTGACATTTCATTCTCGAGTCTTAACAGAATTTTCTATTCCATTCAATCACTTCTACAAAAAAAAAAAAAAATAAAAAAAATAAAAAAAAATATAAAATAATAGAAAATCTTCATTCCCTAATCCTTTACTCATCCAATCCTTTACAATCCAACACTAACGCAGAGTAATTGCATTTTTGGAATATCAAACAATTATGCATCCAGCACTTTAACTCCATTTTACTTCGTATTAAAGTCAGAATTGGCTCATCATTTCGAACAACTCGTTGATATACTGCACACATTTGCACACACACGCACACACACACACATACAGTGAATTGTATGCAAATTGATACACTTTTCTTGCCAATTGCAAAGCAATTGAATATAAAAATTCTTGTGCGCAAATCTAGGAAAAATATGTTAATCTGCTTTTCAATGAAACTGTAAGAGAAGGCTAAAGACTGGTAGTTTATCAGGAAATCGGGGCACATGAAAAAATTTTCATTTATTTGTTTTCCTTAATTTAAGGTAATTTTAGTTTTCAACCATATTTTTTTTTGTAACACAGTGTAAACGCTAAATTTATAAAAAATTCGAATCAAATTTATTTAGTGCGTCGAAAAATATTAGCGAAAATTTGTTGTAAAAAAGGGCATCTTAATAAATAGTCTACTAATAGGCGAACGAAAAGTTATTTTCAATTTGCGAGGTCTGTTCTGGAAAAAAATAAGTTGATTTTGTTTATCTAAAAATATATTTTCTTAATTTCAATTTCTATTTTGTTAACTTTAAAGTGGCCGAAACTTTTGCCAGGGTTTTTTGTACTCCTTTTTTGTATGCGAGGTCTGTACCAAATATAAGTCTAATTTTATTGTTTAATTTTTTTGTTTTATTTATGCAACTTCAATGCAATCCTTGAAGCAGTATTGAATGATCGGTTTCTAATCGAAGGAAAAGTTATTTTTAATATACGAGGTTTGTTCCAAAAAATGAACTTAATTTTATTTATCTCAAAATACTTTTTTATTCATCAATTTCTAAATTGTTAACTTCAAAGTGGTCCACACTTTTGCCATAGATTTTTGTAATCTTCGAAGCAGTGCCGAATGATCGTTTTCTAAACAAAAGAAGAGTTATTTGCAATATACGAGGCCTGTTCAAAAAAAAAAAAAAAGAATTTAACTCTGCGAACGACTTTTGTAATCCTCGAAACAGCACCGGACGATCGGTTTTGTAGGCTAAAGAAAAGTTATTTTTAATATACGAGACCTGTTCCAAAAAATAAAGCTAACTTTATTTATCTAAAAATAAATTTTTTTTATTTATCAATTTATATTTTGTCAACTTCAAAGTGGCGCACACTTGAGCCATATGTAATCCTCGAAGCAGTACCGCATGATCGGTTTCTAAAGAAAAGTAAATTTTTATATGCGAGGCCTCTTCAAAAATTTTTTTATTTTATTTATCTAAAAATAACTTTTTTTATTCATCTATTTCTACTTTGTCAACTTCAAAGTGGCGCACACTTGAGCTATTTGTAATCCTCGAAGCGGTACAGAATGATCGGTTTCTAAAGAAAAGTTATTTTTTATATGCGAGGTTTGTTGCAAAAAGTAAAGTTAACTTTATTTATCGAAAAATGATTTTTTTTTTAAATTTATCAATTTCTATTTCGCCAACTTCACAATTGTGCCAGCGTTTTTACTGATCCTCGAAATAGTCCTTAAATGATATTTTTGGTTGTTCCTTGAACTCTCTCAGCAGGTTTTTATATTTTCAAACGTCGAGACGTAAAATGCCTTCCTCTTCATTATGGGGGATAGAAAAAGGTCGCTGGGTTCCGAATCTGGTGAATTAATAGCTGAGGCAAAAAAATTTTAAGTAAAAAATTAGAGTTCTTTTCTCAACTTTCTTCAGTTTGTCAAACATTTTCATCAGTTATTGATGTGCTGGGGCTTCCAGAGTCTGTTACTTTTATAATTATTTGTAAATGAGGACGCAACTGAAATGCAACTCCCAGGGAAGCGATGAGGTGTCACAAAAAAAGCTTCATTTTGTGGCACAGTGTAAAGATGTAGATTCTAAGGATTTCCTTACTCATCTCCAATTTATCACCTCAACTATTCCGTAAAATCGTGCACATTTTTATTACCATCATTTATTTGCAAGAGTCGAACTAAATTTTATTGTTCTTCTTTTCTTTTACAGAAATAGAAAATAATATTAAAATACAATAAAACGAAATTTAATAAAAAGAGAAAAATCACAAAAACACTCTGAAAACATAAAACGTTTTGCGAGTACGTTTTTATTACAACAAATAAATAGAATTTTATATAGAAGAAAATTGTTTTTCAAATTGTTAAGGTCAACTGAATTAATGGTTCGTTGGCTGTTGGAGGTGCTTCAGGAATGAAGTCAACTTCACAACATACGAATCCTGTCTGTCTGCACACACGTTCACGATTGCATCATCACTTTTATTGTTCCATATATTTTATTAGATTATTAGATCGCAGCGAAGCTTCTAGTCTTGTACTTTCATAAGTTTCCTGCAACACTTTCATTCACATCGTGCATTCAATATTTTCAAACGTTTGAAATAAATTTCCTTGCTTTTGACAACAAATAAAACATTGTTTGAGCAGGATATATTGTATGCGAGGCCTGTTCAAAAAGGTTGTCCAAGTACATTCAGTTAGCAGGCCACATAAAGTCGATTCTTTAGCTTTTGTGTTGGTACACTCGTAACGAGTGTGAATGACAACTGTGCCCCTGGACTGGCCAACACATCCACAACCGATGAAAATTTTAACGAGAAAGTGATGAGAATTTTTATGGAGAGTCCTCGATCAGCGTAAGAGAAATTGCTGAGGCTGTTGAGGGTTTGTGGCTGCCTCATTTCATGACCTTTTTTACGAAAATTTTGGGCCAAAAACTGGATGAATCGTTAATAAAAAGTTTTCGATTAATTAGTCCAGCGGGTTAACCGATTAAAACCGAAAACCGATTGATTGAATGCCCTAAATATTTTCATTGTTGGTTTTTTAATATTCTTATGCAGCAGGTTTAATTCTACGATTAATCGATTAAGACTGAACACTGATGAATTGAATACCGTGAATATTTTTTAATAATTTTTTTTACATCCTGGTTTAAGATTTCTCTGTGTTTGTTATATACAACTTTAGCGTAGCAGATTTGATCCAACGATTAATCGATTAATCTGGAATACTAATTAACTGAATACCCCAAATCTTTTTTATATATATTTTTTTAATATTCTGATGGAGCATTTTTCTGTATCTGCTGAATGCAACTCTAAAGTAGTTGATTCAATGCAACGAATAATCGAATAAAACTCAAACCCGATTAGTTGCATACTCTGAATATATATCCTGATTTCATTGATATTCTCTTGCAAGATTTCTGTATGTTAAATATAATCCTAATATAGTGGACTTAATCCAGCGATTAATCGATTAAAACCGAAAACGGATTAATTGAATACTCTGAATATTTTCCCACAATTTTTAAATATTCAGATGCAAGATATCTCTGTGTTTGTTACATACAACTTTAACGTAGCAGATTTCATCCAACGGTTAATCGATTAAGCCCTAATAATAATTAACTGAATACCCTAAATATATTATATATATATATATATATATATATATATATATATATTTTTAATATTCTGATGGAGCATTTATCTGTATCTGCTGAATGCAACTCTAAAGCAGTTGATTTAATGCAACGATTAATCGAATAAAACTCAAACCCGATTAGTTGCATACTCTGAATATATTTCCTGATTTCATTGATATTCTCTTGCGCGATTTCTGTTTTTTAAATATAATCCTAATATAGTGGACTTAATCCAGCGATTAATCGATTAAAACCGAAAACCGATTAATTGAATACTCTGAATATTTTCCCACAATTTTTAAATATTCAGATGCAAGAGTTCTATGTGTTTGTTAAATACAACTTAAATGTAGCAGATTTAACCTAACGATTAATCGATTAAAACTGAATACTGATTAATTGAATAACCTGAATATTTTAAAAAAATTTTTTTATATCCTGATGGAAGATTTTTCTGTGTATGCTGAATGTAGTATATTTAATGCACCGATTAATCGATTAAAACTGAAACCCGATTAGTTGAATACCCTGGATATACTATATCCTGATTTCATTAATGTTCTATTGCCAGATTTCTGTTTGTTAAATATAACAATAATTTAAAAGATTTAATCCAGCGATTAATCGATTAAAACCGAAAACCGATTAATTGAATACTTTGAACAGTGTTTGTTAAAAACCGCAACCTGAATATTTTTCCTGATTTCTGTTGCAAGATTTCTGTTTGTTAAATATAATCCTAATGTAGTGGATATAACCCAACGATTAATCGATTAAAACTGAATACCCTTAATATATAAGAAGAATTATTTTTTATATATTCTGATGCAAGATTTCTCTGTGTTTGTTAAATACAACTTTAATGTAGCAGATTTAGTCTAACAATTAATCGATTAAAGCTGAAACCCGATTAATTGAATATCCTGAATATATTTCTTGATTAATATTCTGTTCCAAGATTTCTGTTTGTTAAATGTAACCGCAATAGAGTAGATATAATCCA
This sequence comes from Linnaemya vulpina, assembly GCA_963675445.1. Taxonomy (NCBI): domain Eukaryota; kingdom Metazoa; phylum Arthropoda; class Insecta; order Diptera; family Tachinidae; genus Linnaemya; species Linnaemya vulpina. Next base: position 5,486,491 of record OY776276.1, on the reverse strand, counting down.
GCGATTATTGGATTAAAATTGAAAGCAGAATAGTTGAATACCCTGAATATTTGTTTAAAGAATTTTTTTTATATTCTGATGCAAGATATCTCTGTGTTTGTTAAATATAACTTTAATGCAGCAGATATAATCTAACAGTTAATCGATTAAAACGGAATACTGATTAACTGAATACCCTGAATATTCTTTTAAGAGTTTTTTTTTTAGTATTCTGATGCATGATTTCTCCATGTTTATTAAATATAACTCTAATATAGTCGATTTTCTAAACGAATCAAAATGTTGCGAACTGCCACAAACAACAAAAAGAACTACAACAATTTAATATTTACTGCTGGTACGTGCTTGTGTCCCAAATGCAGCAACAACAATTTCCACCTTCCCTGCCATACGAGTGTGATATTATATTTATTTGCCATTTGAAGTTTGATATCAGGTGAAAATTGTTTAAAAGATTTTTAGTTTTTCGCAAAAACATTTCTTGAGTGGTTTTCTCGTTCCGTGTGTGTGTATGTGGGTGCGCGTGTGTCTGCATGTGTGTTTGGGTACGTTATCTCTTATAGTCTGCAATGAAAAGTTGCATTTATGTTGGATTGAATTTATATTTTAATGTTTTACTGCCAATATAACGAACGATATTTGATCGTTTCCAATTGATATATTTAGTTGTTGTTGCTGTTGTTGGTATTAATAATTTGTCATATGGGAAAATAAGTGGAAGAGCTTGAAGTTTTATCGCTGCCATAAACTTTTATTAGTTGTGTTGGCATAGATTTTCTTAAGAGTCTTTTAAAATTAAAAAGATATAAAAATATTATTAAAATAGTTGAAGATAAACGTTGATAATGTTTTTTTAAATGAATTTTTATTAATAAAAAAATTCATGTTCTTTTGGAAATATGTCGTCAAGACTGTGTTTTCAAGTCCCAATTGTGCTACTGGAGTTTTTATTTTTTGTTAGCACTTTTAAACTCTCGGCCAGACAGCCGGCCAGCCAGCCAGCCTCATGGCTGTTACTAAACGTACGATCAATATTAATTAAATAACAATTACTCATACGTCTGTATGATTCTTTACACAAGAGACGAACAAGAACAATTATGCTATTATTTTCTAATTTTCTTTCTTCTCACATATTTTGTTTTACTTTAGCACTCGCTTGTGTTAATAGTTTTCTTGCAATTTCTAAAGAAATCGAATAAAAAAGAATTGCAAAACACTTGGATTGTTGTTCCTCATGGCTGCCACAATAATTTACAAGAAAGAATCGTGATTAAAAATAAATAAAAAAATAAGAAAAACAAGAGAAATAGAGAAAAACAAACCAGGTAATGATTTAATTTAATATCCTTTACACAATGAAGAACAAAAAACCCCAAGAATATTTATAGACACTTTTAGAGAGAAACAAATAAAAAATGAAATGAGGAGAGAAGGAGCTCTGCGTCCTTTTTAAAAGGAGAGCATGAGAAGTCACTCAGCGACTACAGTTTATTGTTATCTATTGCAGTGGAATAAATAGAATAAAAAAAAGTTAAGCAACCAACGGTTTCATTGACAGCTTTTCCTTATTTCTTACAGTGCACGCACACACACACACACGCACATGCTTGCAGACATCCTTGTAATTGAAGATGCCCATCGGAAAAGCCTGAAAGTGTGGAGAGATATTTTTATAAGGCCTGCCTTTTTGTTATAATTTCTTGCTGGTTTTCGTTTTTAGCAAACATTTTTGTTCATTTTATATAACTTTTGCTTTCCTTTCTTTCTTCGAGTTAATTGTTATTTAGTTGTTTGTTATCTACTGTGTTTTGCTGTTAGAAGACATCTTCAAATTCTATCCAACAAATTCTCTGTGGCCATAAAAGTGCTAAAATGTAGTCAGACTAATGAGTTGAACTTACAACTTCGTATTTTATTTGTTTTTGTGAACTACATAAAAAATATAGTCGCAGTAATAGCGGATTAAATGTGAAACCCAATTTGTTGGCAGGCAGATAAATTATTCGATTATAAAGTACGCAACTTTGCACAACTGCCATTAATTATGAGGAAAAGTTGAAAAGAAAAAAAAAATAAATATAAAATAAAATAAAATGATTTGAGGGAATTTGTTTAATAGTCCAATTTTGAGCTGTATGATTTTTGGCAAATAACAGACTTCTCGATGAGTTATAAAATATTAAATTTCAAAAAATTGTATGAATATGCGTTAAAAAAATATGTTTTTGCAAATGTTTCCTGAAAATAAATACAATTTAAGCATTAAACACAATAACGACAGCAGGCTACACGAACACCGACTACAAAATTCGTTGGCTACAATCGTCGTGTCGTAGTCAGCTACTTAATTATTTTTAAAGCGACACCACCAAATCAATAACCCCGTGTTTTGTTGTTTGTAGTAGAATTCTCTTCATACACCAGTGTAGCCGCTTTCATATATTTAATACTCTTAAATAGTGTTAATCCCATAAAATATATTTAAAAGTCAACAATATATGACAAGAAATCAATTCATTAGCTTGTTTCTTTTTGTATAATAAAACAATATATTTTCACGTTTGCAATAATTGAATTTATTTATATTACACTGGCAACACTGTATCTACTCATTGTCGCTCACCAAAACAGAAATTAGTTTAATTTGGCTACAACCACAAAAACAGCATGCACAACAACCAGTAGCCGTGTTGTGTGTAGTCGTAAAAATAATTATTCTCATATCCGCACATGGATTCTAATTTTGACAAGTTGTAGTCTGTAGCCTGCTGCCGTTATTGTGTTTAATGCCTTAAAATTGATTTACTTTTTATTTGCAAACACCTTCTCTTAATTTACCACTTCTTTTTTTCTTCGTTTGTTGCTGTTAATTGAATATTTCCTGTTTTTTTTTTTGTTGTTGCACATAGTGCGGTTTTCTGAAGGCCTTTGCCATCGTTATTAATACATTTTCCATTGTCATAAGCCACAACACTTTTGTGAAGTTTTAATCCTTTTGCAAAAATTAATTTTATAAAAAAAAATAGAACCTGAAAAACCTGTTCAATAAGAAATAAATAAATTACATATCACTTTTGGTTATATACTCGTGCGTTACAATAAATAAGCTGTCAGTCAGTCAGTCAGTCAGTCAGTGAGTCATTGTTGTTAAAACAGAAGAGCCATCACTGGGCCATTATTATTCTTTTAAGGAATACAACAGCCACAAGAATAATACAACTTTGGTGACAGTCTACAGTTGCCGGCCTTACTTATAGTTACACTTCTATCATTCAGCCTGTTTCTTCTATCGGGTGTTTTTTATAGAGTGATACAAGTTTAAATAAATTTTCACAAACTTTTCGCAGCATTTGCGGCCGTATCTCGCCGATAACTCTTCGAATGTTGATTTCCAGGTGTCCAATTGTTTGTGGTTTATCAACGTACATAAGTGACTCCACATAATCCCAAAGAAAATAATCCAATGGGGTAAATCACACGATCTTGGGGGCCAATTAATTGAGCCATTTCGTGAAATTATTTTTTCGTCAACAGATTTCTTGAGCAAATCAATTGTAGCGCCCGCTGTGTGGCATGTGGCTCCGTTCTGTTGGAACCACATATCAGCAAGATTAATGCCTGCTAATTGAGCTACGAAAAAACTTCGAATCATGTTCCTATTCCGTTCACCATTAACAGTAACATTGTGACCATCATCGTTTTTGAAGACATACGGGCCAATGACTCCGCCAGCGCATAAAGCGCACCAAACAGTAATTTTCTGTGGATGTAAAATGGCGTTTCGACAAAAGCTTGTGGATTCTCGTCACTCCAAATGCGACAATTCTGTTTATTTACGTAACCATTCAACTAAAAATGGGCTTCATCGGAAAATAAAATTTTGAATGGATGAGTTTGACGAGTAGGACAATTATTTTGATTAAAAATTTTAATAAAATGTCAAGGCAAACTAAACAAAAAGCAACTATCAGCTGTTAAATGGGTGGTCAAATAAAGCAGTGATGCCAACTCAAAGTTGTATCACTCTATAAAAAACTCCTGATACTTATTCTAAAAGCACAGTTTCATATATTAAGACAACAAATATTTTAAATTTAAAATGTTTTACTTTTGATCCCAAAGCCATAGACAAGTCCTTTATCGTGTCGGAACATAAATATAATTGGGGGGGATTCACACTGTAGTCATAACGTCATAAGTCATAAAATAATAGCACGAAAATATGACTAGTGTGAACAACCCGTTATCATTTCGTTTGCTAAATGAATTTGTACGCATAAACTAAAACAGCTGCTGTTTAGATATGAGCTAAATACACCTTTTTGGCGGCGGCAATTGGAAAAGCTTTCAGTGGCTGCCAGTTGAATCTCTCAGATGCAGACTCAGATCTCTAGAGTTATTTTAGGACAACACAAAAACATACTTGAAAAAGTGCTATTATTTTATGACATTTTCATATGCAGCACAACAACAACTTTTTTAAACTGGTCTAAAATATTATGACCTTATGAAAATATGACTAAATAGCACACAGTGTGAATACCTCAAATATGTGACTTTCACACACTGGCGTCAAAAAAGCTGCAAACGCATCATCAGTTTATTTAAGAAAGCAGAGAATCAAAGTCAAAGATGTACAAAAATTCTTGGGAATGCAAGTGTATGTGTGTGTAAACACAAAAACCAGCTCTTAAAAAAAACACTTCATTAATCTGCGAAAAATTTTCTTACCATGACTGTTGCAAGATATTAATGTGTGTATGTGTGTGTGTGTGGGAATATGTTCTGGCATAAGACGCCTTTAAATAAGAATGAAAAATTTTTATACGCGTTGTTATTATCATCTGCATATTCATGCACAACCACAAGCAGGAATTTCATACATATTTTTTTTTCGTATTCTGTATTTAACACAGAGATGGGACATGAAAATTACCGAATTCTTGCAAAATACACCGTTCCGGGGTTCCAGTTAAAATTAATAAAATAGGAAAGTGCAAAATGGAATATCTAAATATTTTATTTTAATCGATTATTTTATTTTCTTATAAGCGATTAATGGTGAAAATTGCGATATAATAAATCGACGATAAGAATTACACTTAAGGGTGTTTTTTATAGAGTGATACAACTTTAAGTTGGCATCACTGCTTTATTTGGCCACCTATTTAACAGCTGATAGTTGATTTTTCTTTAGTTTGCTTGGACATTTCATTATGCATAGACTTACACCAGTGCAACGCGTGCAAATTGTGCAAATTTTTAATCAAAATAATGGTTCTGTTCGTCAAACTTATCGTGCACTTCATCCATTCAAAATTTCATTTTCCGATGAAGCCCATTTTTGGTTGAATGGGTACGTAAATAAACAGAATTGTTGCATTTGGAGTGAGGAGAATCCACAAGTTTTTGTCGAAACGCCATTTTACATCCACAGAAAATTACTGTTTGGTGCGCTTTATGGGCTGGCGGAGTCATTGTGGTCAGAGCGTTACTATTTGTGGAAATTGGTGTTCCAGATCGCATCTTGGCCAGATGGCCGAATTCATATTCAAACATTGAAATTCGGATTTCGAAAGCACCAAAAATTTTTTAAACCAAGTTGCACAGAAGAGCAGAATATCTGTTTTCGAAAGCCTCTACACCTTCATCATGGGCACCCAAGTGTATAGTTGGTTATCGACTCTAGAATGGTGGCTTCGTTGAATGTGATAACAGTTTCTATTTATATAGATTTTAGCACGAAAATAGAATACGAGAATTATAGCGAATACACTTTAAATCCCAGTGTTGCCGTTTGATTCGTTTTTGTATGCCCTCATATCAGTATTTCGATTAAAAGCTTAAGATCGAAAGAAATTTTTTAAGTTTTAACAAAAATTTAAGAAATTTTATTTTTGAAATTTATTTTAGACAATGGCAAAATAGAGATTTTCACATTCTCTTAGTACCTCTTTAAAAAAGTACCTTCCAAAAAGGTAGCCTTTTAAAAACACCTTCTGTTAATGAGTACCTGTTCATAAAAGTACTTTAAAAAAGTACATATTTAAAAAGTATCTTTCGAGAAAAGTAACTTATCGAAAACGGTAAGTTTTTCATTATTCGAATAGCTAATCGGTTAACAATTAATCGGTTACTCGATTAACGGTTAATCGGTTGAGTATTTTATTTCTTTTCCTCACCATTTTCTTTGAGCCAAAGCAGATCTTGGATTACTTTTCTTATCAGTCTGTATGAGCTGAGGAACTTGGAGATTGATTGAGACGGCCTGAAAGGATATTTTTTTTTAACCTAAGACAAATTAAAATTTTTTCTCTTTAATTTTAATTATGTGCTTGTTCTTTTTCTTTTAAAATTTCTTATTTATTCCTACTTTATTTCTTTGACTTACAGCGAAGTTAGAAAAAGAAAAAATTTTTTTTTAAAGGTTTGCAAAATTTGTTTTTGTGTTCCATTAAAAATATCAAACATTTAAAAAGCGAAATAACCTCTAAATTCCTCGATTTCGTACTGAAGAAGAAACTAACCTTCTGCCGTTTGCTGGTGCAAAATTACATATCAACAGTTTAACATCCCTGGTGGTAAATACCCGCATTTTTTCCTCTCACACGTGCGAGAATATTTGTTAATATTCGTATTATATCATGTTTATTGACACCTTAAATATGGTTTATAGTTTATATGAGTATGTGTTTGTGTGTTTGTGTGTTTGTGTTTTCCATTTTTCATATATTTCATTCGCCACACCCCTGCGTTTCCTATCGCTTTTCTTGCCATCAAGAAAATAAATTTCATATGAAAATTGTATGTCTTTCAAGTCTCGGCAAATAAGCTGCAGTACAAAAGCAGACGGATGCTGAAAAGGGAATACCTGCAGATGATGTGTGTTATTAAGATATTGTGTGATTGAAAGCGCACACAAAAGGAGCGTATTCGTATTCAGTGAATTTATTTTGTAGGTGCTTAAGAGTTATTTTGTACGTAAAGGCGAAACATTATTTTTATTATTTTTAAAAATTTCTTAATGTTCATGTTGCGGAATTATCAAAGAAACTATAAGAAAAGTAAATGGGATTTCGCATTTGGCAAAATATGTTGGAAAATGATATTATAAAAGTTGTGAAATACAAATTTTTATAAATCATAATAGAACGTTCGGATAATGTTATCCGAAATGCAAGAATGGAGATGAGCACATCTACATTTATAGAGAATTAATTAAATAGTAAATTGTTATTTGTTGTTTGAATAAAATTTTATTGAAAATATATTCGCTTGCAGAACAACAGTTTTCAAGACTGCAATTCCAATTAATCTGCTGGATATTATTTGTAAAATATGATTGTTTATGTATTACTCGTTTTCTCTAATCCTCGTGTTTGTTCCTACGCCCAGGAAATTGTCCTTTAGTTGTCGTGGTAGGCTTAAAAAATTCTTTAGATATACAACTTTTTTAAAACAAAACAATTTAAAAAAGAAAGAAGGGCATCATATCACGTCATTTAAAAAAGTCCTTTTAAAAAAGTTACCTCTTCCCATAAGTTTAATTAAATAACTTATGAAAAAAGGTACCTGCTCAAAAAAGTACATTTCAAAACTTTACTTATATGAAAAAGTACGTTTCGAGAAAAGTAACTGGAAAAAAATTACGTTTTAAGAAGGAACTTTTTTTAAAAGTACCTCTTTTAATAAGTACCTCTGTAAAAAAGTGCCTTCCAAAAAGCTAGCCTTTTGAAAAGCATCTTCTGTTAATGAGTACCTGTTCAAAAAACGTACATGTTTGAAACGTACCTTTCGAGAAAAGTAAGTTGAAGAAGACTACGTTTTAAGCACCTTCTTTAATAAGTACTTCTTTAAAAAAGTGCCTACAAAATGGTACACTTTAGAAAAGTACCTCTTTTAACGAGTGCCTGTTTAAAAAAGTACCCAAAAAATGTACATTTATAAAAATAATCTTTTTAATCTACTTCTTTAAAAACGCCTTTTGAAAAAAGTACCTTTCAAATGCCTTTTAAAAAGCATCTTTTGTTAATATGTGTCTGTTTACAAAAGTACCTTCAGAAAGGGAAATTTTTAAAAAGCACCTTTTTTTTAACAAGCACCCTTAAGAAAGTTGAAAAAAAGTACTTTTTTAAAAAGCACTTTGCTTAATAAGTGCCTTTTTAATAAAGTACTTTCAAAAGAGGTACTTATTAAAAACATACCTTTTTTAAATAAAAAAATTAAGTCACTTGTGAAACCTGCAGCCTTTAAAGAACCTTTCTTTTAAAAACGGCTCCATACCATTAATATGTATAATTTAAGCACCCTTTTTCCAATAACTTTTATTGAGAAGATACGTGTTCATTTTTAAAAATTTACTTGTGAAAAAACTTAAAAAAAGTAGGAACAAAATACATTTTAAGAAATATCATTAAAAAGTAGCTTTAAACACGCATGTAAGATAAGTAACTTTTTTTAAAGTACTTTTCTTAGAAAAAATATTTATTTTTAAAAGTGAAGTGCCTTTAAAAATGTACCTAAAAATTCCCTTTGGAAGGACACTTTTTTTTAAACAAAGTACTTTTTAAAAGAGTGCTTTCCAAAAAAGAAACTTTTAAGAAAAGTTATTAAATTTAAATACACCCCTTTAAAAGAAAGGTACCTTTAAAAGGAATGCGATTTGACGAAAGTACCTTTTAGCAAAAAGTACTTAAAGAAAGCACGGTTTGAAAAAGTCGATTTTAAAAACAGCATGTTTTAAATGAAGAATCTTTAAAAATAAGCGTCTTCTTTTTCAACAATAAATTCTTAAAAAAATTTTTTTTTGGAATTGGACTTTTGAAAAAGTAACTTTAAAAAAGCACCACTTGAATACTACTTTTTAAAAAAGTACCATTTATGAAAACTAGCTTCCAAGATAATTACATAATTTTAGTTTTAATTTAAATATAAATTTAAAAGAAGTACTTATGTAAATTTTTTCTAAAAAAGTACCATTGGAAATACTTACCTCTTAAGAGAAATCTATAAAATAGATATCCTTCTTCATCACACATGTGATGAACGAGCCTGCTCTTTAGTACCTTTAAAAAGAACTGAGATTTAACAAAAGTGCCTTGAAGAAAGGTGGCTTTTAAAATTAGTACCAGCACTTCTTTAAAAAAATAAGACCTTTTAAAAAAATACCTCAAAAATTATTTGAAAAAAATTAGTTACTTGTTTTCTACTACCAAGATGGAAGAGACCCGTGATAGAGCACATAAAAACTGTATCTTGGAGCGATTTGAAGGCCATACAAAAAGGGAATTTCAGAACAGCTTCCAGGATTGAAATCAACACCGTTGGATAGAATAACAATTAATGAGTAACTGAATATATCTTGAGAAGAATTGAAATTAGTTTTGCTTTTACTCGTGCACATGAGTACATGATGAGAAAGGTGTAGCGGCTTTCGAAAACAGTGCTGTGCTGGTTTGCTGTATGAATGTGTAATTAAATTTGAATTAAGTCGTGTTGTTTTAAAGAATATTTAACACATCTTTTTGAACACAGGATTTACAAATTTGTTTATGATTATTTGGCATTAAATTTAAAATATATCCCTGAAGGATATTTTCTAAAAAAACTATTAAGGTAAAGGTGTAGCAGCTTTCGAAAACAGTGCTGTGCTGGTTTGCTGTATGAATGTGTATTTAAGTTTAAATTAAGTATTGTTATTTTAAGGAATATTTAACACATTCTTTTGAATGCAGGATTAAGAAATTCGCTTAAGATTAATTTGACATTAAATTTAAAGTATACCCTTGAAGGATATTTTCGATAGAAACTACTAACCTCTCACTGAAGCATGCAGTCAATATAAATTGTTTTATCAATTGCAAATGCCCGAGACACTATATTTTCTTTTCTTCTTCTTCTTAACAATCATTCGGAAAATGTAAATATTTGTAGCCAATTGAATATGTGAGTCCAGTTTCTATTCCAACTACTCGTACTTCAACATTTCTTTTTTGCTATAGAATTTCAAACCAATTGCGGAGTATCTCTTGCATTTTTTGTTTATTTATTTGTTTAGAGTTTTAGTCGCACTGCCGGATTGTTTATTTATTTTCTCTTCATGTTGTTGTTGTCTTTTATTTATAACATATTTTTTTCTTACGTTTTTTATTTCAATCAAGATGCCTTCATGGTGTCAAGCAACATGTTGCAACCAATCTGCCGGTATGTTTTATTCCTTTAACTTCTTCTCTATTGTGAAAAGCAAATAAACGAAGGGAACTGAACTTGCAAAAAAAAAAAAAAAAAAAAAAAAAAATTGAAAAAAACAAACAAAAAAAAGAAAGAAAGAAAATCATTTTGAGGCTTGAGCTGGTCTCTCTGCCGTATAAGTTTTAGCAGTCCGGTCACATACACACACAAAACTTTTAAAAGGGTCTTTATTTAAGTGGAAGGTTGTCCTCTTGAGATTGCTGTTGTTGTTTCTACGTTTTGTGCTCGTTGTACATGGAAACTATTTCAGATCTCCATGTTGTTTTTAGCTCTTTTGCTCCTCTTTCCCATCGTGTATTCGAATAAATTGTCATGCACATTCTTTTTGTGTATGTGTGTGTGTGTGTGCTGCATGTTATAGATAGAGATGTGTGTGTGTGCTGCATGTATAGATAGAGATGTGTGTGTTTGTGTTTATTTATATACATATTTTTCTTTTTCGAATGAAATTTGTTTGCTGTTGAAAATAATATGTGTTACAGTTTTTATTTGTGGTCCAAATTCACATGCCCTTTTGCCAGTCTCCCTGCCAGTTGATTTGGAAATTCCTACAATTCATTCGCCTTCATTTCCTCACAGGAAGAGCAAATTCAGTTCAGCTAGAAGAGTTTTGGGACAGCGTATGCAACTATGCCAGTGTGCAAGTGTGTAAGTATGTAAGTGAGTGTGTGTGTGTGTGTGTGTGTGTGTGCAAGATTGTGTGTGTCTGTTCTATATGCGTTGTGTGAATTTTAGCAAACAAAACTTTTTTTCTTTTCGAACAGCAGCAGAGTAACGGAGAAGCAACAACTACATGCTACAACAGTTGGACACATTGAGTTGAGTGATTTATGTTGTACGAATACAATGAATGAATATGATGTACGATGAATAATATTATATGTGAAATATACATATTTTTTATTCGGTATCATTTTATACAAAAACGAAACAGAGGAAAAGAAAATGTTTCTGTTTTAAATTTTCTAATTTGCAAAATTTTATTGCAATAAAAATTGAATGATTGCAATTGATACATAATTTATGAAAATGTTGCATGTGTTCATGGCTGTGTGTGAGTGTGTGTGTCTGTTTGTTAATAAAAGCTTTTAGATCATGTTTCCAAATCAAATCTTTTTATATTTTTAAAATTCAAGTTCCTACTGCTGATGATGTTAACAAATTGCTGACAAAATATTGAATAATCGAATAAAATTGTAACAATTTTATATATTCAAAGAGAAATCGATCTCAAGCTCAATAAATAACAAAATAAATTATTATTTTCGTTATGTTGTGACAGAACTAGAAAAAAGAGGACAGTTTGAGACAAATCAGAAGAGAATTTGTTTTGTGGATATTTTTACTTTTCACTTCGCTGCTGAACTTTTACCAACTGGTGCCCTGAATTTGGAGAGGGGGGGGTTGCTGCAATCCGCTCTTTGTAGTACATAACAGCTTCATACTAAAAACTTTTTTTTTTTTTTTGCTTCAGACTTTAAGAGGTTGTGAGATCAGAGAGAGTGTCTGTGGTTTTAAGTGAAAGCAAAAGTAAATTACTTATGGCGCCCATGACTGAACCCAACAACATGAGGTTTTGAGAGGTCGGCACAGCCCGAACTACATTTTTCAATCTATTTAAAAATAACAGAGTAACGTTTTTGAGCAACTGACTGACTGACTGATGGACTCACTGACTAATTCGTCATCATCCAGCCCAAAAAGTAGAAATTTAAAATGTTGTGAAGCGGCCTCCCTTCCGATGTGTAGATTCTATAAGAAGGAATTTTCACAAATTAAAATGCTAAAGAGACTAAAAGGGGCAAAAGAGATTAACCTTGATAGACTTAAAACTTTTAAATCATACAAATAATTTTAAAAAATTATTCAACACGTGTTTGGTACTTTTTTGTTAACTGCAATTTTAGGGGGTAAAATTATTAATTTTATGTCCCAGAAACTACGTCAGATAGACTCGAAATTTCAAAGGTACCAAATAATTCTCGAAAATAATGTATCACGTGTTTGGTACTTTTTCTATTAACTACATTTTTAGGGGGTAAAAAGGGGCAAAATCATTAATTTCATGTCTCAGAAACTGCGTCAGATAGACTCCAAATTTAAAGGTACCAAATAATTTTCAAATATAATTCAATACGTGTTTGGTACTTTTTCGATATCTACACTTTTAGGGGGTAAGGAGGGGTAAATTTATTAATTTTATGTCCCAAAAACTACGTCAGATAGACTCGAACTTTCAAAGGTACCAAATAATTCTCAAAAATAATTCAATATGCGATTGGCACTTTGTTGGTACCTGTTTGGGGGTAAAAAGGGGTAATGTTATTAATATTATGTTTCAGAAACTGCGTCATATAGACAACAAATTTAAAGGTACCAATTCATTCTCAAAAATAATTCAACACGTGGTTGGTACTTTTTTAATAACTGCACTTTCAGGGGACAGAAAGGTATAAACATTCAATTTGGTACTTTCTTGCACTCCGTTTATCTTCTAAACTAAAGTATACAGCAAAAAATAATTTATGCAGTTTTAATCTTATGCAAAGAACGACGAATATGTTTCCGTACATTTTGGAAAAATGTACCCCTATTCGGTACTTTTTTTGTTAGCTGAAAAAAGTACTCTCTTGAAATGTACTTTTTCAAAATGCTTATTTGAGAATAGTTTTTTTTTTTTAAATGTACTTTTTCAAACAAGTGCTGTTTTACAAGTTATTGATTCTTACTAACATGCGCTACCGAAGTATCGTGTACCATGTTATTGTTCTATGAAATTCCTTAAAACCTTTTCTTGATTTTATAATTATTGCAGGACTTTGAGTTACATAAAATTGGAATATATGACAAATTTTCATATAAAATTTAAGTGTCAAAAATCTGTATATAAAATAATTAGTAACAATTTAATTAGTTGCATGACACTAAAAGTTGCAATTATCCTGTTAAAATCTCTTGTTGCATCCTGCTGTCATTGGCTGCTTACAATATATATCGCATTTTTGAATTTCTCACTTACCACCTCATGAAATAAATCCTTTACGGTCAAGTACTTTCAATGTAAATAACATCTACTTGAACTAAATATTTTTGTTAGTTTTACTTCACACTTGCATTTATTCTCCACATTATTTTCCTTAAATAATGATCAAGTCTTCATGGTTCTTTAGTCCTTTTATGTTTGCTTCTTCTTATTCTTCTTCTTCTTCTTCGGCTTTTGTGTGTGAAGCTCTTGTGTTGGCATGTGTTTTTAGCTGTTGGCATTTCAGATAAAGCACTTGAATCCTTTTAACTTAATATAAATCATTTTATTGCAAACAGCTTTTCAAATAAAACTCTCCTTACAGAACACTTTCTCAGAGAACGGCAACGAAAAAATTCGACAAAAGAAAGGGAATTTTTTTCTTATTTTTTTTTTTTGGGCAGACATATTTTTGAAACAACTTGTTAGCAAACAAACTGAATATTATTTATTAAGTTTATGAGAAACGTGTCTGCTAAGTTGGTGAAACAGGTCAAGTTAAGCATTTTAAAAATTAAATTTATTTATTGAAATAAATTGTTTTTTTCTGTTTGAAAAATATGAAAAAATTTTTACGTGAAAATTCCCACGCGGGAAATGTTGATCTGGCTTGTAAAGAAGGAAGTGACTTTTTAATTTTAAGAGCTGGAATGAATCGGTTGAGCCGTTCAAAATTTTTAAGAGGGTCACATATTTACACAAACACAAACGCGCACTCAGACACACGCACTCACACACACACATACACTCCCACACACACACTCCCACACACACACTCATACACACACTCACACACACACTTACACACAAACACACACACTTACACACACAAACACGCAAAAGAACACACATACACACGCAAAAGATCACACACACATCCACTTACGTATAGATATAGTAACGGACTCTCAGGAATAGTCAGGGCAGCTTACCAGGACCTCGAAACGTAGAGATCTGATTAGAGCCCAGTTTGTTCAAAATGGGTTGAAACCAATAACAAGCCGGCTTTTAAAAAATTTTCAATTTTCCTAAAGGAAAATTTAAAAAAAATATATTTAGTTAATATAATATTAAAAAAATTTAAAATTTTCCATCTCTGGAGCTCTCTCTTCAGCTTTTTTGATTTTTAATGCCCTTTACAATTATCAAATTTATTTGATTTATAAAGAATAAGAAGAAAATTGCGTTGGTTGGTTATTTTTACATACCCAAAGAAGTGACAATTGTCCAGCCCTGGAATCGCGTCATTGATTTTGTATGATTTTTAATAGCCATTTAACGCTTTTCGACGATATAATTGAAAAATAAAAATTAGCTTTAGCTCGTTACTTTTGCAAACTAAAATCAACTTAAAAACTTCCAGCTCTGGCTATGGTTCCAGAGTTGGATTTCGCTTATTTTCAATAGCAACTATTATTGCTTCATAAGCAATTTTCCATTGCTCCTAAACACTGCCTTTTTGTCGACATGCCAAAAGCATCTGCTTCCGCTTCCTGCCCTTTTCTTTTCCTTCTCTTTATTCTACTCGTATTGTTTTGTAATAATTTTTCTTTTAAATTGCTTTTTGTTATTGATTGAATGTCATGGCATGATTTAGTACCCGCATTCTTGCCATAATATTCATGAAACTTCCAAGACCAGATACACCAATCACTTATTGACATGTCATCCATTTGCCAAAGAACGCGACATTTTGCTTTCGTGATGGCTGCAGTCACAGGGAAATGGAAAATACACATGAAATCCAAATGTAATTAGCAATTAAGTTATTTATGGCTTTCTGATTTGGTAAGAAAATGTGAGTGTTGTTAGGCGCTTTTTTCCCCTGTTTATTCGCTTGGCACAGCCTGACTACAAATTTCAAAATAAATAAATTCCCTTAACATATAGAAACCTTAACCAATTACAAATTGTGTTTAAAAGACCACAAGCTTCTTTAGAGAAATTTGCTCTCGTTTTATTTTAATTCAATGGAAACCGCAAAACAGAATTCTCTCCTGCTTTTGATATCTGCCAGCTCTGCAATGGGAAGAATACGTTGCAACTTGCAGCAGGTTCAAGAAATCATGCATCACAACAAGTAACAGACAATAAACATGAAGAAAAATAATTTTCTTTCAATGCCTGGCAGAATTGTTCTCATCTACATGTTTTGATTTGTATTCAAAATTTAATTTCATGCTGGTGCTTGAATGCCAGGCATATTCACAAGCAAGTAATTGCTCGAGTAGTTAGACAGCAACAGCAACAGCATGAACGGAGATAAAGCGGTTTGTGAGGGTGCGACAGTGACAATTGCGACAATTATTATTATTTCGTTGTAAAATGGGTCTTAAAATGTTAAAGGATAATAATGTCTTAGGATAATTTTCGCTACGTCTCTGGAAAAACCCCAACACAATTCAATTATTATTGTTTCTAGATAAAATTACATTTAAAAAGAAAAATTTTTTGTTAATTCAAATTATAATTTTTCGCTACGTCTCTGGCAAAACCGCAAACATAATTTTTAGGTATGAAAAAAGAAAACTAAAATGAAAATATGAGAGGAGTCTCCACTCCACTGCTGCTAAGAGTGTAAATTATTATTCTTTTGGTATAAAATGGATCTTAAAATGTTAAACTTTACTTTAACTCTCTTAAGAAAATTTTAGCTACGCCTCTGGAAAAACTGCAACATCGTTTTTAGGCATGAGAAAAAAACATACAAGAACATGAGAGTGTAACTAATTTTTTTGGTATAAAATGAGCTATAAAATGCTACATTTTTCTTTTACTCCTCAAAAATATTTAGAATATTTTCTTGCTACGCCTCTGGCAAAACCTCAATATAATTTTTAGGCATGAGAATAAAAAAAACATGAGAGGAGTCTCTACTCTCTACTTCTGCTAAGAGTGTAAATCATTGTTTTGGTATAAAATGACTTTTAAAATGTAATTTTTTTTTACTCCTCAAAAGAACAGTTTTGCTACGCCTCTGGCAAAACCTTAATATCTTTTTCAGGAATCAGCAAAAAAAAAATAATACAAAAACCTGCGAGTGTAATAAAGCTTTTGATATAAAATGAGGTTTAAAATGTTACATTTTTCTTTTACTCCTTAAAAGAAAATCTTTGCTACGGCTCTGGTATATAAATTATAAAAACATGAGAGTAGTCTTCACTCCTGCTAGAAGTGTATATTATTATTATTATGTTGGTAAAAAACAAGTTTTAAAATGTAAAACTTGATTTTAGCCCTCTTAAGATAATTTTCGTTGCGCCTCTGGCCAAACCTCAACATCATTTTTAGGCATGAGAAAAAGAAATACAAGAACCTGAGAGTTTAATTAATTTTTCTGGTATAAAATGAACATTAAAATGTAAAATTTTTTTTTTTACTCCTTTAAAGAACATTTTTGCTACGCTTCTGGCAAAACCTCAACATGACAGAAGTCTCTATTCCACTCCTGCTAAGAGTGCAAATTATGCCAACATGTTAGATAAACTGACTTATAACTCATTTCTTATGGAAAACAAATAAACATTTTCCAATTTTCCCAATACCCATCCATCCAACGATGAGAGCAGAGCCCATTCAAAACACTTACTTACACGAATTGCGTAGAACAAATGGAAAACGATATAAGCAGGCATTGTTTTGCATGCAAAGTGCATTAATTTGGCCAGAAAGAATACAAAAAAGAAAAATGAAAAAGAAAAACCCAGAATCTTTAACCAAAAACACACAATCGTTCACTTAGAAAAAACAAGCGTTTACAGAAGGAAGTGAACAAGTAGAAACGCATTTTTTTTTTTGTTTTTTTGTTTCTTTTTGTTTAAAATAGCAAAATGTGTTGCAACAGCTGCTCTTGAAAATTCTCCATAAAAGGGAATTTGTGCACGTATTCATAAAAATAATACACAGAAATACTTGTAGGCAACTTTTTTATTTTTATTCAAACATTACAAGTCGTACACACACACACGCACACCCCCACATACACACATGCTGGTTTCAAATGTCTGAATAGTTCAATTACCAGCCGACAAATATCCATTCTTTTCAAGCGCTTTTTCTGTATGCAAATTGCCTGCTATTGAAATTTTATTACTATTTCAGTGTGAATATTTCATGTTAAAATTTTGTCTTAAAATCCTTGTGCTTCCTGGCATTTCATATAAACTTTAAACAAAGAAATTGTAGGCAACAAAACACGAGTCTTTGAGACCAGTTCCTGTGAAAGTTCCAAAAAAAGGAAACATTTTTCTTGGCCTAATTATGGCCATAAACTAAATTTTGTTTTAGTGTGTGATATTTGAAATTGTTACAAAATAAAGAGTTTAATGAATACAAAAATAGGGTCTTCCAATTGGGGCGTCCGAACTTTGACAATTCCATGTATTCAGTTTTTTATGCCAAATCACAGTGGATGGAAGTGGAACTCAATAGCAGGTGCCAAAAATATAATTATTTTGGCGAATTGAATATTCTGTTTGCGCTCATTTTACGGGTTTCACAATCGTCCTACCAGGAGGACTTTTTGTTGTCTCTCACCAGCTCTCAGGGTATGACTCCTGGGCTTTTCTTGAGATGCAGGTGTGAGAGAATAACTCGCAAACCACAGCGATCCTCAAAGCCAATATTGACCAGACTACCAGTCATATGCAGCCTGATTGAGGCGTAAGAGGCATTGAAAATTGAGCATCTCGGATGCGCTTCGCCGAGAGAAGCCAGGCTCTCTAAATATGTTCTTTTCCACACAAAATCGCATAAGCAGGTCTGTCAAACATATAAAATATTGCGACGATACTTCACACACGCAGTTTGTTTTATATCGGGTGTTTTTTATAGAGTGATACAAGTTTAAATGATAACAAAACATAGTAAAATGTTTCTGATATTAAAGAAGAGGTCTTTATTGGATAGACAATTTTATGACATTAATGTTTAAATATGATTTCGGTCATGTGGCCGACACGGCTGGCGCATACAAGGCGCAATCTGGAACACCAATTTTCACAAACTTTTCGCAGCATTTGCGGTCGTATCTCGCCGATAACTCTTCGAATGTTGATTTCCAGGTGTTCAATTGTTTGTAGTTTACCGACGTACACAAGTGACTCCACATAATCCCAAAGAAAATAATCCAATGGGGTTAAATCACACGATCTCGGGGGCCGATTAATTGGGCCATTTGGTGAAATTATTTTGTCGTCAAAAGTCTCCTTGAGTAAATCAATTGTAGCGCCCGCTGTGTGACATGTGGCGCCCGTCCTGTTGGAGCCACATATCAGCAAGATTAATGCCAGCTAATTGAGGTACGAAAAAGCTTCGAATCATGTTCCTATACCGTTCACCACTGACAGTAACGCTCTAACCATTATCGTTTTCGAAGACATACGGGCCAATGACTCCGCCAGCCCATAAAGCGCACCAAACAGTAATTTTCTGTGGATGGTGGTGTGGATTCTCTTCACTCCAAATGCAACAATTCTGTTTATTTACGTACCCATTCATCCAAATATGGGCTTCATCGGAAAATAAAATTTTGAATGGATGAAGTGCACGATAAGTTTGACGAACAGAACCATTATTTTGATTAAAAATTTTAACAATTTAAACGCGTTGCTCTGGTATAAGTCGATCCATAATTAAATGTCAAAGTAAACTTAACAAAAAGCAACCATCAGCTGTTAAATGGGTGGTCAAATAAAGCAGTGATGCCAACTCAAAGTTGTATCACTCTATAAAAAACACCCGTTATAAATTCAAAAATAGCAAAGTTGCCCTTAATGAAAAAGCCTTTATAACTGCCCCGATCGCGTGAGTGAATGATTTGACACAAGTAGAATTGAACGAAATCCCCAGAGCAGCAGTAGAACACGAGTGTAGCCTAGAAAGAAATCCAACATGCAATTCGTAACAGATACGAATGGAAATGAATTTGAACATGTTGTTAATAAAGTTCCTCCATTTTTGTGGTACCATATTTAAGGTGTTTTGGCCCACCAATACTAATGAAGAATATGTTATTAGAAAGGTATTTTTGTGTAAATAGGGACAATGAAAATAAGTTTTTCTAAACATTCGGCTTAAAGGTGATAATAAACGGGCTTTAACATCCTGGAAAAGTATATGAAAAAAATTTTTTTTTATTAAGTTATTTAATCGAACATATTTTTATGAGGAATTTGACAAATAGGAGTTTGTAGTTTTTTTTATTATCAAATGATTCCTGTTTAACTTCTTGAACTTTTTTCTTTTAATAATTAAATGGTTAGCGAAATATCGAGTACTAAATATTAATATAAAAGAACCTCAAAACTCAAATAAATCTATTAATTATTTATTATTAAATTCTACAGTCGTTTATTTGAATAAATGAAATAGATCTCTTATTTTATAGCTAAATTAGGCAATCGAACTCCATTTTTTATTTCTCTGTGTACTTGACTTTAAAGTTGAAAGCTTAAATTTTATTACAGCGTTAAGAAAAAATATATTAAATTTGATGAATTTTTTTATTGAATGAAAATAACTCAAGTCATGGAATTTCCTCAGGCCTAAATTCCGAGTGCAATAAAACGCAGCCTTAGAGAAATGCTGCTACAAAAATCTTCAAGTAAATGCGATGATTGTCTTACCAAAAAAAAAAAAAAAAAAAAAAAAAGATGCTACTAAACAAACCAGAAAAACAATAGATTCGAATAGAACGTTTACAAAACACACCCACAAACAGGCAGAATAAAAAATGGTTTTTGAATGCTTCACGTCTAGGAAACACTAAAAAAAACCCGACATAAAACAAGAAAACAATACAAAATTGTTGTACAATAACAAGCAAAAAAAAAAACAAGCAAATAAAAACCGAAAACTGCCAAGAAAAAAATTATCTTATCAACCATAAAAGAAGGGAAATCATGAAATCATAAACTGCACTTGAACTTTTGTCACACTTGTCAGCGCATAAATACTCCCAACATACGAAATTGTTTGAGGGCACTTTGTTGTCATGTCTGTCTGTCTCTCTGTCTGTCTTTATGTGTGCTTTTGTATACACACAGCCGTTGGTATCTAGCGGGCAAATCTCATGTCTTCGTTTTCTAGTCTATTACATTTTACTTGCTTTCGCTAACATGACCCAAATGTTGTTGCCATGAAATAAAAGGCTTCCAAAGATATTTAAGAAAAGAAGAAAATTATTTCCTTTTTCCTTAATTCCATCTCTGGTGGCTTGCAAAATGATTTATAGATTTGATGACAGATTTATAAATTCATTTTCAAAACAAATTGCCGGATGTTTTAAAATAAATGCCAAGGGGTAAAGGGAAAGAAGCCTAACCACAATGAAGTGTGACGCAGTGGTGTGCTTTCCCTCAATATGAAATGATAGATAAGGATGTCAACAGATATATCACATCAATGAACTTATTTACAACAGCAACAAAAACATTTCGAGATAATTGACATGGACATGGATTGACTTGTAACAAATTCTTGAGCTCCAATAAAGACATGAAATATTTGATTTCGAATATCTCAAAACAAAACCCAGCGTGGTAAGCCCAGCAGTTCGCGAGCTAATGGGGTTATTATAGAGACCCGAAAATTTTCGAACATAAGTGCGAAATTCAGGCAGTGTACTGCTTTCTTTTAAAACCTGCCATACACAAATTAAACGCTACAGATTTCTCTACTAAAAGGAGTCGTAGGTAGCGGAGAAAAATTTAAAAACTCAGAGCGATGAAACAGTCCCTGTCTTATAAGGCCTTTTTGTTTTCGAAATTTAATTTTTTATGCCCGCTAGGACTAAAAAAGCAATATTTATCAGTATAAACTATGTTCGAAAATTTTCGAACATGAGTTCGAAAATAAGTTTGAATTTTCACTCGTGCATTGTCATGAAATTCACGCAGTATACCGCTTTTAAGGCCTGCCATACACAAATTAAATGCTACAGATTTCTCTACTAAAAGGAGTTGAAGGTAGCGGAGAAAAATTTAAAAACTCATAGAGCGATGAAACAGTCCCTGTATTATAAGGCCCTTTTGTTTTCGAAAATCTGTTTTTTAACGTCCTTAGGACTGAAAAAGCTATATTTATCAGTATAAATCATGTTCGAAAATTTTCGAACATAAGTTCGAAATTTCGAAGATGCTCAAAAATATAATTTTTGCTCAATGCGATCTCGATTTGCCATAAAACCCTGGCAATACATTTTCTACTAGCAGGACAAACAGGCTTGGCGAAATACGGTAACAAGTTTTCGAACATTGAGAGTTGTTTGCAGTCTTTATAAGCGGAATTGTTAAGAGCACAAAGAAATTTTAACAGTTTGTAGGAACCAAATAACCGGAGACGGTCAGATAAAATCACATTGTAAAAGTTTTCCCATTTCTAGTTTACTTTTTGAAAAAGAGGAATAGACAGACTGTGATAACGTTTCCTATTAACGACTTCTGCTTGATAAAAATATTTTACATATTTCTTGTGCCTTGAATTTACCTCCTATTTAATTTCAAGTCATCTACCGATTTAATTGCAATTGTTTTGCTCCTTTTTTGCCTTTTCCAAGTCCTTAAAGTTCATATTTTATATTTACTTACAGTTATTTTGTAACATAGCCAATTATTTTCTTATAGAGTTGGTAAATTTATTTAGTAACAGTGCGCTCAAAAAGTAGGAGCCCAAGTTATGAATAATTTTTGCCACAATGAACCAAACAGTTCCTTTTAATTGTCCCAGAAACGTTTACTTTATCAGCCAACTGTTTTAAATAACATGCACAGACATGTACAGACATGCTCACATTTGTATGTGTATGTCTATCGCTCACATTATTGCCGTTATCGTTGTTATTGTCAGCCCCAGACTGTTGAAATGTAAAAGTCTTTATGTTTCTGTTTGTTTTTCATTTCACTTTCACTTAAATTTCTATTTAATAATTTCTTTGCTGTCCGACTCCTCCTCTCCCCCCTCCCAACTCTTCTGTTTGTTTGATTTTATTACTTACAAATCTTAATATTTGTCTTTTGCCAGTGATTTGATTTGAAATTTATGCAAGTCCTTGTCATTTTGTGTAATTTTTGTATCTGTTTGCTAGTAAATTCTGGTTCTTTGCTTCCTTTCTTTCTCTTTCTTTTTCTTTTTTTTTTGGTCTGAAGTAATTAAAGCCCCCAAAATAAATAACGATTTGATTTTGAGATATTTTTTATAAAGAGTGGATTGTTATTTGCTTTTCTTTCGATTTGCTGGGAAGGATTGAGGGCAAAACAAAGAAATAATTTCCATTGATTTTACAATAACTCGAATGAAAGTAAATATTTGAAAAGAATAACTGCCATTTTGCTGGTTTGAATTTATTTTAATCTGAATAAATGGCAAATATTTATTAGTTTTTCTAGTTCCATGATCGAGATTGTTGTTGTTATTTAATGGATAGTTTAATTGGAATAATTTATTGGTACGAAATAATAAAACTCTTGGGATTATTTTAATCTTAAACCAACTACTGAAAAAAAGTTTGAAAATGTTGCAAAATTGTTAATAATTAAAATTCAAAATTAATTTACTAAAATTGAAAATATAAAAAAATCGAGAAGTTGTTGGTTTTATTCCATTTAGAAAAAATCGAAGTATCATCAGATTTCGATGTTTTCAGGTTCTAAGAATCTTCCCTAACTAATTCTGAATTGCCTCCATATTTCAAGGGTAAAATCCGCCTTTTACTTTTTCAACTGAAGATGCTGTTGCTTGTTGTAGTTTTCACAGAGTCTAATCGCATTCATATTTTCAAAGGAAATATTTGCAACTCGTAGTCCTAATCTTCATCCTACTGTACTGAAATGTCAACACAGTTATACATTTTCAGCTGAAGATGCTGTTGCCTGGTGTAGTTTTCAGAGACCCTAATCACATTCATATTTTCAAGGGAAATATGCGCAACTCGGAGTCGTAATCGTAATCCTACTGTACTGAAATGTCAACACAGTCTTACTTTTTCAGTTGAAGATGCTGAAGCCTGGTGTAGTTTTAACAGAGCCTAATCGCGTTCATATTTTCAGAGGAAATATCCGCGACTCTGAATTCTAATCCTACTGAAATGTTAACACAGTTATACTTTTTCTGCTGAAGATGCTGTTGCCTGGTGTAGTTTTCACAGAACCTAATTGTATTCATATTTTCAAGAGAAATATCCGCAACTCGGAATTCTAATCCTATTGAAATGTCAACACAGTTTTACTTTTTCAGCTGAAGATGCTGTTACCTGGTGTTGTTTTCACAAAACCCAAGATCTTTTGTTCAGCAGCGTGCTCAGTCGTGAATACGGTGCCGAATTTGTTCTGCTCTGTAATAGTTGGTCTCAGTCTGCCTGCTTTAATGACAACTCTCTTTTTCATCGGTAAACAAAATAGCGACGGTAGAGTAAAAAAGAATAAATTGGCTAGAAGAATTCTGTATCTGTTCTTAACTTCCTATATTTGCAGTGGCTTTCAAAAACAGCTGTTCTGCTCTCATAAGTAAGTTAATTAATTTACTTTCTCTTGTGACTTTGAAATACTTAACAAGTCTCTCTGAATGTTTTTTTTTTTTTATGCAGCCAGCGGCATTTGTCGTCGTGTAGCCTGCAGTGTTCAGTGTGTTTACTCCACATGCAAATGCTAATCTAGAGATTTATTTTATTTTATAACCCAGTCTATTTCATAATTGTAATAAACATGTGAGTAGTTGAGCGCGCCGTTGCAAGTATTTCTCTGTCATATTAATTTATTCGTTTTATATAAATCACTTGCTGGCATTTGAAACAAACTAAAGCGCTTAAGCCTTTTCTCGAGCATCATTCATTAATTGAGTTTTCCTAAATCTTTTACCAACATGTGCGATGCCGTTGTTTTAACCATCTTTTTTTGATTTCCTTTCAACTGTTAGCTTAGCACTTGCACTTAGTTATGTTTGTAGTTGGTGTTGTTGTTTTTGTTGTTGATTTTTTTTAATGGGATCGTTAACTGTTACTGCTGGAGTTTTAGTTCTCTCTTCGTTGGAGTAGAGTGCTGTTTTCATTGGCTCCTCGTTTAAAGTTAACTGCTATTTAAGCCTGCAAGCGTGTGTGCACATTTTTGAGCTTCGAGCCGCTATTTGGATTTATTCAAGTGCAACATGCATGTTGTATCCTCCTCAAAGTGAAACACTATTTGTGCAGGGATAATAGATACTCGGATGTGTGTGTGTGTGTGTTTGTGTGTGTGGATGCCAGTCATGCCTTAACAACTTTGCTAATAACGACCATGTAAATCAAAATTTAGAGGCATTTATTAGTACAACAGTAGCGTGAGATAGATTATAGGGCGGGGGAAAAGGGGGAGTAAAACACATTTTTCAAATGGATGTTCCGCAGAAAACGTTGTGAAGTTGCGTTGTTGAAATGTTAGTCTTTCCAAAAGTGCTCTCTGCCAGTTCTTGGCCAAAAAGATTTTCAAGGAATTTGAAACGCTTCCATACGGACTGCGTTTGCTGTATTACAACGGATGGTTGTCTACGGCACCAGGTAAATACAGGTATGCAAATGGTTATAATGATATGAGTGTATTGGTATGGTATACGAGGACTGTTCCAAAAGGAAAATGAATTGAAAGTTTGTTTCTTGTTTGTTTGTTAGGAGCAGCAGTTTTTGTTGAACCCTACTGCTGCAATGCACTGTGCTGGAGTTATGAACGGAGGCGGGGGAGAGGTGTGAGCGGTGTTATATCGTTGGCAGGTCAAGTGGAGAGAGAAGAGAAGATTGACAATTGGCTTTTTTACTTCGCCGGCAAATTTTTACTAAATTAGCGGGTGCCGTAAATTACTTTTTAGTAGCCAATAGCGTCAATTATTGTCGCTAATGTTCAGCGCCCAGCGCCACGCCTTCAATATTCTCTTTTTTTTTCCAACACTCAGGGAATGACTCCCATATATGCAGTGCATTATGCCCGAACTAAACAGGAGGGAATGGTTTAAGAGAACAGCTAAAAACAGAGAAGAAGTTAAAGAATTTTGTTGTTAGTCAGCTGCCTTTTTGGTTACGTTTGGGTATAAAAAACTTAAATTTCCCAACCCTAGAAAGGAAATTTTAATTTTTAATTCATTTTTTTTACTCAATGCAAATCTTCATGATGTCTAAAAAACTTAAAATTTTTAAACATTTTAATTATTACATGTACCGCAAAAACTTTAAATTTCCCAACCCTGGAAGTGAAAATTTAAATTTTTTTGTTTGTTTTTATTATCGAAGCAATTCTTCATGGTGCCTAAAGTAGTTTTATTTCAGAACAATTTTAAATTTTCAACCATTTTTCTTTTCCATATACCATTAAATATTGCACTTGTCCAGCCGTGGATTCCAAATCTTGATTTTTTTAGCTTTTAATTAAATATAAAATAGTTTTAGTTAACAAAAAAAAAAAAAAATAAATAAATAAATAAAAAAGTTACAGTTGCCCCTGTAATTACGTTTATGTATAAAGAAAATTTCAATATCCCAACCCTGGAAGAGAAATTTTAATTTTTTAATAATTTTTTTTTCATCAATGGAAATTTTCATGATGTCTAAAGCGGTTTTACTTAAGAAAATCTTAAAATTTTTAAAAATTTCAGTTGTTACATGTACCACAAAATACTGAATGTGCCAGAAAGAATTTTTAATTTCCCATTCCTGGAAAATAATTTTTATGTATTTATTTTGAGGCTTCCCAAAGCATGAAATATGTTCAATTTACTAAGAAATAAAAAAATAATTGGTTAATGGTATTAATCTTGCGCCGAGAAATAGTTGCAACTTTCCCAGCTCTGCAACCGTATTTTGCCGAATTTCAATACCTCTCTATTTAAGAGTCCAAGAAGGAAGTCTCTAGCTGTTCCGGGGGCTTGGGAAAACTGATTTCATGTTCAGACAAACGGACATCGCTCAACCGTCATCGCTATTCATAAGAATCGGGAATATATATATCCTCTATGGGGTCCTATACTAATATCGAAGGAGTTACACACGCAAGGACAAGCCTATATGACCAAAAAATCAAATGAAGTGCTTAAAAGCACTTGAAATTCCCCGATCACAAACTGAGTTAGAAAAATGTTCTCAAGTTTTTCAAAGAATAAAACAAATTTTCAAAAATAAAAGAAAAGCAAAAAAAAAAAATATTTTATTGAAAATTTTTATAAATTATAATTCACTGTTCGCTTAAATTATCATAAAATTTTTATGAAAAAAAAACCGATTAATATATTTTAACAATAAAATTAATAAATTCTCAGCACGATTATAATGCAGGTTATGTTTTGAGCTGACCTCGTATGCTTGTGATTGCCACGGCGTGTGTGTTTATCCGAGTATCAGAGGAGATATTTGCAGTACTTTTGCGCAGCTTAACAGATTTCATGTTGAAAAGCAATTTTGAAGTCGAGTCATGTTTCACTGAATCCTTCCAGGAGTGCTCAAGTTAAATTTGAATATAATCCTGCTCCGTAGAATAACTTCTGTTTTCAAATATTCAAGTTAAGCTGGAATCTTTAAAGCTTCTGTTTTGTCAAACAATTATTTAATAACAATTTCGTCCCCGTATTCAGTTTTACTGCGGAGTGCATTTAAAATTGATAATAATTTTTTTTATTCGTTTATAAAACTTATTTTACGGCCACTTGCAGCACAAAATCTCATTACGAACTACCTGCAAAATGAGCACAGAAACGCATAAACAACTGCAGCGCTGGGGACAACTGCAGAGCCAAAAACTTTATTTCACACATAAACACCAAAATTCAAATATTTTCCAAACATCAACAGCAGAGTGCTGCTGGTTTATGACTCAGGCGGGTTGTACTCTTTAAACAAACAACCAACAAAACGAGAACAACAACAACCAAAACAACAGCAAAAAGGACAGAAATAAAACCATTAAAACTAAAAATCCATTTAAATGTTTTTGCTGCATTTGCGTGCAAAAAAAAAGAAAAAATAATTAAAAATAAATAAATAAAATAAAAATTAAAACAAAAACTGCAAAAATAAAGTTTTAAATTGATTACAGGTGTTTATGTGTGGAAAATTATTTGAAATAAAGGATTTTGTTTTCAATAAAATACAAAATTTATTCCACCTGCATTTTGTTGCAAACGGTGATAACAAACTGTCCGTCCGTCTGTCCGTCTGTCTGTCTGTCCGTCCCTGTTTATTTGCTGCAACTGGCAAAAGTATTTTGAATAGAGAAAATATTTTTATATAAAACTTCAGCATAATTAAATATCTCCTGGGTCGAGCTAAACGAACCGAATGATTGTTTATTATTGTTGTTGTTGGTTTTTGAAATTTAGAAACTTATAATCAACATCTAAATGGCCTGACAGCCATCGAAATGTTTTGTGAAAAAAAAGAAAATGTTTTAAATAAAAGGTGTTTGTTTTTTTTTTTTTGCTGTATGAGAACTGTCAATATTGAGAGCTGTAGTTTGACAGCTGAGAATGCCAAACTGTGTTGACATTTCTGTCCACAAAGTCTTGGCAAGTCATCATGAATCTCTTAACTACAGAACAATCAATGCTGATTAAGTTCCAGAGTTCATGAAGTTCGTGGAGCCTGCGTTATTTAAAGGTCTAAATTGTCGGTCTAACGGGTGCATACCATCTCTAATTTTACTCTTCGGGACTCAGAAATATTTGAGAGAAAATTGGCCTTGATTGATGTCCTTGAATTTCTAGAATCATTCAAATGAAAATGAAATAGTTTTTGTGGTGAAACGATTCATCGCTAAAAAAATTATTAAATCTTATTATTCTGGTTGGTTGTTTATTCAGTTGTAATTCTTGTCATTATTTATACTCCAGGTTTCATTTGAATAAACCAACACAAAACGAGAGAAAAATATATACAAACGAGAAAGTTATTATATTTTCATATCTTATGATGAGTCTTGGCCCACCCTGTACCATTATATTGAGCTATTATACGGCTATAGAAAAAGCACCCGTTATTTCACAGTAACTCACTGATTCCATTTTAAGAATTTCCCATCAATAACCGAGCGTATGATTATTGACAATAATATTGTATCGAATGTATTACAAAACCGGATTTTTTTTCCCTAAAAATTTGTTGAGTTATTGGTTTTATTCCGTTTTGAAAACAAAAAATCGGCTAGTCATCAGATTTCTACGTTTTGAGATCCCAGGAAGTTTCCCTGGGGGTAAATTACGGCATTCGATATTAATCGAAATTCGTTTATAAATTGTATTGATATATCGATTGATACCGAATATGGTAATTTGAACCCTGGCTAATTCTGAGAGTCGGTCTCTATGTCTGTAAGTGTGCTTGTATGTGTGAGTGTGTATATGTGTGTGTATGTATGTGTGCGTATGTGCATACATATATGTAAGTGGCATGTGTATATATATTTGTGTATATGTGTGTATGTTTGTGTATGGGTGTATATGTTTCTGTATGCGTGTATATATATGTGTATGTTTGTGTGTATGTGTACGTGTGTGTAAATATATGCGTATGTGTTTGTAGGTGTGTGTAATGTGTATATATTTGTGTATGTGTGTGTGTATGTTTGCGTTTGTGTAAATGTGTGCGTATGTGTTTGTATATGTTATTGCACTTTGTGTACGTGTGTATGTTTGTGTGTGTAGGTGTGTATGTTTGTGTATGTGTGTATATATTTGTGTATGTGTTTGTGTGTGTAAATGTGTGCGTATGCGTTTGTAGGTGTGTGTAGGTGTGTATGTATTTGTGTATATGTTTGTATGTTTGTGTATGTGTGTATATATTTGTGCATGTTTGTATATATATGTGTATGTGTATGTGTTTGTGTGGATGTGTGCGTGTGTGTAAATGTGTGCATAACTTTGTGTATATACATATTTTTGTATGTGTGTGCGTGTGTATGTGTGTGTGTATGTGTTTGTGTAGGTCTATAAGTTTGTACATGTGAGTGTAGCTTTGTGCATGTGTGTATGTACACATTTTTTTAGGTTTTTGTGCGTGTGTGCGTATTTGTTTGTGTGTATGTGCGTGTTTGTGCATATGACTCGCTTAAAACTTCAAGAGGCCCCAATGGAATCGAGCCAAAGGGGTAGTTTTTCAAAGAGTTACCCCATTTGATCCGTTTCGAGCCGCTAAATCTTAAGAAATCTAAGAAAAAATTATGTTACTATTAAACTGCCATACCGATCGATTCCAGATAAAAAACCACGTGGGTCACTACAAAACGGGCTAAAACCGGTTATTCCGTTCGGGAGTTATTGCGAACGACAAATTCGAAATAAGTGAAGCTCCGAAATTTCTATATCTGATCAGATCGAAAACTGTTGATTTAAAAGAATGGAATGAAAATTTCCAAGTCCAGATTTAAAAAAAAAAACAGTCTCTAGACTTGAAAATTTTATTTTAGATTTTAAGTAGAAAATGACATTAAAAATATTTTGTGAAGAAAATATTTTGGGGAAAAAATGCCCTCTAGAAAATTATCACTGAAAGGGAAATTTATTTTTAATTAAACACAAAAATTTATTTTAAACTCTTCAATAAATTTTTCGACTTTAAATCTGCATGTCCTTCCAAAATGTTTTACACAACCCGATTAAATAATATTCAATATCCCGGTTGGTTTTCGGATCGTGTCATACATTTTAAGGCAACTTTTATATCCTGTTGTTTTGCCCCCTTGATGATGTGGCCTATTAAAATCTGGGTTATAACAAATTTACAACAAATCTGTACAAAGCGGCAACCACAACAACAACTACATAATAAAATACAATACATGCAAATGGCCGTATAATGATGGCGTTGTCGTTGTCGTTGTCGTTGCCCATGTTGTCATAATTATGACGCTGGCATTAAAGCAAATAAACGGCAGATTAAATGAAAAACAAATAGAGGCTGCTATTGAGACTCGGTTTGCATTGTTTTGTTGGAGGCTTTTTAATAAAATTATTATTTGTTGTTGTTGCAGTTGCTGGAAGCTGTTGTAAATTTTGTTTGATAATATTCTGGGAATTCTCCAGGGGTGTTTTGATTGTTGTACAATTGTTGAAGTTTAGAAAAATTTATCGTTGTTGTTGAGTATAGAAATGTAAAATTTTTTCTATATAAAAGCAGTTGCACAGTGTAATTATTATAGGTATTTTGCATTGTAGGGAAATTTCATAAAACTGATTTTGAATATAATTTCTGTTGCTTTAAAACTTTTTTAAAATTATTTCATCGTAAAAGCGAACAAACAACAATTAAAAATTATCTGTAACGAATTCACCTGAAGCCCCCCCGATTTAAATGAAATCGTTTGCATTTAATTGCTTAATCTTCCCCTCCACACACACACACACACACCCATTAAAGCAAATTCCAACTCAACTTTTAACAATTTAATGTTTTTTCCCAACAATTTAGTTGAATTATTTTGTTGTTGATGTTGCTGGCAACAGCCAACAGTTTGCGAATATTCGATTCGTAACGGAGAAAGAAATTTTATAAGAGAATTTTTTAAAAGCATTTAATGATGAGGTTGTTGGCTGGCTATGCTATTGTTGTTGTTGTTGTTGTTGTTGTTGCTATTGCTTCGGCAAAAGTTGTAATTGTTGTTCAAATAACGTAACAGCAAATGGGTCTTTGCGCAAATTAGCACTGAATGGTAATTGATATGCTTCGTCTAACGCAGCCCAGGGCAATTATTGAGTGGTTATTATTATCGCGAAGGAGCGATTCCTGGATTTCGCAATAAACATGGAATTACATCACAGAGTTTGGCAAACAAAGTGAAATAAATTTTTTATTTCAAACACAAAATTTTAGTCAGGTTGGCAAACAATTAGTTGTGTATCTGATTACATACACCAGGCAACGCAGATAACTCTCTTATGAGACCGTAATAAAAAAGTTAAATGAAATAATAAGTCATTAAAAAAATTGTCATTTAAAAAAGGTCATTTTGAAAATAGAGTCCTGTGACATTTTGAAATTCTATGTTTTTTTTCAATTCTATGATATTAAAATCTTTACTATTTGAAAGTTTACGAAGTTATGAAGTTGTATGACTTTATGAAATACAATAATATTAATGTCTTCGAATTCTATGTTTCTATAAAACTATGATTCTATGAAATTAATATATGAATATGCTTCAAAATTAAAATATTCTACGGCTTTATAAAGCTTTATAAAATACAATGACATACAATTCTATGATATACAATTTTATTACATTGCAAAAATCATATGCTATGACTTTTTTTGCCATTCTAAACAATTCTGTGATTTTACAAACTTTTATAGTATCTTAAAATTCTATGATATTTTCTATGATATCAAGTTTGATATTAAGAATTTCCATGTATTTTTAAACACTTCCAGGATTCTTTAATATTCTATGATTTTCCAATTTAATAAATTTCTATGATTTTATATAAAAACATTATTCTGTATCATATAATTGCTATTATTAAAACATAGTTGGTCCCGTGAAAATAAATTCCACTTTGCAGCTTTTCGTTATAAGTCTAGAGGGCGGAAGATTTTATTGAATGAAATGAGCAAATAATTTTCGGTGGACAAGTTCCTGCAAATTAAAGTGTATTTTTTTATTATTTCAAATACGGATTAAATTCCTGACAAAATTATGTTTGTAAATATTATCGAAAGAAAATTTCTTATTAAAGCAGAGACGACTGATTCATTTCACTCTTGTAAACTGCTTGAAGCGGAAATTGCCTGTCATGTCTTTAATGGTCTGTTTTTGAATGTTTTGCTGCAAATTAAAAGGGATTGGAAACTACTTGCTGTCTTGTGTTGGGCACTGAAGTCATTCGTGTATTTTATGCTTCTACATGAAGTCATATTGACAGCCTCCTTTGTAACGGATAAACGGCAACATTAAACTGCTTGTTATGACAACAGCCCATTATCGTCTCAAAGGCCAATTGTTATTGGCCATCAGATATTGTTAATTTGGGAAATAAGATTTTCTGTGATGTCTTGTTGTGCCAGCCTGAAACTATGCAGCTGTTTATTTTTCTTCTTAATAAACGAGTGCTCACTTAGGAGTGGTATGAAGTTGTGTTAAACGCTGGTTTACATGTTTCCTATTTGTTCTCTTCCAAATGTTTTAAATATCAAATTTGTCAGGCTTTTTTATGATGAAGGAAAAATAAATAGCGAGTGTTTGCTGAATGTTTGTTCTAAACCACCAATGGTTATTCATACTTAACTGTCTATTAGAGATTATTTATTCAGTTTTTTTTAATATTAAATTTAAATGTTAATAAATAGCTGGTTTAATTGAAACAAAATCAGTTACAATACAATTTATTATTTTTAGATTATTCGTAGTCGGCCATTATTTAGCTCAATACGAAATATTTTTAACAAATTAATTTAAATAAAATCGACTAAATTTTAAATAACTTAAACTGCAAAACGAAAGTGAAAATATATTAACCGTTTTAAATAATTCAAGAACCACCATTAACAAACACTTTTTTTTCAATTTTTATTGGCACTCTTTTAGGCCACAAAAAAATGCGTATAAACTTAATTATTGAATTATTTTTTACAGTGTTGAGTTTTTGTTAAAACTTTCCTTTTTTACAAAAAAAAAACTGTCTGCGACACGAATATATTTCATTATAAAAACAAACAAAAAATAAATCGTTGAACAGAAACGAAACCACTATAAATAAATTATTAAAATGTCACACCATCGTATTATGAAAATGCAGCACCACAAAATGAAATTAACTTTGAAAGAATCAAACAAAAAAACTTCTCTTCTCAACTCTTCGCACATGATTTTTAAAAGAGATATTTTAAAGAGAGCAACAAAATATATTTGAATTATTTTTTAATTCAAATATTTGGTGAATGTATAATTTCTTATTAAAATTCATTATTTAGTATCTTTAGGAATTTACATAAATTCATAACCTAATTTATGTTACCCATATGGCCCAGAGTGCAACTCTTTGCTCAAAAACGATTATTTAGTTGCCCTCTCATTTGCCAAAGTTAGTAAAAAATTATATTTAATAAAACTGAATGGGAAGAAGAATTCTTGAAAATACACAGAAAATCGGAAATTTTTAAGAAAAATATGTATTGAGCAAAAAAGTGAAACATTTTCTTTGAAATAAAATTTAAAAAAAAATTGACATTCAAAATAAAAAATTTTTTTCGTCAACGCATGTCGAGGCATGCTTAAAGAGTAAAAAAAAAATAGTTTAAATATATTTTTGCATGTGTCTTTGTAATGTATCAATAAAAACCCGTTTAGAAACTGCAGAAAAATATAAAATTTCTAATGAATGATACCGCGAAAATAGTTTAAAATCCCAGTTTGAGGATTTTGAAATACTGCTTGGGAAATTCGGGGAACTCGTAAACAAATATTATCCGGTTTTCTTGCGGCTTATAATCTCCGTTTAAAGATATCACAAGTATTTTAATTTTCTTGCTACAAATAAAAAAATACAGAGAAACATCCCAGTTTTGGTATTTTTAGAAGTTTCTTTGGGTATTACCCAATTATTTTATAAATCCCAGTTTTGGTATTTTTAGAAGTTTTTTTTTGGGGAATTACAAAGATTGAAAAACAAAACTGTTACATAAATGATTTCATTACATAAATGCTTCAGAATTATCTATATCCATTGCTCGTAGAAATTTATCCGAATTACTGGGAATACTCAAGTATTGGGATTTTGAAAATATTCTTAGGGAATTGTGGGGATCTAAAAATTTAAGCTCAATAATTTTCTTCAAATTTTTTATTACGTAATGCCCATTGAAAAACTTCTAGAAATATTTCGCTTTTGTGCTGAGAAATATTTAAGAATCCCAATATTGGGATTTTGAAATGTCTCTTTGGGAATTATGGGAATTTCAGTAAGAAAGAATCTGCACAATCATAAACTTATTATAATAAATATAAAGCAATATACACCAAAAGGAGTTTATAATCCATGTTTCGGGATTATGAACTCCCGATCTAAAAAAATGGGGGATCTAAAAAAATTAATTTCAATAATATTTCTTTCTATAATGATCGTTTTGGAAATTTCTAGAAGTATTTGGGCTTTGTGGTAAAAAATATTTGGAAATTCTACATCGGGGATTTTGAAGCGTTCTTTTGTGAATTATGGTTATTTCAGAAAAAAGCTTAAACGTGATGGAATCATTTCGTATATCTAATAAATGTAAAGACACATACAGTAAAATGAGATTGAAATCCTTATTTCGGGATTTTATAAAGTTGATTGGGGAATTTCGGGGATCTAGAAAATTATATATACATCATCAATTTTTTTTCATTGCATAATGCCCGTTGAGAAGGTTCTAGAAGTATTTCGCTTTTGGGCTGAGAATTATTTGAAAATCCCGATTTGGGGATTCTTAAATCTCTGTTTGGGAATCATTGCGATTCCATTAAGAAAACTTAGAAGCTGCAGAATTATATTCCCTTTTTAATAAATATAAGGAAAGAAACACCAAAAGAGTGTGAAATCCCTATTTCGGGATTTGGTAAAGCTTCTCTAGGAATTGTGGGGATGTAGAAAATTGATCTCAATTATTTATTTCCCATCATATAATGCCCGTTGAGAAGGTTCTAGAAGTATTTCGGTTTTGTACTAACAATTATTTGAAAATCCCGATTTGGGGATTCTTAAATCTCTGTTTGGGAATCATTGCGATAAGAAAACTTAGAAGCTGCAGGATCATATTTTCTTTTTAATATATATTAAGAAAGATACACCAAAAGCAGTTTGAAATCCCTATTTCGGGATTTGGTAATATCGATTTGGGAATTATGGGATTTAGGAGACGATTCGCAATTGCAACACTTTGATTAGATAATTTTGTAGCAAAACTGGAATTTTTACAGCAAAGTATTTTTAGTAGCTTAAGACCTTCAGACTTTTCTTCTTCTGAAACTTGAAATGATTTTTTTAAAATAAATTTAAAGATATTTCTGAAATCTCCATAATTCCCTTTTTTAAATAATCTGTGAAGGTTTATTATAAAAGGGCTAATTTGTAATTTAAGACCATTCTGAGTTTTGTACTCCGGGTTACTTGAAATTTATTTCCATATTCCCCACTGTGCATCGCTTTCTTTTAAAGAATTTAAAAAAGTTATATATATTTCTACGAGATTTTTATAAAAATATAAATATATTTATTAAGAATTCCCTTAATTCAGCAGCCACCTTTGCCACCAGTAACTTTTTTTAAAAAAATTTCCCTCGTAACCACTTCTTTTGCTGAACTCTGTGCCTTTTGCTAGAAGGGGTTCATACCGATTCGCTAGAATTTATCATTTGTGTCGCTCTCCATTTTGCAATTTATATGAAAATGTTGTTTTTCCGGGCTTCCTTTTCCCCCTGTATCTCTTAATATACTTTTTCACAAACAGAAGTCCTTTTTTTGTTACACAATTTTAAAATAAAAACAGAAAAAGTTCCCACCAAACTGTGGACGACATTGTGAAATTATTTTGCAGTTAATGCAACAGCCAAAGCAAAAGTTATAAGTAGATGTGGCAGCAACATGGGTTTTCGGTTTCCATGCTGCAGTCATAACACGAGAAAGCAAAACAACAACTTGGGCCACAATATTAATAGTTTGTTGGATGTTGGTTTGGAGTAGGGGTAAAAGGGAGTTGGGGGTTCAACAAACCAATTGCACTCCTTCTGTTTTTGATGCCACTTTGGCATCACATTTTTATTTTATTTTGAATTCTTTTTTTGTTTCGTTGGTTGGGCAACCTCTTAATGGGAAATAGCGACTCAGCAAAAGTTTAACATGTGAAGTTTTGTTCCGCTCTGCAGTTTTATTTTATCTCTTGTTTTTGTTACATTTTCACATAAATTTATTTGTTTGTTTTGCAGTGACAAGTTGTTGTTTCTGGAGAGTCTTTTAACAGTTTTTTTGTGGAGGTGATAATATGTGGTATCTTTAAATTAATTATGGCTGGTCTAAAAGTCTCAATTAGTTTAGGTGGAAAAATGAGGGCGAAGGTAACATTGAATTGTTTGGAAAAGGGCTGTGAAAAATATATGAAAATGAGGTCCTACAAAAAAGCGGTGAAAACTAGTTTTAATATAAATAAAGAGCAGAGCCACGCCTTTAATTAGTTGTGCTTTAAATTAGGACCAGCTCTGCCAAACAATCAATCAAATAAATTGTGTCAAAACTATTAAAAAGAGTACAGGAGGGGAGAGATGTGACGAAAGGCAATTTGCAGCAGCCATTTTTTTATAATTCACTTCGCTGGCCAATTTCGCAGTGTTCATTAGTGCTTCACAGTGAAATACGGTCGCTAATTTTCAGCCCAAGTGCGGAAAGTGCAATCTTCACTGGAGTTGTTCTATTTTCTACAAAAGAGTGCAACATTTTTTACACTTTTTAATAGAAAAAGGCAACATTTTGGCATTTGAAAATAAATAATTTATTTAAAATCAATCCAACATTAAAGCTCCCTACAACTGCTTTTTTAAAACAGAAATGAAAAAAATGTTACGTTTTTACAAAAGAGTGCAACAGTTTTTACACTTTTTAATAGAAAAAGGCAACATTTTGGCATTTGAAAATAACGAATTTATTCAAAATCAATCCAATATTAAAGCTTTTTACAACTGCTTTTTTAAAACAGAAATGAAAAAAATGTTACGTTTTTACAAAAGAGTGCAACAGTTTTTACACTTTTTAATAGAAAAAGGCAACATTTTGGCATTTGAAAATAAATAATTTATTCAAAATCAATCCAACATTAAAGCTCCCTACAACTGCTTTTTTAAAACAGAAATGAAAAAAATGTTACGTTTTTACAAAAGAGTGCAACAGTTTTTACACTTTTTAATAGAAAAAGGCAACATTTTGGCATTTGAAAATAAATAATTTATTTAAAATCAATCCAACATTAAAGCTCCCTGCAACTGCTTTTTTAAAACAGAAATGAAAAAAATGTTACGTTTTTACAAAAGAGTGCAACAGTTTTTACACTTTTTAATAGAAAAAGGCAACATTTTGGCATTTGAAAATAACGAATTTATTCAAAATCAATCCAATATTAAAGCTTTTTACAACTGCTTTTTTAAAACAGAAATGAAAAAAATGTTACGTTTTTACAAAAGAGTGCAACAGTTTTTACACTTTTTAATAGAAAAAGGCAACATTTTGGCATTTGAAAATAAATAATTTATTTAAAATCAATCCAACATTAAAGCTCCCTACAACTGCTTTTTTAAAACAGAAATGAAAAAAATTTTACGTTTCTACAAAAGAGTGCAACATTTTTTACATTTTTTAATAGAAAAAGGCAAGAAAATAAAGAATTTATTTAAAATTAATCCAACTTTATTTAAGAAAAATAAATTCTGTTTAAAAGAGAAATGAAAAAATGTAACATTTCCAGAAAAGAACACGCTATTAAGGCGTTTATTTATTATTCTAATTTTTGTAATTTATTTTAGTGATAACTTCAACATTGACGGTGTTCAATGACAGTGAGTTATAAAATTTTTATACCAAACTTTTATTAAATTACGGCAAAATTAGCATTTTATATTTCTGCACTTATTTGATAGCAAATTCAAAATGTTGCACTAAAAAATTAGCTCAGGAGAATTATTAACTATTTTTATGACACAGTTCTGAACTTAAGAGGAATAGTTTGTTATTAATAAATTTTATTTTGTTAAATGGCATACGAGGTCTGTTCAAGATTTTCTGTAAAACGTGCTTAACAAAACGGCAATTATACTGTGAGTTGAAAAAATTGAGACTGAAAAGATGTGATTGACGACACTGGTTCTGAACGTTTATCAACAACCGTTGATAAATTTTTATAAATTTTAGGAAAATTTTTATGAATTTAATAATTTTTTTTTACTATCAGTCATGAAGCTTGTGGCAGCCAAGCTGCTTAATTTTTCGAAATATATCTAAGAGTGTTAAATTTTAAGTGAATTAAATATTTTTCTACTGCTGAATGTAGCTTTAATGTTAAAAGCAGCGGTCTTCGAAAACAGAAACTTTGTTTCTTATTTTTATTGCTGTTAAAATTATTTGGCCTCTGCTCTCCGGCTGCAATTATTACATGCATTTTATGTTGAAAAAAAAAATTATTTTAATTTAGCAACTCAAGGCTGACTTTAAAATGATAAGATTTTGCTGCAACAAATAATTTTATAAATGCCAACTGCTTGCCAGCATATAAAACCAGTACGAGTTATCCGTTATTATTATTGTTTGGGCAACTCTAATTTGTAGTTTACAAATTTGTTTAACAACATTTTGCCCTCATCCTTCCCGATACGTGCTGACTATTCAACCCCGGCTGTGCTTGCAAAACAAAATATTAATTGAAAAAAGAAAAATGATCGTAATAAAAAATAAATAAAATGGAAAAATACAGAGTAGAATAATTATGCAACAGCTAAAAGAAGAAGAAGAAGAAGAAGAAGGAGAAGAAGAAGATGAAGTGCTAGATAAATGTAACCACTCAACTGTGGAACAGGCGGGTGTCATAAAATGTGCTGCTGCAACATTCAACATTCATGAATGCTAAATAACATGCCAGCAGAAAAATATGGAAGACAACAACAACTGTAACAACAACAACAACAAAACATTTGACAAACAACCAAGTTGGAATACATCCCCAAACACAAACAAACATTTGTAAAATAGAAAGTATGTGTGAATGTGTGCTGGCTTGTTGAAGTACTGCGGCAAGTCTCTGTGATTGTGTATGTGTGTGTGTGTGTGTATGGTTGTGTGCGAACGTGTTATTTTGCAAGGAAGTCATCCTGAGTGGCTGCTGCACTAAATTTGCATTTTCTTGCACTGCATTCTTGTGTCACTGCTTGTAGATGAGTGTGCGTGTGTGTGAGTGTGTGTGAGAGTGTGTGAGTGTGTATTTTCATTATAATTTTTTTTTGTTCTCTTTAAATGTTTGTCTGTACGACACAACGACTCACATCTATGAGTGCCTGTTTGTGCGAGAGCATAATTTCATAGTTGTTGATGTTGTTGTTGTTGTTGTTGCCGTTATAAGTATCCGCAGCTTGATGACCGGAAATTAATTTCAGTCACCACATATCGTGTTACTGTTTCCTATTGATACAGACATTTATGTGGTTGATTTTCTTCTTGCAGCAATTTATTTGTACGATTATTGCACACGGAATATATCTACGAGTGTGCATGGATGTGGGCTTGTGAGATATCATGTTTATTTGTTGTTTTTCTGTTTTGAGATATGAAAGAGAGTGTGTTTGTGTGCGTGTATTTATATTGTGGTGAAAGTAGTTTAACTTTTGCTGCTGTACTTTTGATCTCTTGGATGCCGCTGCAGGTGCGATGGATCATTTTAGTGCTGACATTAAAAGCATTTCGAATACTTCCTGAATTTCTTGCTGCTTAAGAGAATAAATTTAAATAAAAATTTTCTCTTTAACGAAATTGAATCTACTTGCATTTAGCGGTCAATGAGTTGCTATGAAGTCTATAACAAAAGAAATGAGATAAATTGATCATAGAAATGCTCAAAATTTTTACCAAATTGAATGTCATTTTTAAAGGCTGAAATATCAATAAAACACATGCCTTTTTAATAATGCCTTTTTAATATTTGCATGAAAAAAAAAAATAAAAATTCGATCAAAAATACTTGCTTGCGTCACAGTGACTGTCAATTGCCAGAATATTCAACATAAATTGGCAAATAAAACTGCAACAATAATTTAAAAAGCTTAACTGTTGTTCTGTTGTTGCAACACTTCAAAAACTTTGCACTTGACGCAGGGTTATCATATGCAAATCAGGCTGGTAACAACTTTTTCTAACAAAAAAAAAAAAAAAGAAGTAGATGGCAAATCTGTTGCAAGTGCAACACAACAACTGCCAAATTCAATTGTATTAAGCAAAAAAAAAAAAAAAAAATTCAAAACAAATTGTGAGAAGTACAAAACGGCTGTTTTAGTTTTTCAAACTTCTTAACAAACAGGCTCATGCCTGCACCGCCCACCGCCCACCACACACTCAAATGCCAGAAAATAAGAAGAGATGAAAAAGCACATGAAACTTTTTTCTCTTGTCATATTTGAATCCTTGTTTTAGTGGAATCTGTTTGTATTTATTACAATGATAGATGTTGTTGTTGTTGTATATATAAAACGATTTTCTAAAGCACAGTGGGACAGCAATAGCGAAATACCATCGACATAATTCCATATTGTATGTGGGTAATTCCGTGTTAAATCAACAAGGAATTACACACGACCTTTTTCGATTTGGTTCGATTGCCTGAGATGGGAAATTTTGTTTGAAATTGTCTTTTCAAGTCTGGACTCAAAATACGGCACTCGATATCGATCGCAA
The DNA here is from genome assembly GCA_963675445.1 of Linnaemya vulpina. Lineage (NCBI taxonomy): Eukaryota > Metazoa > Arthropoda > Insecta > Diptera > Tachinidae > Linnaemya > Linnaemya vulpina. Next base: position 5,445,822 of record OY776276.1, on the reverse strand, counting down.
TTTGAATTTGAATTTTCTCTTCTGATGGAATAGTGGTTGGTGTGTGCAAACGATGCCACAATTATTGTGAATGAGGCAAATATATTTTGGTCCCACTGTGCGCCATTCAACCTGTTTGTTTTTGCATAGTTTTTTAGTTTTCAGCTGAATGTTTTATTTATATTTTGTTTTGTTTTTTCTTTCTTTTGTTTTGGGAAAACACACACTCTTGTAAAACAAGTTTACAAACTCTGTTGGCACCAACACTCTGCTTACAAACGAGGGTGATACGACAACAAGGACTTGTACATTTAAATTGGATATGTTGAAAGCATTTTTTGACACTGAAATGGGTGAACAACTTAACGATATGATTTTTTAATGATAATTTCATTTATTTCTTTGGTATTTTTTACAAAAACCTTTAAAATAGTTTGAATTTATTTATAAGAAATAAACCTGTTGTTTGGGCACTCCGCTAGACCACCCCGTTGTAACTGAGTGCTGGATAATGAAAATGCATGCATTTAGCATGTGATAACAACAACACAATGCCAATTTCAGGGTCTAACCTAATTGACTTGGGAACACGAACACATGTTGCTTTGCTGCTGCTGGAACCCGAGCTTTGCGAACAATCAACGGCTACTTCAACTGCAAACGCTGCTACAATACTTTTATATTTTTATTAAAGTTTTTGCTTTGCATGTTCGTACTCTCCGCATATTAACCCTGGCAGTCACGCAAATATGGGATGAGGTTTTTGCTATGTGATTCGCAATTTATAAATTTTATAAAAATTAAAGTCTCCACATCAGTTTACTATTGAAGCAATTCTCGTATGCAGTTTTTGTTAAAAATTTGTAGAAAAGGAACCGTAGCGGCTTTCGAAAACAGTGCTGTTCTACTCTGGTGTGTGACTTAGAAATTAAATTGATGTTGATTTCTCTACTCATCCTTAAATCTATTTATCATGTCCCTCAAACAATATCCTTTTGATTATAATTCAAAATTATTTATTCATTTATTGTATTTAAAATTTTGACATCTCAAATACAAATTTTCATGGCGTATTTTCTTAGGAATACCTGGTATTGATTTGTCTTTCTTTGATTAGTAGAGTCATTCAGACGGCGCTTAAGTTGACTTACAGATCGATGGAAACAAATATCCTCCAGATGGTGCACTGCACGTTCACAATTTTCTTATTCAAATCACTTTGATTTTCTTATTAATTTTAATTAAGAAAAATTATTTAAAATTGTTTGTTTTTATTAATTTTATGGCGGCTACGAGATTTTATGAATTTTTTAAGTCAACTGGTACAAAAGCGAAAATATTTCATGTCGAAATTAAAATTTTATATAACTGGGCTAATAATTTTGTCGAGTATAAAAACAACGGAAAAACTTTTGATTCTCACAGATTATAAAATTTTAAACTGGCAACACTGTTAAACGTTACAGTGTTGCAGAACATTTAATAATAATAATTTAGTGGGGCAAAAAAGCATCAAAGAAGGGAACGCTTATTTTTAATTCTTAAAGATTATAGAATCCGAAGTTGGCATCGCTGTCAATCTATACAGTGCTGAAAAAAATTTAGTAACAATAATTTTATAGTGTGCAATAGTTTAACAAATTTTTTTTAAAATTCCTTGTGACCATAAAATTATAGGCTGGCAGTACTGTCAAGTTTTACAGTATTTCAGAAAATTAAATTATTTTAATTTTATGGAGTTAAAAAGTTTGGAAAATAATTTGCGTTTATTTTTGATTCTTAAAGATTACAAAGTTCGAAGGTGGCAACGCTGTCATTTTATATAGAGCTAAAAAATTTAATCATAATAATTTTATGAATTAAAAAGTGTAGAAAAAAATTCGACGTTGTTTTTAATTCTTAACGATTATAAAATGTTGAGCTGGCAACACTGTCAAGTTTCACAGTGCTTAAGAGAATTTGATTAGAATAGTTTTTAGGAGCGAAAGAGCTAAGGAAAATGTTTTGCTTTTATTTTATTTATGGCGATTATAAAATTTTATGCTGGCAACACTGCTAAGAGTTACAGTGCTGCCGGACATTCAGTAGCTTTCTAACATGGAAATGATTTTCTCGGTTCACACTATGAAAGTTTTCTTTGTAATCTTCCTATTTTGTATAATAAATATTTCTCTCTCTCTCTCTCTCTCTCTCTCTCTCTTTAACGTCAGAAAAAGAAAGTTTTTGATGTGAACTGAGACACATTTCAAAAACTATTATTTAGAGAATAAAAAACACCGTTTGGCAGTTCGATGTGGCAAATTGATGAAACCAAAGTTAGAAATTTATAGAAAATTATTTTATTTATATAAAAAATTCATGTCATCGTTGCTTCTAAAGGAAACGCATGTGCATTTAAAAAGTTCCTCCTGCAAATATATTGTGTTTGGCCTCAAACAAACTGCATGAAATTAATTCCATACAACTGATTGTTGTGAAAGTTTTTTTCCCGCAGCTCTCATCATTGCCGGTATTATATTTGAATCACATATAATTTTGTTTTTGTTGTTGTTTTTCTCTCTCCTTTGTAAAGCCATGAATCACTTTGGTCATTAACGAAGGTAGTGAAAAATAATAAAGCTAAAAGTCCTTGGCCTTATTATAGCATTTCCAACCACTCGTACATGGTTAAATATATTTAATTCTTTTTTTAATTTAATTTTTTATTTTTATTTTTTTGTCTTTTTGTCAATGTCCTGTACAATCATGGCATTGGCAACCTCAACTATTTTTAAACACCGTAAGTGGTTTTTGATGTTGTCTAAATCCAATAAAATTATAAAATCCGGCAGTAATTTTAATTTTTTTTTTTGCGTTTCATTTAAAATTTGTTAGTTTATTTAAAATGAGAATAAAAAATAGAAAGTTACTTCAGTTGTTTTTGGGGAGGTTGGAGGGTGGGTTGAAATGATATTATGAAAGAGGTGAATTTGGCCAGCAGAGTCAACCAGATAAACTTTTAGCGGTTAAAGTGGCTGTTACTTTTACTAAACAAATATTTTGAGATGAAATAAAAGATATTCAAGGTTGCTGGCATTTTCAGCGCAAAATGGTAATCGGATGGAAGGGATTTAATCTTTCGCTGAAATATAAACTGACAAAATTAGTGTGAAGGATTATTATTTTTTTTGTTTCAAAATAGTTTTACATAAAAGATAAAGTTAATATAAATAGAACATGTTAAGTTCAACAGAATTTAGGAAATTATTAACTGCGAAACGGGTTGTCATACAGCATTCTCTTCTGGATGTTCATGATTCGCATACAAGTCATTATGAACAACGTTGCCACATTATCCAGAAGATTTTCTTGGAACTCAATCATCAAGTCTGGTAACGGCAAGTGCCCTATCGAAAGATTTAAAAATTTTGGCCAACAGGGTTTGGAAGTTTTGAACTTAGCAACTATCTAAGACGGGCACAAATAGAGCTGCGCTATACTCCGCAAGTGCGGAGATTAGTTGTATGCATTGTGTTGGGCGAAATTTCCACCATTTAGCTGCTCAACTTGAATATGCGGGAACCTTAAAAGGCCTTATCCTTACGCTTAAAATATCGTAGCAGTATATCTTTAATTCATTATTTCAATTGTGACGATAATTTTCTCTCAAATTGTTTTAAATACTCAAAGAGAGCATTGTGCACTCACTAAGCAGAGCGTCATGCAGCATTTAAGACATAAAAATATTTAACTGTTTTTAAAAAATATATAAAATATATAAAACGCATCTACACAGAAATACCTTTCAAACTATATATTTTGGATCGAGCTTGATGAGCGCTAAGATGCTTCAAAGTGTACCACAAAAAAAATTATGCGCAAGCAACAACACAATCATGCTGCAGGTCACTGAAGTCTAACATTATTTTACTAACTTTGCATGATATAAAAATATTAACAACTCACTGGCACATCTGGGTTACTGCCGTATTTAAATTCTTTCCATATAAAGTTCCAAGTCTTTTATGATTGAAAAAAAGAATAAAATAAGGGATACAAATTCATAATAAAGATGATCTCAGATGTGACTAATTCCATACTTACGGATGTAGTTAAAGAAGTTTTTTATCTCTCCTTTCAATTCATTCATTGTTCGATGGCTTAAATAAAACTGATAACAAAAAATACGCAACAAATCCCTGACGTACAATAAACAAACACGCACATATGCCACAGCATTATTGTCTAAAACGCCCTATTGTGCAATTCAAATTTTGCTCTGCCACGATTATTTTTATTTTTTTGGCAATAAAATTAAAGTCAATTGTCATAAAAGTCAAATAATATGAAACATAAATATTTATAAAACTCAAAAGAGTTGGCAAACTACGTTTAAGAGAAAAAAAAGGAAATTTTTCTTTTCCAACTTTTCTTAAATAACAACTTCAGGACTAATTTATGGAAAACGTATGGAAAAAGTTGAAAATGAGTTTTAATAACCTAAAATAATGAGCAAACAGTTTTTGTTGCATGAATTTTTGGGAATTAAGAAAAAAAAACAACATTTTGGGAAGTAGTTTTTCTGGGAAATAATAAAAAACTTTAAATTAATATCATGCACAATGTGAAATATTATGGGAAAGGAAGTTGTAGGACAAAATTATGTTTTCGATTAAAAAAAGAAACTGTAATTTGTTGGTTCTGAAAAGGAGCCTCCAAGAAGCGCTGCCGTGTTTTATTACAATCGGTAAAGTTTTGCTGCAATTTCCTTTTGAATTTGATAGTGAAAGAATCTGCAACTAAAATTACTTCCCCAAAAATACTAACGCGATTGTAGTGGCATAATTTACATTTTATATATTATAAATGTGCCACACATATTTTGTGGTACATATTTAAGTATCTTATCGTTCAACGGTATTGATGAAACACTCGATTTTTCAAAAGTATTTTTATGTAGATTTTCTTAATATATAGGGTGTTTTTTATAGAGTGTTACAACTTTGTGTTGGCATCTCTGCTTTATTTGACCACCCATTTAACAGCTGGTAGTTGCTTTTTGTTTAGTTTGCTTTGACATTTTATTATGGATCGACTAACACCAGAGCAACGCGTGCAAATTGTGAACATTTTTAATCAAAATAATGATCCTGTTCGTCAAACTTATCGTGCACTTCGTCCATTCAAAATTTTATTTATAGCAGAGATTGATGAGTCCTATAAATGGATCGAGAAGACTAACTGATGGGATAAATAATTTCCCATCAGTGAGTTGTTAATAATTTTATACAATTCGAAGACAGTAAAATAGTGTTAGATTTCAGTGACCTGCAGCATGATAGTGTTTTTGTTTGATCATAATTTTTTTCGAATTTTTTTCATTCAAAATATTGCACAAACGGATTAATCGATTTTAAACCCATTTGCAGTGGTCCACTTTTGGGAGCTGATTATTTTCTGGAGTCGATCGGTCAAGCAGTTTAAAAGATATTTAAAAAAAATATGTTTTTTCGAATTTTTTTTTTTAATTTCTTGAAATCGAATCGCTCCAAGTTCACACGAAATCTAACTTGAATAGAACCCTTTAGAACGCCATCAGTTTAGCGGGAATCGGTCAAGCGGTTCCAAAGTTAAAAGCAGGTCACATACTTGCACATACACACACACAGGCATTCTCAGAATTAGTCAGGGAAGCTTCCGAAGACCTCAAAACCTCGAGATCTGATGAGAACTCAATTGTATTAAAACGGCGTAAAACCAATAACTTCCCGATTTATAAGAATTTTAAATTTTCGTGGCGGGAAGCTTAAAGACAATTTTGTAAGCTGAATATATTTTTATAATATAATTAAAATATATTTATAATATATTTATAATATATTTATATACGTCTTCATAAGCGAAGCGTAAATATAATATAAAAAGCAAATCGTCTTAATATATATTTAACACATATTTTGTGGTTCCCTTTTAGGAATAATTCGTTGACCGAAATTGATAAAAATACAAAAAACAAATAAGTTGCTACAATTTTCATCTTATATATAAATAAGCATTAAAATGTGGTACTTTTTTGAGCACCTTGGCGTCTCGCAATATTAATGAAACATATATCGTTTGAAAGGTATTTTTATGCACATCTGCACAATATAAGTAGAAACTTTTAATTTATAATGCATAACGTATTCACAAACGCATCATAAATTAATTGTGGCTTAATATTGCAATTCTGTTCGTTTGTGCATGCTGAGGAAAAAATATAATTCAAAAGGCATTTCTATATTGACAACAGCTGTTCTAATAGTTTTTTCTAAATTATTATCGTAAAGATGTTAATAAAAACGATACATTCGCTCAGTGTTTACATATAATTAATTTTAAAAGGTTTTTTGTGTAGAAGAAATGTCAAGTGGTAAAATTTTCTGTACAATATCTTAAAGTGGAGATGCAGGATAATGCATGTAAAAAATTCCTCTTATACAATTTTATTTTCTTTTATTTATATTTAATAATTTTAAAAGCTAATTTTACATTAATAACAACTCGAGCATGACACTCGCCTGCCAGTATTATTAACAGCAACGGAATATATTTAATAATTTACAATTTTCCAACACTTGGCACACCCACTACTTGTGTTGTTTCTTTTTTGTAATAAATAATACCACTGTGGGTGTGCGTGTGTGTGTGTGTGTGTGAGTTTCTTTATATCAAATTTCTTTTTATAAGCATGTACACACTTTGTAAGGATTATAATGTTTTATTTTTTATTGGCCAACAAAATGACATGTCGTATTCTAAACTGATATTTTTAGCATCACTGCCGCTACTGTTAATGTTTTTATTACTGGTGTTTCTGCTACCAACTGAAACTGTCACTGATGGTCATTACGGTTGAGTGCATTTACTTCATTGTTTATGATAAAAATAACAACAAATATTATGTATTTGTTTGCACACACAACAGGATACAAGCATTGTTCTGGTCTAGATGGAGGAGTACATGTTAAAATATATATATATATATATATATATATATATATATATATATATATATTTATAGTTTTATTTTTCTGCTACACAAATTTTTGAAGTTAGTTGAGAATTAGGTGCGAGTGTAAACAGAGAAAGAGGTTAGATGACGTGGAAACGCCTGCTTCCGAACAACGTTCCAACGTGTGGGACTATGAATAATGCAATTAAATTTATGATATCATTAATTCTTTCTAAATGGTGGCTTTATAAAAATACACACACATGAACACTTGTACATAGATACAACAGTTAGCAGAGACATGCACCAGTTATCACGGACACAATACTGTGTCGTTGTTGTGATGTGCCGCTGTTAATTGTTTGCAGCTTTTCGGAAATCGCTTTTATAGGTTGTTTTTTATAGAGTGATACAACTTTGAGTTGGTATCACTGCTTTATTTGACCAACCATTTAACAGCTGATAGTTGTTTTTTGTTTAGTTTGCTTTCACATTTTATTATGGATCGACTTACACCAGAGCAACGCGTGGAAACTGTGGAAATTTTTAATCAATATAATGGTTCTGTTCGTCAAACTTATCGAGTAATTGTCCATTAAAATTTTTATTTTCCGATGAAGCCCATTTTTGGTTGAAAATGGTACTTTTGTCGAAACACCATTGCATCCACAGAAAATTACTGTTTGGTGCGCTTTATGGACTGGACGATGTCTTTAAAAACGGAATGTTACTGTTTGTGAAAATTTGTGTTCCAGATTGCGCCTTGTACGCGCCAACCGTGGCGGCTACATGCCGAAATCATGTTTAAACATTAATGTCATAAAATTTTCTAACCAATAAAGACCGTTTCGTTTATATCAAAAATATATTACTATGTTTTATTATGATTTAAACTTGTATCACTCTATAAAAAACACCAATTAGATCTAATTCAAATACTCCGAATTTTTAAATGCGTACTTTTTGGAAATTGTTGCTTAAGACTCTTTAAATTTAATTTCGTGCTGATTCAATTTCATTGCTGATCAATTGGAGGGTCTTAGCTAGTACTTATGCTCATTATTATCATCAGGGATTCTTTACTTACCAGTGGAAGTTAGAAATAATGTCTCTAGATATTTTAAGAAATTTTGAGTAAAGGTTCCTTGATGATCTTCATTAGTCCGGATCAAAGTGATCACTTTGAGTTTATCAGTAACATTTTGGGAAAAATAATCAACACGAAATTAATATTAAAGAGTCTTATTCTGGTTTTTTTTGAGATAAGTTTGGAGAAAAGTAATCAGCCGGATTAAAATGAAATTGAAGTGTTAAACAAGAATTCCAAAATTTTTAAATGTTATAGAAAATTAAAATTTTTTAAGATCGATAGTCAAGACATGAACCCTATCATTACATGCATAGTACCGGAACTATGGAAAGGAAAGGATAGTGTAGAGAGGAATAATACCGATAAACATACATTAATGCAGAACAAAAAAAATTTATCTGATATATATGATATGTCTTAGTACGGGTTCAAACACTCAGCCTACGATTCCATAGTTTACGCATTGAATGCTTCTTCCAATAGCAACCGTATTAGAAGATTAAACAACTATGAACTGTTTGAGGAGCTTCCGAAAAGTAATTTAAATATCCCCTCTCTCTTATCCTGATCTTCTATAATAAACAACAACAATTTATTACGATTCTGCTTGAATAAAAATAAACCAGTTCATGTTGAAATATTGTTTGCGCTTAAGGATAACACAAGTCTACTATTTAAATGAAAAAAAGTTTTGTTTAATTTAATTAATTTATAAAACAAAATTTCGTAAGCGTGAACATATTTGAGTTACGTGTTGCTATTCCGTTTATTTAAGTGTAGCGCGACAATTACTCTCCTATTGTTGTTGCACAACAACAAAAACCAAGCCAGAGTCCTACCAAAACTTTACGTTTCACTCAGCCTTTGAGGGGTGCTGCCGCATATAGTACAAGCAGCATACTAAAGCAGCAACAGCAACAACAGCTACCAAAAACGACTGCAATCAGTTGGGCAAATACAAGACACGTGCTCAGGATATTTAGCATGTTAAAAAAGCATTCGAGCAAACATTTACAATAAATTACAAACATGCCACAAATGTGACAACACAAATAGAATTATGGCGAACAAACAAACAAACAAAAAAGAGAGAGAAAAAAAGCACGAAAGCGAACAAACACTTTGGAAACGTTGTCTCCTCTTGAGCCATTATTCGAATGATGCACAACTTGTAGGTAAAATATATTCAAGTTGCCGTGTGCGTGGTGGAGGGCTGACTCTGTTAATTTATGCAAACGGTTAATAAATAACAAACGAAATGATATTAAACAACTAAAATATCGCCTGGTCCACGTTTGCTGGTGTAGTTACCAATTATTTTTGGTGAAAGTTGATGTTAAAGAGTTTATTAAATTCGAATTGACTTTAAGTCTACTGGTGATTTGGTATTGGAGCCAATAAAATGCAGCCATTAACTGTGACATTCAAAGCAATTTTCATCACCTTGTTGGGGGTTTTTTTTTTGAGGTTGAGGTTTTGGGTTTGTGACTGAACTATTTCAGCAAAAAGATCTGCGCACCAAATTCGGTCCACAATTTGGTTTTATTATTCTTGGATACATTAAATCTTTGGTTCTTATTGATGAACGGAGTAAAAACGAGAGTGCTCGATAAATGAGACCGACAAAATGGCGTTTGTGAAGCACAGACGCGGAGGAAATCTGATAGAAATTCTTTTAAAACAATTAAAGCCCATGTAAATTATCAAAGGGCAACGAAGGAGCTTAACAAAAGTGTGTTACCATCGATTTTTTTTTTTTTTTGAGAGTAGGAGAGTAGAATCAGGGGAAGACCCCTGCATTAAGCCGGAACTGGAAAAGCTGGGGATAGTGTTAAGAGGACAGTTGAAGACAAACTAGAAGATGGAAAATTTGTTGCAGCTATTTTTACATCGTCGCTGAGTTTTTTTTTGCTACAAATACCGACGAAGAGGGAAGGGCAGGGGGGTGGGCTCTGTTCTTTTAGTATTTAACGGTGTTAATCACTGTGCTTGATGTTCAGCGATTAGTGGCTATACCTTTTACATTGAGACACGCCGACAACAATTAACATGAACCTGCACTAAAGCACCATATTAGTGACTGAGAGCAGAGACGAGCACGAGACTTAAGGCAGCGTGCGTTATCTTATGTCTTACTACTTCAGCCATAATTCCCGTATTCTATTTTATAATAAAATTTATACAAATAGAAACTGTTTTCACTGTAAGTTGTCACGTTAAGCTAAGCCACTTAACAAGGAAGTGGTAATAAAAAAAAATACACACGAGCATTAATGATGACGTTGTAGTGGCTTTCGAAAACAGCTATTCTGCTCATGCAGCGTGTGTTCTATATTTTCTTGCGCCCTGGAGTATTTATCATGTCTTTTTGAATTGAAAACATTTTTCGTCAAAAAATTACATAAAATGCCATGAAATTTAGGTCACTTTATTAAAACCTGGTGTTTTATTTAAAAAAAATAGAATAGTTGTATGTCTCTAAAAAGTTATCTTTTCACTATAATGATTGAAATATATTTAAATTTCATATTTAACAAATATTACTCGTACAAGAGAAGCGATAAAGTGTTAGGAAATGACAACAATTGAAGTACCCACATGGACTCCTCGCATATTTCTAACTCATGCTCTTCTGTACTCGTCTTTCATTTTTATAACTCCAGCATATTTAAAATGCTTGTTATTGTCCACATTTTTATCGGTTTTCCTTATGCCGTGTTCTTAAGCACGTAATAAAATTATATTGTTGCAGCAGACTTTTTATGCTTTAAAGTTTTGCAGCTGCTTTAAAGTTTTGTTGCTGTGTAGCGCTTATGCAGCACTGTATCAGAGAGCTGAAAGGTGAGGGGGGAAAATAAGTTGAAAATTTAACCATAATTTCTGCAGCAGCAAGAAAGAGAAGCCTTTGGCCTTATTTAGGTTTTAAAATTTTACTGTTGTTGATTTGTTTTCATGTCTATGGTTTTGAGCAACCTGCTTTTTTTATCTCCAGCTAAACTACGAGGGGTGGTAACTAAGCTTTCAATAATATATTGCAGTTAAAATGTAAGGGGAACTATTGTTGAAGTTGTATATGGAACATTTAAATATCTGTAAATATCTGATAGCAGGTGCTGGCCTGCCAAAACATTAGGATTCTGCTCTTGTCTCATATATGCTTATGTCCAGAAGTCATTATTTTTCTCTTTTAGTCTTCTTGATTCGTTTTGATATAGAGAATGTCTCAGTAAGAATTAATTTATTTAATTTAATGTTAATTTGTTTGCGTGTGCAAGCGGCAACTTTACAATTTTACAGCCGATAATTAGATATCGCCCAAAGTCGAATAAATATATTTAAAACAAGTAAAAACAATATTTTGGACGGTTTGCGAAGCTAAAATTTGAAATGTATAACCCTAGACAAGAACCAGCTACCTTAACGGAGCTCTGTTGACATGTTAACAGAGCGCTGTTAAGTATGACAAAACCTGCTATCCCCACACTTTCCATTCTCGCTGAAACTTAAAAATCTTCGAAAGAGTAAGAGGTTAAAATTCGAAATGTGGGTAAATTTTCCATTCTCACTGGAATTTAAAAATCTTTGAAGGCGTACGAGGTTAAAATTAGAAATTCATAACCCTAGACAAGAACCAGCTATCTTAACAGAGCTCTGTTTACATGTTAACTGAACGCTGTTAAGCATGAAAAAGCCTGTTATCTAATAACTCTGGCTTATCCTCGCTAGAATTTAAAAATTTTTGTAAAAAAAATCACAACTTATCGGCATAGAATCACCAGAGTATTAAGAGTATTAATTTATTATGAAAGCTGAGTATCTGGTTCTACCTTGCATTAATTTTTTTTCTAGGTTAGTCCAAAAATGTGGCCATTATTCCATTTGGAATACATGTCACGCTTAACAGCTTTCTGTTAATATGTAAACAGAGCTCTGTTAATGTACCTGGTGTTTGTCTAGGGTTATATATATATATATATATATATATATATATACATATATATATATATATATCGAAATTTATCTTCGCACGGGTTGGTTTAATGTATATTTTTGTTTTAATATTATTTATACGACAAAACGATCTTGAGCGATATTGTGGGCCTGGTATAGAATTGTCAAAACGTATTACAAAATTTGGGAAGTTATGCCGAGACCGCTCTCAAGCTTCGAAGCAGGTTTACTTGAAAGAGTGGAACTTATGTGGAAAATATTTGAATAGTTTTTAATATGAAATAAAATCTCAGGGTCGGTTATGAACAGCTAAATCTCTAGGCGTTAACGTAACGGTCGGTATTGTGTAAATGTTGTTGTTGTAAGCGAGAGTGTAGACAAAAACCCTTTAATAGCACCTGACAAGACACCTTTTTTAAATTCGTCCTTGTGAAATGTTAACTTTTTTTTTATTTTCCTGTTAACCATGCTCCTGCTTAAAGGATAAACACTAATTTTTATATATATTTTGGTTCAGAGAACTCCAGCTGTATTTAATAATTGAAAAAAAATTAAATTCCCTAAAACTTTATATATTTGCCTTCTACCGCTTTCCGCACCACTTAATTATCTGCCGTCGTAGTTAAAAATATCTCGAACTTTTTGCTCTAAAATTATTATATTCATGTAATTCTCTGTGTTCTGTTCGCAGTGTTGTTGTTTGTCTTAAGTTTGATTGCATGGACCACGACTGCTTCTGCACTCCACACTGTTGGAAAAGAACAGAATGGCTGCTGCTGCTGCTATTGTTCACTTTATTTTAACAGTTTGAAATAATTGTTTTATACTCGCAGTTATTTCTTTGTTTGACTTTTTTTAAATTTAATTTCAATGCAGATTTTGTTTGTCTGTTGATCTGTTGGGTGACTTAAAAAGTTTAAATTTTTTAATATTATTTTGCTGCTGGATTAAGAGAAAAACAATTCCACAAAAAAATAAGTTAAAAAACTTTTTGCCATTGAAATCATAAACCAGATGTTTCATCGCCCTCAAACTGTTTTGCATTCATAAACAGACAACTGGTTTCTTTCTTCGCCTTCTCTCTTGCAATTATGCGAAGGAGTTTTTGTATAGAAACTCATTTGTACCGGCATTAAAATTTTTTATTTTAAGTTATATTTTTTAATAAGGATTTGGTTGTTTTAATTTTGTTGTTTTTGTGCTTCATTTCCTTTTTATTTAATAGTTAAAGCAAAAATCGTCTTGTTTTTCGTGGCAATTTAATGGGGAAAGCCAAGGACGAAGCTGAGTTATTATGGTTCCTTTATTACATAAATTTTTATTTGTTTTGAAATTTAAAATTCCTGCCGATATGCCTGGATTTCTTTGTTTGCTTGAATAATATATATTTTTGGCTAATTCATTACGGAATGAGGATATTACAATTTTATAATATTTTTCTTGTGTCCTTTTTAATAAACTTAATAAATTATGCGCAAGGAATATAACTGTAACTTCTGAATTTTAATCAGATTTTTATAAAAGTGGTAAAAATTTAATATGATATGGATGAATTAAAACAATAAGCGTATGTTTTAAATTAAATGCTGCTGCTCACAAAAAGATTTCTGCATCACACCTTTTTAATAAAAAAATTATTTTCAATTATATAATTCAATTGATTCAATTAAAACATATAACTGAATCAATTAAATTAATTAATTTAATTGAATCAATTATATGATTTAAATGAAACGCTTTAAAAAAATATGATTATTTATAATTATATAATTTAATTGATTCAATTAAATCATTTAACTGAATCAATTAAATATTATCATGGAATCCATTATATGATTTAATTAAATAAATTACATGATTTAATTAAAAAACTTTTAAAAAAGAATTATTTTTATTCATATAATTCATTTGATTCAATTAAATCATATAACTGAATGAATTAAATAACTTAATTGAGTCAATTAAGTAATTTAATTGAATCAATTAAATGATTTCATTACAACGCTTTACAAAAATATAATTATTTTTAATTATATAATATAATTGATTCAATTAAATCATTTAACTGTATAAATTAAGTGATTTAAATGAAGCAATTATATGATTTAATTGACTTAAATAAATGATTTCGCTGATGTAATTTAATGTTTTAATTGAGGTAATTTAAATTATTAAATAGATTTAATTATAAAGTTTTATTGTTTAAGTTATATAATTTCTTTGATTTAATCAAATAATTTTATTGATTTGTTTACATAAAATCTTTGATTGAATTAAATAGTTTAATTGATTTAATGTAATCATTTCATTGATGCAATTAAATATTTTAAGTGATTAAATTAAGTAATTAATATGATCTGATAAAATTATTTAATTCGTTCATTTATTTAGTTGATTCAATAATTCCTTCAATAATTTAATTGATTTAATATAATCATTTAATTGAAGCAATTAAATATTTTAAGTCATTAATATGATCTGATAAAATTATTTATTTCATTCATTTAATAAAATAGTTTTACCGATTTAGTTAAATATTTGATTTATTTAATTCAATAGTTGAATGCTTTTAATTAAACAGTTAAGTTGATTCATTGAATTATATTAATTGATACAATGAAATAACTCAATTGATTTATATTATGGATTTGATTAAATTATTTAATTGCTATAATTAAATAACATAATCGATTTACTTAAGTAGTTGTATTGATTCAGTTAAACTATTTGGTGGATGCAAATAACTAATTTACCTGACTTAATTAAATGATTTTATTAATTAATTTATATAATTTAACTGATTCAATTACATTTGATTCATGTAATTGAATTGAAATCAATTATAATTGATTCATGTAAGTAGTTTTATTGATTCATCAAGGTTATTTTCTGGATTCGAATAAATAATTCAATTAAGTAATTTCATTAAATAATTTACAAAATTTTTTATATAATTTAACTGATTCAATTACATAATATAATTGATTCAATTAAGTACCTTTACTGACTCAGTTAAATTATTTGCTGGATTCGAATAAATAATTGAAGCGTTCGGGATCTTCTATAAAATAAATACATGACGAAAGTCATGTTTCATTTCCTTTAACAATCAAACTAAATTTAAATGATATTCAACTTGTTTTAGAGTATCAAAATTTATAGTTTCAAATAGTCAAAGTCTTCAGCTATTGAGGACTGTGTTGCCATCATTCACTCCCAAAAATAGTTTTCGGTTTTCTCTTTTATTAACTATTAATTGCTGTCATTCTTTATTGGCAAATCTCTTAACGTTATTATATTTATTGTTTTTGTCCACATCAAACACAGCGACACTTTTAAATCTATTCATTTAATATATCCTTAAGCTTTATTATGACGTTTTTTTTTGCTTCTTGGCTATTCTTGATGGTCTCCACTTCGATTTCAGTTATAGCCAACTTTAAATTCATTTCAGGCCATTAAAAATATTGGTTTAGTCTTTTGCAGATATCGTAAATAATTAAGCACATTTCGATAAGCTGAATGAAAATTTTACTTTGATTTCTGCCCAACAGTTCTGATGGTAAATTAGAAAATGAATATATTTTCCCTTCAAAGATGTCCTTGTGAAAGGGAATGATGTACGGCTGGTTAATGGTTTTCGGTATGGAAACTGTAGATACAATTATATTATCGTCTGTTCTCAGCAACATGTTATCTGCCTTGTTTAAATGCAATGAATCATCTTTATGCCCACTGTATCTGTTTGTACATATTTTATTGCCTCCAAGCTGTTAAGACTACAAGCGTTAGAATGGCTTTTTTCTTAGCAGCATCTCAGAAGGACTAAAAAAATCACCGAAAATCTACTCTACACGAAACATTTCCAAAATCACTTCTATATAAAAAAGTGCAAAAATTTGCAGTGACACCGATACTAAAAGGTACGCACACACACACACACACTCTCTTTCCATCTCTGCAAATGCATTCCTATATAAAACAATTATTGCAACAGGAAGCAGCAAAATAAGCCAATAGCCCTGTACATCATATACATTCTGGCTTAATTGAGTTTTAGTTTCATGCATTTTAGCGGTTAATCATGTTCATTTTAAATGCGCTGTGTGCAGCTCGGTTGCAGCTCAAGAGCTCTTAACGACCATAAACTGGGGACGGCGACGAGGACGACGACGACAACTAAAAGTTTTATGCTGAACATTATTAAGTACGCAGCTAAATTAAAGCAAAGCAAAAGCAACAAAAAAAAAAGAGTTCTATTAAAATAGTTGAGGTGTATGTCGAACGGTGTGTTGCTGGGTTACCCAGACTATTGCTCGCATCATTTTATGGTTGTGTGAAAATCAATTGAAGTTTATGCAACGGTTGGACCATAAAATAGCGGAAATGATGGCGAAGACAATAACGATGATATTTTAAGCTAATCGTGGCCATTATGGGTCTCTTAATGTGTGTATCAATAACTTAGTGTGCAGGCATGTGCATGCACACATGCCAGCGTAGAGTGTAACAAACAGCAGGATATCAATAAAAAAGCTTTTAGAAATTGATATTAAATTGCAATTAAAGTGTTTTATTTTTTTTAAATTTTATCTACATTTTCCGAATATTTAAATATTAAATTTCAAGGTTTTTACATTAACCGGAGTGTTTGTGTCAACAGTGAAGTCATTTCAAATCATATATTTTATATAGATTTTAATAAAAGTTTGTGGTCCAGCATGTGGTTGCGAAGTCACGTCTCGTTTTAGTGCATCTCAACTGTTGGCGTCTCGTTGTTGTTGTTGTTGTTTGGTTGTATTGATGTCAATACTGTCTTCTGAATGTTGCAAGTTCATTATTCACATGCACATTTACAGTCAGCAAAGAAAGAAAAGTGATGGGAAATTTTTCTGTGTGTACATTTTCCCAAGTTTCTCTTTATTTTCCCAACGGTATTAAATATGTGACTGCATGAAATGAAATGACAGTTTTTGTGCTTCAAGAAATTAATTTGAAGAGTTGAATTGATTTTTTAAAATACTAAAAAAATATTTACAACAAATCGTATATTTTCTTTTAAATCAACAATAGGATATTTCACTATAAAATGATAACACAGTTTTAGTACTAAATAGGTAAATACTTATATGTTATATAGATAAGATTGGAGCAAAAAAATAATAATAGTAATAAAATTATTTTATATACAAAAATAAACATTAATGACGAAAAGTAATTTCTTAAAATATATCCAATAAAACAAATTTTTTAGCTTAAATGAAAAATTTAGTACTTAAAAAACCACCCCAATAGCATAAATAGTTGATTATAATTTCCTTTTACGATAACATTGTTAATTAAATATCTGATTTAATAAGCAAAAATATGTACTAAAAAATACTAAGGCAGCGAATTTACTATTAGTAAATGTAACTATTAGTATAAAATTTAGGTGTTATAAGATTTTAGTACATAATCTTGGCACAATTATAATTTCATAGTTTAGCACAAAGTTAAAATTCTAATAGAATATCACTGCAGAATTGCAATTTTAGTACTATTTTTTTTTTGTTAATTATGAAATGTTTAGCATGAAATATGAAGTACTAATTCAGTCTAGTAAAACATTTTAACCCATTCTTATCTGGTTTATATTATCAAAATATTTTTATGAAATTTTAGTACAATCAGCATACATACACATGTACATATAAGTATCCATTTGTTTTCTTTTTACTAGACGTCGTTTATTTTATTTTATCTTAGTTATTTTTTGAAACAGACGTTTTATTTTAAAGTAATATCCGGTTTTTTGGAGTAAAATCAATGTTTTAGTACACAAACTAGATGCTCGAGAAAATCTTGACACAAGAAACAATTAAAAAATAATATGTATAGATTTTAGTACAGTGTTAATAATTTCGTATAAAAGCCTCACATACTTATATGTGACTACCAATTAACTTATGGTTATAAAAGCTCTTTTTGCTACTTCATGAAAAAAAAGTAGCAGCTAAATAGCATCAGTTTCATGGAGAACTGTTTTAGTACAAATAATTTATAAAGTAAAATGTTATTTTTATAGCTAATTATAGTTATTAGTTGTGTAGCGATTTTATTAAAAATTTATTTTTAGTACAAAAAATGATTTTAGTACAAAACTTGGGTATTAAAAACATATTGATATGAGCAAAATTTTAGTACACAATTTATATATCATTATAATATGTGTAGACTTAAATACAGAGTTAAGCTCTATGTTCTCCAACTGTTGATACTTGTATTTTAGTACTATTTTATTTATTATTACAAAAAGTTAATTATGAAAAACGAATTGTTTTTGAGAATTATTTGTGTTCATAATATTCATTATGATTTTTAGCACCATTACGGAAAATAGGTATGTGTGACATTTAGGTTTTTAGTACAAAAATATAAAATAGACGCATATTTTTAATATGGCTAATTATGGTTATTGGTTGTGTGGCAATTTTATTACACATCTATTTTGAGCACAACAAAGTTTTTAGTACAAAATTTTGTTATTAAAAACATGTTGATATGAGCTAAATTTTAGTACAATATTTTTATAATGTAATATCTGAAGATTTTAATACCAAGATAAGCCTTTTGTTCTCCAGCTGTTGATACTTGTATTTTAGTACTAAATTATTTATTATTACAAAAAGTTAATTATGAAGAACGAATTGTTTTTGAGAATGATTCTTGTCAAACATTATGTATTATGATTCTCAATATATCAGACTATAGGTTTTTAGTACAAAAATAGATGTCTGTGACATTTAGGTTTTTAGTACAAAAATAGAAAATAAACGCACAAATGTACGAAACGAAGCTTAAATAGAAAATTTAGTTTCTGGTGCACACTATATAAGGAAATTACAGATATCGATCAAGTTTTCATTAGGAAAGACAACATTTTTGTACTAAATGGGATTTCTTAAAAATCTATTTATTCATATTGTTGAGTGTATACAACGATTCAAATAAAAAATACTTTTATAAGCAAATTAATGTTGCAAAGTCTGTATAAGATTCATGTGTAAACTTTAATATGCAAAAATATAAATATAAAAAACACACACACGCACACGCACACATACTCGTACACCAAATCCCTGCTTCAGCTTACAACACATGAGCAACAAGAACAGCATTAATAATAAAACGAAGGAAAATATGTAAATTCCCTTATTGCACATAAATAAATGATTAACAAAAAACGTGAAAGAGGATAACGAAAATTTAATAAGAAATCCATAAAATATATACATACATATATGCGTGTCTCAAACTATCAGATAAAGAGAAGATAAACGACAAGTGTGCTCAGGACCAGATTATGACTGCATCGTGAAGAAATCTTTATCTCAATTTATTTTTTATTATGGAAAAAAATATATTCTTAAGACAACAGCCAATAAATTCTTGTCATGTGAGGAAATAATTTCCAACAGAACTCAAGTCGAAAGGAATCGCTGCCAAAGACACACGTATATAAATGTGAGTGTGAGAGAGAGAGAGCGATAAGAGAATAGCAAAACGGAAGTGAACTTTATTGTATATGAATCGTTATGAGAAATTTGTGTGCATTGTCTCACTTCATTTGTACGTTAAGTCACGTATTTTGACATGTTTTTTTTAATATATTTTGTTTGATTTTTTTTTTCTGTTTTTGTATAGGAAACAAAGTCATATTAATGAGTTTTCCTTCTGCTGTTGAAATAATTGCTTGTCTTTTTCAGAGTGTAAGTAGGTGAGAAAAAACTTTTTTTTGTTTAGATGAGGAGTTGAGATAAAGTCTAATGAAATGTTAGTGTTTTTGCTATCTCTAAGACAAATGCTTTGACTTCCTTACCCTTGACGCAGGAACAATTGCGGATTGTGTTGAAAATGAAACTTTTAATATATACTTTTGCTGAATATAATAATTTAATAATATTTAGCCGCTTCTGGGCTTTTGAAAACTTGTTAAGATTTAATACCACATACGAAAGCTGCCTGATTTTCTCGCAGTGTTGTATAATTTTATTTTTTTAATATTGTATTTTAAAAGAAAAAAACCTTACAAAATAAAACAATATATGTAAAGACTAGTTTTGTACTGTCTGGAAGATCTGAAATTGTGACGCACGCTACACAAATAAATACGCAATTTTTTAAAACGTTTACTCAAGAACTATAATTGTGTTTAATGATAAAAGAATTTCATTTCACTCAAAATATAAAACGTAATACTATTTTCTGTGACGCTCGCTACATTGCACGAAGCTAACATATTATACCTGATTAAAATTTTAGAAAAACTAGGAAAAAATATTTTTCTATTAAATTTTGAAAAAAAATTTTATAAATAGAAATAGATTTTTGTTCGGGCCACGTATTATTACCTGAAAGGTTAATACATTTTAATAAAATCATCACATTTAGGGTAGCATTCGGCAATAATATGACAACTAAATAGTTATTATATATAAAAAATACTTTTTTTTACAAATTTCGGCGTGATTCTACTAAAAAGTTATGTTAAATTCCAAAACTTTTGGCAGTAACAAAAAGTGACGCACGCTACTGAAATTAATATGAAAAATTTTAATAATATATTTGCCAACTAAACTGAAAAAGCAGCTAATTCTTCGCAATTACGCTGCAGTGCATTGCCTTCATATGTCATACAAACGCAAAGTGATTAACGTAAACAGGTCCTAAAATAATTTCAAAAACTTTTGTATGATAATAGAAAGCGAAAATATAAAAAAATAAAACAAATTTAAACACTCTTAAACCAATTTTAGGAAGAAATCAAAATGTGACGCACGCTACAGGCATTATTAAGCGAACTTTAGTTGACTTATTGCTCAAGAATTTGAAAATAAATTCGTGCAACAGCAAGACACAAAATTATTTAAAAGTTAAAATCCGTGACGCACGCTACAAAGCCAGGATTTGATAATAAGTTTTGCATTATATCTACAAAATAATGTTTTTCATTAATATTTAAATTAAAAAAAATTACTTGATTAATATAAACTTTTGGTTGATGGACTGTTTCCATCAGAGTTTTTCGAAATTCACGGCGTTTTCTTTTCTGAAAAAAATGTAACATTTTCTATACTTTTTTTTTATTAAAACGTGGCAGTTTGTAGGGGTTTTAAAACAGAGATAATTTTTGTGAGGAATGCTGGTTTTATATATTATAAATTCTTTGTTTTAATAGGAGCGAATGTTGCCATTTTCTATTAAAAAATGTAAAAAATGTTGCACTTTTTTCAAGAAAAGAACATTAGACTTTTAAATTTATAAAGGAATTAAAAATTGAATCCATATATTGACTGCCTCTCGAAATCGATTAATGAGGTCTATATAGTAGCCCCTGACCGCATTATTTTTCACCTCTACATTCCTTTTAAGTCGCTCTGATCTTTTGCGCCGTAACTTTGATCCATCTTCGTGGATCTTTCTGAAGTGCTTTTTGTTGTAAATTGTCTGTAAAAAATTACTATTTTGATATCTTTTCTTTAAATTAAACACGTTTGTTTTTTAATATTTTTCATCAATAAAATTTGTTTTTATTTCTTTTTCTCTTTTCAGTTAATCTCTTTTTTTTTTCTTTGTAATTCGTTTAATTGCGGTTTCTTCAGTTGCTTCAGAAGGTAATTTTACACAATTCTTTAATTATTTATTTAATTATTTTATTATTAATATTACTTAATGTATATAATTTTATTATTTTTTGCTATAGTTTTTTTGCTTTTATTTAATTTTTTTAATTTTTGTATAATACAGTGATTAGCTTTGCTAATTTTTTACATAATTTTTTTGGAAAGGAGTGAGTACTTTTTTGGTAATTTTATTTTCAATGAAACAGAAGATAGAAAAAGTTGGTAATAGAATTTCATAGAAAAGGCTAAGCAGGGTAGAGAAATTTGTTAAAAGTTTTATTGAGGTTATGTCGCGATTATGGATGGCTGAGAGCATTGAGGCGGTTGCCAGTTGCTAAGTATGATATTATGGGTGGCAATTGGCAACTAGACGTGGCTAATATTATTTAATATTTACGGATTTTTTGGCAACTCAAAATTTTAAGTTGCCAGCTAGCAACTCAACTTTCTAAAAGAAAGACCCTATTGCAAATTACGGTACCCGATATCGATCGAAATTTGTATTTGAATTGCATTAAACTTTCGATAGATATTGAATGAGGCAAATATCAGTTGGTATTTATTGATTTCGTGGCAACTTTGAATATTAAGTTGCCTCGTGGCAACGCAACTGAATATTTATTGCCATCTATTAAATTTATGACAGTTTCCAATAGAACAATGAGTTTCTGGCAACCATTTTCATAAGTTGCCGAGGAGGCAACGCAATTGAAGTTCGGTTGCCATCCATAATTAATATATTAGATTGAAAGTAATAAGTTTAAGTAGAGTTTGAAGAAGCTTTAAAATAGAAATTCTCTAAAGGGAAGAAATATATTTTGCTAAAGCAGCTCTTTATTTTAAATCTAATTGGGTCTTATACGGCAATGAAAAGGGGGAGGGCAAAGTGACACGGGTTTTTTTTTCAAAATTTAACATCTTCATAAATGCAGCTGAAGGCTTCAATAAAATTGTGATAACAAATGGGGGGAGGCCACACGATTTCCTACTATAAAAATTATTAATACTTAACAAACATGATTTATTTATTCACTCACGCTTCCGCTAAATTGAATAACCTCGGATACGATTTATGCAAAAATTGATATTTTAGCGGGCCTTTAAAACGCTCAGGAAGTGAGAGAAATAAAGTTTAAAAAACGCTACCGTTATAGGTTTCAAACCAGTCACCCGTGAGTCATTCTTGACTCGCTTTCAAGCACTCATAAAGCATGAGAATTAAGAGAATTAGGATTTTTAAGTCACGCGTGACTCGCACGTGACTTACATGCACTCATTAAGAATCAGGATTTTTAAATCACGCACTCTATTATATATTATATAGTCACGCGTGACTCGCACGTGACTTACATACACTCATAGAGCATGAGAAATAAGAGAATAAGGATTTTTAAATCGCGCACTCTATTATTTATTATATAGTAAAGCGTGACTCACATGTGACTAATGAATGACTCACGCATAGCATATAACAGCATCGTTACAATTAATAAAAACACATAAACAAATAACAATAATAACAGCAATAAAGTGTTCACAGAAATTGTTAAGTAATTAATTGTTGTTGGTAAATTGAATGCGTGACTACTTTTATGGCTCACGAGACACAGCATAATTTTTTTCTAAGATTCCACTCTTTTATTTAATTTTAAAATTAAAATTTAAATTTCTATTTAATTGACAATAAATAAAACATTTTTCTTCACTTAAACTGAGACTTTTGCTGTCTGGCCCCACGGTGCCAACCGAAAAACATTTAAAATGATAATAAATTTTTTATGGAGTATTTCCAACAAAATTTTTAAAAAACAACAGCATTTTCCTTAACAATTTTTCTTAAGGAAAAAGAAAACTGGCAAAATTTCTTAAAATTTAAATTCCGCATGCTGCCCCTTTTGCATGGAGTGGCCCATATGCCATATAACAACTATTCCCTTTTTGAACTTTTGTTAAAGAAATTTTTCTCTTTTGGTTTTTCTTAACTATTTAAAAATCTAAATCTTTTTTCAACAACTTTCGCTAATAAATATTTAAATTATTTTCAATTACCAACATTCTTGTTTTTTTATTATTTCATATGACAATTAAGTTTTCATTATACATATTTGATTTTTAACTATTAATTCGTATTTGTTGTTGTTGTTGTTAAAAATACGAGACTGTTTGTTTTTTACTCATTCCTGATGTTACTAACATTTTAAATATTTACAAATTTATTACTCGTTTAATAGTATTAAACATCTATGCCGTTAGTTCAATTAAAATTATTTGCTGTAACAATCAAATCGTTTATTAATCCTATTAACAATATTTATTATGCTTAAATTGTTTAATTAATGCTTAATTTAGCTATCAATTATACTGTTTTGAACGTCTAAACTAGTTTTTATTCAATAAGTTATTTTTCAATTGTTTTCGTTAAAAAGTCTTTTATTTCATAGGAATATTTTTCTGTGAGTGTATGTTGTTTGTTAACGCCATTTTATTTCGGGTGAACAATTTCAACGTTCTGTACAGATGTTTTGTGTTTTATTTGATCGATTTATAAAAATGGCAATTTTAGCATATTCATGCTGTGAACTTTTATAGGGAGTTTTATAGGGAGTTTGGTTGGAGTTTAAATAAAATAGAACACGAATTATTCACTGCAATTTGTTAGTTTAACGTTGTGTTAGTTTTAGAAAAGGATAGTTTGCGAAGGAGACAGAATGATAAGTTGTTTACTCAAAAATAAACACTTTGTGAATCACCCTATATTCAACCAGTTAATTTTTTTTTAAATAATAAATCATATAATTCAATGTGCGTTTCTTCCTTTAATTTCTGTTTTTCCTTTTTTTTGGTTTGTGGAAAACGAAAATAATTTCAATTTCATATTTACAATTTAGTCCTTGTAGTCCTTAAAGTTTCATGTGCGAATGAATGATAATGACAAAAAGAGTGTTTTATGGTTGTCACTGATGGCATGAATGAAAGTTTTAATAAAAAGTCGTTTAATTTCCTTTTTGTTTTTTGTTGTTTTTGTTATCGAATGTTTAAGTGCTGCCAATAGGCTTGTAGAAAATTCAGTAGTCATGTTGGTTTTTTATACATATTTTTATATATGTTTTTGTGTGTGTGTTTAAAATCTTACCTATTAAATTTATTCAAGTTGCTTTATTTATTTTAAATGTATTTATTATTTAGTAAATGCTTTTTGTTTTAGAACATTGAAATATTATTGATCATAAAATCTATGAATGTTTTTTTGTCGTTTATTTATTTGTTTGAAAGATGTGGCCCAAAGCACAGAGACTACGAAAAAGCGCTTAAATTATATTAAATTAATATCTTTATGATCTTTAAAAATGCTTTCATGCAATTGAAATTGTATATTAAAAATAAAGAGAAAATTTTGGTATATTAAGTTTCTGCTTGGCCCAGGATATCCAGTGACATTGTGGTCCAGGCAGTTTATTTGTATCCCTTTTGTAATAAAAATAACTCAGTTTTACCTGACTTTCATTTAAATTATTAAGCGGCGCCTTAAATCTTAAACAAGGGGACTTAGAGTAAGAAATTAACTGTAATACGAAAGAAGTAACAAGTCCCATTGTGATTCCATCGTTTGCTACTCTTTTAAGAAAGTCAAAGGGCTCAAAACTTAACTTAAAAGGGGTCGTACTAAAAGTTAATTAGTTCAACTAAATGAAGTAGAACTTCGCACCGTCCAACTTGTATGCGAATAAAATTATTCGAATAAAATTATTCGAATGAAATTATTTGTGTGAATTTATTAGAATAAAGTTATTTGACCAGATTATTCGAATAAAATTTTTGAAAGAAAAATTATTCGAATCAAGTTATTTGAAAAAAAAATTACTCGTATAAAATTATTCGAGTAATATAGTAAAAAAATTATTCGAATAAAGTTATTAGAAAATAGTCATTCGCATAAATGTGTTCAAATAAAATTATTTGAATAAAACTATACGAATATTTACGAAATATTAATCGAATAATGAAAGTTCTTCGAATAAAATTATTCGATTAAAATTGTTAAACTAATATTATTTTAAAAACGGGCTTTCAGTAAACTCTATCGAAAAACATTATTCGTATCAAATTATTCGAGTAGAAAATTCTGTAAAGAAAAGAGTCGAATAAAGAAACTTCTTCGCTTAAATTTATTCGAGTTTGTTCAAATAAAATTATTTCAATAAATATAATCTAACGAAATTACTCGAATAAAATTATTAAAATAAAATAATTAGGATATATTTTTTTTCGAATAAAATTATTCGAATAAAGTTGTAAATATAATTTTAATAATGGCTTTCCTGTAGACGTTATTCGCATCAAATTATTTGAGCAAAAAATGTTCGAAAAAAAATTAATCGAATACAATTGTATGAACAAAAATAGTAAAAACTAGTAATAAAATTCCTCGAATAAATTTGTTCGAAAAAAATTATTCGAATAAAGTTGTTATTATTTTTACTTTAATAAAGGGATTCAGTAAACTTTATCGAAAGGCAATATTCGTATCAAATTATTCGAGCAAGAAATGTTGGAAAAAAAATTAATCGAATAAAAAAAGTTCTTCTCATAAATTTATTCGAGTTTGTTCAAATGAAATTTTGTGAATAAAACTTTTATGATAAAATTATTCAAATAAAGCTGTTGTTTTTTCATTTTAATAACGGGTTTCCAGTAAACTTTATCGAAAAAAATTATTCGTATAATATTATTCGAGTAAAAAATGTAGTAAAGGAAAGAATCGAATAAAGAATGTTCTTCGCATAAATTGATTCGAGTTTGTTCTAGTCTAATAAAATTATTCGAATAAATTTGTTCCAGGAAAAATTATTCGAATAAATTTTTTCGAAAAAAATTAATCGAATAAAGTTTTTTATATTTTTATTTTAATAGCGGATTTCCAGTAAACTTTATCGAAAAACATTATTTGCTCGTATAAAATTATTCGAGTAAATAATATTTGTAAGGAAAATAATCGAATAAAGAAAGTCCTTCTTCGAGTTTCCTCTAGTCTAATAACATTATTCACACAAATTTGTTGCGAACAAAAATTATTCGAATAAAGTTGTTCTTTTTTATTTTATTAGCGGATTCCAGTAAACTAGCAAAAATTATTCGAATAAATTTATTCGAATAAAATTATTCGAATAAAGTTTTTCTTTTTTTATTTTAATAGCGGATTCCAGTAAACGAAGAAAAATGATTCGAATAAATTTTTTCGAATAAAATTATTCGAATAAAGTTGTTTTCTTTTTTTTTAATTTTAATAATGGGTTTCCTGTAAAGTCTATCGAATAAAATCGCTCGTATGAAATTTTTCGAGTAAAACACGCTGTAAAGGAGAGAATGCAAGAATAAACGTGTTTAAGCAGGGTGTTTAGTGACACTTGAAGTTGGTTATATTTTAACGGATGTATCTGGTATATTTGGCTTAAAGTAATCGGTTAATGATCTCGGATATTTTTGTATATAATAATTGGAACAAGAACACACTATTTTTAGCCAGTAATTTGAATGGGTTTCGAATAAGAAACTTTATAATAAAATAGTAATTCCATAGAATTGTTTTGTATGGGGAAATTTTTATAAATTTGAACCCAAAAAATGTCCCTGTGAATTGACCTTTTCGGTTGAATTATTTTTAACTATTTTCCTATACGTTTTTTTAATTTACTTTTATATTCAACTCTTAATTGTTATGCATTTAATAGTGTCTAATACTTAAACTAATTCTTTGGTTTAGAGGCTTAAATTTTATATTCGTTTGTTTTCAATTATCCAGCAAAATCCCGCAAAACATTTAAAACAATTTCGTTAAATGTTTATTGAAACTAAATATTTACAATGATTTTATTAAATTTCTTTGTTATTTTTCTTTTCTTTTTTCTTTTTGTTGTACAACTAATTGCAACTAAATGTTCAAGGACATGGAAATTACATGTTGTTCACTTATTTACAATGAGTTTTGATAAAATTTTTAAAATTCCTCAAAGTCTTCAAACCAACCAATAAATCGATTAGTTTTGAGTTTTATAACTATTTTGCTTTTTTAATTCCTTTTACATAATTAACTAACACTTTTTGAACAACTTTCCACATGTAGGGCCGATTTATATATATTCAATTATTTACATTAACAACTGTGGCAGAAAACTCAAAATACATTCAAGCTTTTTTTTTTTAATTTAAAGGAAATTATTTGTTTTTAGCAATTAAAATCTGTTGTTACATTTTCAAGTATAATGAAAAATCTATAGGTACAAAACATTTGTACAAAAGTTAATATTTCTTTTAGTTTTTATTATTGATTTTTATTTGAAATCAGTAGTTGTTTTATAGCAAAATTTTTTTTAAATACATTATCTACACTTGATTCGTTAAATAACTATAGTTTTCTTTTTAACATATTTTCTGTTTACATTTTCCAATATATTGAAGGTTTTTCTTTCATGCTCGTTTCATAATTTCATTTACTGCTAATTTTGTTTGTTTGTTATTTTAATTTAACTAAAAACTTAGAATTTATTTAAAAATTTAACTATCACGTAAAGGAAATTGACACGTTTTTTCATGTGTGATGATCGTGTGTATCTGGAAGAAAAATAGAAAATTTTATTGAAAAAAATGTTAGTGAAAAATTTGCTTAAAATGGAACAAACATTTAAAATAAAGCACAGAGAGACAAGTGATGTGAACAAAAATATATCCCACTTGGAAAGTGTGCTGGGAAGTATAACAACACTAGAAGGATGTTTTTTATAGGGTGTTTCTTATAGAGTGATATAACTTTGAATTGGCATCACTGCTTTATTTAACCACCCATTTAACAGCTGATTATTGCTTTTTATTTAGTTTGCTTTGACATTTAATTATGCATCGACTTATATCAGAGCGACGCGTGCAAATTGTGGAAGTTTTTAATTAAAATAATGGTTCTGTTCGTGCACTTCGTTCATTCAAAATTTTATTTTCCGATGAAGCCCATTTTTGGTTGAATGGGTACGTAAATAAACAGAATTGTCGCATTTCCACATCGATGGAAAATTACTGTTTGGTGCGCTTTATGGGCTGGCGGAGTCATTGGCCCATATGTCTTCCAAAACGATAATGGTCAGAGTGTTACTGTCAATGGTGAACGGAATAGGAACATGATTCGAAGTTTTTTCGTACCTCAATTAGCAGGCATTAATCTTGCTGATATGTGGTTCCAACAGAACGGAGCCACACAGCGGGCGCTACAATTGATTTACTCAAGGGAACTTTTGACTACAAAATAATTTCACCAAATGGCCCAATTAATCGGCCCCCGAGATCGTGTGATTTAACCCCATTGGATTATTTTCTTTGGGGTTGTGTAAAGTCACTTGTGTACGTCGATAAACCACAAATAATTGAACACCTGGAAATCAACATCCGAAGAGTTATCGGCGAGATATGGCCGCAAATGCTGCGAAAAGTTTGTGAAAATTGGTGTTCCAGATTGCGCCTTGTACGCTCCAGCCGTGGCGGCCACATGACCGAAACCATATTTAAACATTAATGTCAGAAAATTGTCTATCCAACATAGACCGTTCCACTGATATCCAGAATATATTACTATGTTCTATTACGATTTAAACTTGTATCACTCTATAAAAAACACCCTTTAATATTTCCTTGCGGCAGCCTACAAAAAACTGCGTTTCGTATATCACGTGCTAAATTGTTGGATGTTGTAATAAAAATTAAAATAAAAGGATCATGGTTTAAATACTTGAAGTTTATATAAACGAATCACTTATTTCTTTTGTGATACGCTTTGAAGGACTTAATCGTCCTCGGATATTAATAAATTATATTAATGCTTCGCAAAGTACAACACTTATTTAAATATTTTTGTCATAAAAAAGAAATTGTTCTTAAAGTTTTTCTTTGAAAATAAATAAATAATAAGAATTAAACAGTAAAAATATTTAAAAGTCTTGCAAACAGTCCTTCTATTTCATGTTTATTTTTTATTTGCAAATTTCAATATAGAAGTATAAAATCCAATTCAGTTGCGCAAATTTACATAAAATTACCTTTCAAATTGCACGATTTCATAAATTTTGATCATCGTTATTCTATCTAAAAGAGTACCACAAAAAATCTATAGCGAATTCATGTATCAGATAATATAAAATTAAGTTGAAAATGAAAGAAAATTTATTTCTCCAACATGAGGTGAAGTTAGCCGATTCTAGCAAAAACCTCGATGTCTCAAATAAACTAAATTTTGTAAATGAAAATTAACCTTCACAAATTAATAATCGAATAAGATTATCGGAACAATTTTCAAAGTTAAAAAGTATAGAATTTTGTACTCTGGACTCCCCACCCAAAAATTCGTTCTATTTCAAATTGCTTAAATAAGAACAAAACTAATCGACTAAAATTATTCGAATAAATTTATTCGAATAATTCATTAGACTGGAAGTATTTTTGGAACTACTTAAAACTGCGAATCCTTTAATGTTTTCTAAAATTAAAGCCCTGATTTTCGGTGATAACAGGAGTGAGAGAAACTCCTTTTGCCAAACTCGCTGGTGAACGATGACAGTCAAACTTTAAAAGCGATTATTGTTGTTTAATTTTTTGCTTGATATCTGAAATCGTGCATCAAACATGGCTTTTCTATCTGAACATTTTTCTTTGCTGTTGTGCTAATAAAACATTTACAACTACAAAAGCTATTGATTGATTTAAAAGTTCAAAGTTTACCCATTTCCACAAATAATGCCAAAATTCCTAAAATAAATATGAAAAAAGAATAATAAGTATTTCAACGGAAAATATAATTAAATTGCATAAATAACTTTTAATGAAACTAATCGTTCTACATTCTTTCGAGTATGTTTCCAACGGCCTCATACAACGAACCACAACACACAACATTTATTTAGTCCAGACCCCAAAAATAAATTCGCTTTTAAACAAAAACATAAAATTTTGCAGGAAAGTAAAAATGCTGGTGAAAATAAACAGGTCGTGTGTGCGCATGAAAAGCGTTTCCTTTAAAGAACAGTGAACATTTTCAAAATTTTCCTAACCTGTAATTTTGGTAGCAGAAACAAAAATTTAAAAATAAAAAAGAGCAGCAGCTTTAGAACTGATTGAAATGCCAATTGTTGTGCTTTTCTCCCGTTACAACTACACGCTGTCAGCAACAACAACAACAACAACAACAACAGCAAAAGCCAAATGTTTGTTTGCCTGTTCGAACCATCTGTGCCCCTTCTCGAACCTTTTTTGCACTCTCTCAATTGCCAAATGCTTTGCTCACAGATAATTATCGGAAAATTCGAATGTCGATGATTGACTGGCAGCTCGTGAACGTATTGATGATGTTGCTGTTGTTGTTGTGGTTAATTGTGAATAGCCGCCTCCCAGACAAGTGCCGCTATCAAAATCCGATAAAGAGATCGTTGTCATGCCTTCTGTTTGTATCAGCGGTTGCAATGCTGCATCATGTTTGTTGTTATTATTCTTTCGACTTGTTGTACGATAAACGAGTGCTGGAGCTGTTTTTTCTTTGTTTGTTTGTTTGTTTTAATTTGAATTACAAGAAGATTTTCGTTGTAGCAAATTTCTCATTAATATGGGTGTTGCAAGTGCAGTTGTTGCTGCTGTGGCAACCAATTTTTGTGTAGCTTTTTTAATGTTATTGACGTGAATGTTGTCGGAGATGATGATGATGATGACGATGATGTTGGAATGTTAGTCGTTTAATGTAAATTTTGTAACTTGTTTTTGAGGTTCAACTTACAAAAAAGGATGGGGGGTGGAAAAAAAAGAACAGGATATGCAAGCGATGTTGGCGGTGATAAGGCAGTGTTGTTTATGATAATGATGTGGCGGCAGAGGTTTTATTCAATAATTTCTGTTCGTGTATTTTGAGCAGACAAGCCCTTAAATTTGTTTTTGTTTTTACTACAACTTCTTACTCACCTTGTGTTATTGCTAGTGTTGCGGCGGGTGTTAAATGTGAGGACGTTGCAGTAGAGTGTACCGATAATGAGGTACTAGTGGCTGCTGTGGCGGCGGGTATTTGTTGTTGCATGTATGCGTTACTGCTTCCTGCGGCTGTCATACCACATCCGTTGGCTTCTGAGGTTTTCATTTGCGATTCCCTTTCAACTAAGCGCTGACGCAATAAGCGGATCTTTTCTTCCTTCTGGAAAAAGCATAGAGAAATACAAACAGGAAACGACTTAAAAATCACACACATACAAAATTAAAACGGATTAAAATCTCAAACATCTACGAGTGGTATAATTTTTAATAAATTTATGTTTAAAGAAACAATCTTTCTCGGTGTTCACAGCAGTTTCATATATCAACAGCATTTTTTATTAGAACTCAGCCTCAATGTCCTTCCTCTTCTAAAAACTTTAACTGTGAGCTGTTTTATATGCCTTAACCAATATCCAACTTTATAATTTGTCTGTTTCATGGTTTCGTTGTATAAATAACTCCTAATTAATATTAATCATACGCCAGAGAACAAACACATATTTTTATAACCTAAAAACTTTTCATTTCTGGCTTATGGAAAAGTTTTAACTTTTAACTCAAAAGTTTAAAATAAAAGGATGCGTGATTGGGAATTATATGAAATTAAATTGTGGTATTTTAACTTAAGGGTTATAATTTGCAAAAATTGTATTTTTGTCTTGCCAAACAAACCCTCAAGCAGCAATCGAAAACAATTGTTTAAGTTTAATATAATTTTTCGTCCTTTAAATTGTCTTATTCCAGAAATATATTCTTACAAAAGTAATACATACTAAAATTAATTTTTTTCCAAATAATTTTTAATATGATCTATATAAAAATTAAGAAAATCTAGCAAAATTAAAAATATATTAATCGAATATTGTTATTCGATTAAAAATTATTCGATTGGTAATTATTCGATTAATATATTCGCTCCCATTTCATATTACCAACCGATATTTCTAGGACACAAGCGATAAAAAATATGACTCCGAAAACTAATCGATTATAAATATATTCGATTAAAAGCTATTCGAATAATATTAATCGAAACTTCAGTAACGAAAACTGCTTGAAATGAAACATATAGGGAAATGAAAATAATAATAAAAAATATTATATCAAAACTTACCATAGATACACGTAAAGAAAATTACTGTACTAAAAAGTTAATCGAATAAAATTATTCGATTAGCCTTACTTAAAAAAAAATTATTTAATTTAAGCAGATAATTATAGAACTATATTTCTTAATAACGAAACAAAAAATATATATGAATTAAATTAATCGAAGAAAGCTAATCGATTAAAAATTGCTCAAGATTTCATTAATTAAATTGAAAAACTGTAATCCATTACAATTTTTTTATTAAAGCGAAAAAAGTTATTCGAATATAGTTAGTCGATTAAAAATTATACGAAACAAGAAATATATACGCTTCGAAGAAAGCTAATCCCGAGATTTCATTAATTAAATGGAAAGACATTAAAATTTTGTGTACTAAAATGAAAAAAAGTATTATTCGAATATAGTTACTCGATTAAAAATTATTCGATTAAAGCGCTTGCTTTTATACACTCGCTTTTATACATTTTTAAGACACAAGCAATAAAAAATATCAAATAGAAGGTTAATCGATTAAATATATTCCATTAAAAGCTATTCGAATAATATTAATCGAAATACTATTAATAAAAACTGTTTGAAATAGAACCAATCGGGAAATGAAAATAGTTAAAATATGTATATCAAAGGATTTTATTTTCATTAAAGAAATCGCTCTACCAAAAAATTAATCGATTAAAATTATGCGATTAAACATAATTTTTGAAAATTTATTTAAAGTAAAATTTCAAAGTATACTTTTTGGTGCAGAGAACATAAAATACATATAAATTTAAAAATTAATCGAAAAAAGTTATTCGATTAAAAATTATTCGAAATTTTATTTAAAAAAAGTACTTTTTATGTTAAATCATGTCATTCGAACTAAACTATTATACTGATTAATTTAGTCAAATAAACTTATTCATTTTTCATAATATAAATTTATTCAAACAATTTTTTGTTGAATAATATTCGATTAAAAGTGACGGCTGAGAGAAGATTTTTCAAATAATTCTCGAATAATTTGATTATCAATCCATATATCTAAAACGCAAATTTTTAATTATTTTCATTTCCCTATAGGTTTCATTTCAGGCAGTTTTCGTTACTGAAGTTTCGATTAATATTATTCGAATAGCTTTTAATCGAATATGTATAATCGGTTAATTTTCTGAGTGATATTTTTTTATTGATTATGCCCTAGAAATATCTGTTAGTAATATTAAATTAAAGCGAATGTATTAAACGAATAATTTCTAATCGAATAACTTTTAATCGATTAACAATATTCGAATAATATTCTTTTTTAATTTTATTCGATTAAACATTATTCTAGTAATATTAATCGAAATTTGGGAATTTGGGAAATAGTTCGAAAAGTCATCCGAATTTTTATATTTATAAAATTGGTTTTCCTGAATTAAAAAATTTTTTAATAAAAAATCTTTTATTTTACCTGCGCTATCAGTCGTTGTAATTCCTCATTTTCGGTTACCAGTTTTTGATAACGCTCTTCATCTTCTTTCGATATGCCTGAATCGGGATTATATTTCGATTCAGCCTTATCCTTGGGATGGCGTATAACTTCAATAACCTTAAAAAAAGAATTGAAAACAATCGGCAAATTAACTATCCCGTTTAAACAATTCCAATTCCAAAATTTTTGTTAACGAACATGATTGAAAAATAATTTTATTTACACTCACCTTTGGCACAAATATCAACAACATACTTAAAAAGCAACAAAATATCACAGCCAATGCCACAAATGCGAACGAAGCATCCTGTTGCGAGGCGATTACCATGCCAACGGGAGCCGTAATCAAACACAAGACCACCACATTATAAATACTCATGCCCACGTAACGTGAATCGTTTATTTGCTTAACTTTTATCGAGCGCGTTTCGTAAGCCAGAAAGAGGCCGAAGACCAGTATTAAACCCTTGTAACCATAAACAAGGCCTGCAAGGCAAACAAATATACGAATTAACAGGACATAAAAAAATTAAATAAATTAAATTAAATTATCACTTAAAGCGTTTTCTTTTGTGGAAAATATGTAACATTTTTTACTTGTGTTGTAAATAGTAGAAGTTTGTAGGAGTTTTAAAACAGAAATAACTTTTCGTAAATGATGTTGCATTAATTTCATATAAATTCCTTAATTTAAAATATCGGAATGTTGACATTTTCTGCTAAAAAGTGTAAAAAATGTTGCACTCTTTTCTAGAAAAGAAATCAACTTTAAATACTTGCCCAGCCACATGGAATTCTTTTCACTCTCACAATGTTCCAACTCTGGACGTATTTTAATATCATCAGTCGTTGATATGGGATCCTCTAGGGGAAATGTCTCCAGGATCCTTTGTAAGGGATCAAATATTTGCCAGGCCAACAATATAATCAAGTCCACAGAAAGTAGACCAGTAACCATCGTGTACAGTTTCCATGGCTCAACTTTTTTCTGAAAATTAAAAAAAGCAAATAAAACAAAAATATTTTAAATGACTTTTAATATATTTTTTTATAACAGCTTATGTGATCGTTAAAAGCTTTTTTGAAATGAAAGCGATAAAAGCTTAAGGCGTGGACTTTGAGTACCATTTTGTTGCATGTTTTATGTCAAATTAAGCACACAAGAGGCTGTAAATTAAATACATGACCAACTCAACAGGAAATCAATGTACAGACACAATTTTACACTAGGAAACAATGAAGTTCCTTCCTTGTTAATCCCCGGATCAAAAGTAAATGCTGACAACACTAACAATTAAAATCCAAAAGTCTGTAACTATTTAAAATACGAAATCGATTTTTTTTATTGATTACAATAAGCCCTCATACTTAATAAAAATATTTACTAAAATATTAATTTGTTTTGGCTTTACGTCCTTTTAAATTTCCAGTGGCGATACGTATGAATATAACATAAATTTGCGTGGTCAATTTTTTCTTTAAATATTTTTGTTGCTACAGGAAATTTTTTCTAAGAATTAAAAAAAAAACTAATACTAGGTATGGGCGTGGCATTGCCTACTTCTGCTTTTATTAAGTTACATAGCCAGTACTCCTATTCTTATATGCGCAGTGCTGCAAGAGTCGGTTCAACAAGGAGATATTTCATATGTGACAAATAATTGCTATAGGCGTGGCACCGCCCATTTTTGAAGCTAGGAAATTTTATTGTCAGAGTAGTCTTATAAGCTAGAAAGCTGTTATACAAATAGGTGCAGCTAGAAGTAGCCTGAAACTATTTTGCTATTAATGTAGGCGTGACATCGCCCATTTTTATAGACACTATGTTGTAACGTCGGTAGGACTCTTTGTATACTAAAAATTGCAGAAGGAATTGTTAAGTAAAAGTAGCTTAAAGTAACGTGTGTTCCCGTTGCATTGCCCGTGCTTATAGTTTTTTCCGTGGGCGTGGCACTGCCTACTTCTAGTATTATTAATTTGCACTGGCAGTGGCTTTTTTCCCAAATGTGCAGTGTTACAAGAGTTCGTCTAATAAGAAGACATTTTCTATATGACAAATAATTGCTGTGGGCGTGGCACTGCCCACTTTTCATGTTATCAAGTTTTATTGTCAAGATATTCTTATAAGTCATAAAGCTGTTTTAAAAATAGATGAAGCTAGAACTAGTTGAGCAACATCTTCATAAAGGCGTGGTAACGCCCATTTTTATATGCACAGTTTTCTATAATCGATAGAAGTCTCTGTGTTCACCAAAATTTGCAGAGTGAGTTGTTAAATAAAAGTAGCTGAAAGTAAAGAGTATTTCCGTTGCATTGCCCATGTTTATACTTTTTCCTATAGGCGTGGCACTGCCTACTTCTACTATTATTAATTTGCATTGTTAGTAGTTTTATGCGCGAATGCGCAGTGCTACAGCAATCGATTTAACAAGAAGACATTTGTTTTGTGATAAATAATTTATATGGGCGTGGCACTGCCCACTTTTCATGTTGTTAAGTGTTATTGCCAGAGTTTCTTGTAAGCCAGAAAATTTTTATACAAATAGGAGTAGCTAGAAGTAGTCTAAAATAATTTTAGGCATCTAGTAGGCGTGGCTTCGCCCACTTTTAATGCTTCCAATTTTTATTGTTGGAGTCCTCTTGTTAGTTAAAAAGTTTTTGTGCAAATAGGAGTAGCTAAAAGTAGTCTAACACTATCTTGCAATTAATGTAGGCGTGGCAACGCCCATTTTCATAGGCAATATATATCGTAACGTTGACAGAACTCTGTATTTGTATTTGTATGTTTTTGAGCAAAAGTTGCCTGAAGCAACATGTATTTGCGTGGCTTGGCCCATCTGAATTTCTTTCCAATTTCCTTTTATTGAAATCTCATTGCCCCAAGAGTTTCCCGGCAGAATGCTTTGAAGAGAAGTTTTTGTTTTTATATGAATTTTATTTGGCCGCAGAATAAATTCCTTGTGTATCGCTTCATGCCAAATAAAATCGCCTTTTCGTTAATGACTTGCTGGTATTAATTATTTCAGAAAAATAAAACTGCAGTTCTCATTCTTAAACGGATTTCGCCCGCTGTCATTAATTTTTAAACACGCAACTTTTTAATCGATTTTGTTTGTTCACATTAAATTTGTTTTATTTGTTGCTCATTTTTCGTATTATCTGTCATGATAAAAATATGTATTTCTTGTTTTGCTGATAATGAAAAATTAAATTAAATTAAATAAAAATAAAAATATTTCTTGTTGTCATTCACAAGCAGCATTTTGCAAAAATTTTTACGAATGAAAAAAAAGGTTCTGCAACCAACACACCCCGGCCATCATGTTCATGTATGAAGTCGTCATTATGCTGCTGAACATGTTGTACATTATCAGTTCATTTATAAAATGTCACTGTCACTGTGTGTGAGTTTGCACGTGTGTGTGTGTGTGTGTGTGCGTATGCTTATTGTCAGTGTGTGCATTAATTGCGTAATTATGTTGTTATTGCATTTTAAAAACCTGAATGTGTTTCTTTGGAAACGGCTCCAGTGAAAATGGTTGATTAATACAACTTTTTTTGTCTGTCACAAAATTACTTTTCACTGAACAATTTAATAATTTAAAACGCTAATAAAGAGAAATTTTAATGAAGTTGAAATTTTCATTAAAATTCAGCTGATTTTATTTGAATCTCAGCAAAATATAGAAAAATTTAATTCGATAAAATTGAGTTGAGAAATAGTTTTTGCTAAAATAAATTCAACAATTATTTTGGACAGGGAGTTGCTTTCAAGTGCTTTTTACTAAAACGCTTTGCTTGCCAAGAGTTGTGCTTTTTGCTTGATAATTTTTGTAAAATTTTTTTTTTTAAAGAAATTCAAACTTACTTGTGGTCTCTTAATATTTTTACTCACTTTGGGATCCCTTTTCGCTTTGGTAGTAAATCGATGCACACGCCAGACTTTGCTGAACATGGCACCGTAGGCTAAAGTAAAACCGGTGGATAAAAGCCAAGCTCTGGCCTGGCAGATCTACAAGAAATAAAATTTGTTAATTATAAATTTACTAATTAAAATTTATTTATTAATTTAAATTTTAAAAAAGTGTTTAATAAACTATTTGTTACAATTTAAAATTAGTAAAATTTTTTTTTTATAATTTTATATACAAGCGCGCCGCGTATACTTATTTTTGTGGTACACTTTTACTTAATACGCGGTCTTCTAATAATGACAAATTGTATTTAATTTGAAAGGTCTTTTCGTGTTAATATGCAGAATATAAAAAAAATTTTGTTAAATTTATAAGTCTTGGAAATTATTGTTGTTAACTTTTTCAATTTTATCTTAATCGTGCTGTTGTTAATTTTTTCAAATGCAAGTAAATTATTACAGAACTTTCATCCAACATTTTTTAGCACGTTTAAAATTAAATTGAAGTGCTGAGAAGTGTTAACCGATAAGATAATTACGTTTTTTTTGTTGCCACTCGAATTTGACTTCAATGGCATGATTTTTGCAATGACTTTTTAAGTTAATTTGTTGCTACTTTTTTTGGAAATTGAACTCTCTAATTTAATTATAATTGTGCTGGTTAGTTTTTATGGATTTTTAGTAAAATTTTAGGAAAAAAGGATACGCCCGATTATATAAAACTTGCAAGTTTTTTCTTACTTACTTTTGGATATACTTCAGGATCCACGAAACGCCCATCCATACCCAATAATATGACGGATGTTAAACAGATAATGACACCAAATAACATGATTGTATTACATACAGGATGTGATGATTGTATAACTCTAAAATACAAAATAAGAGAAATATATTTTTATTTAGTTTTACAATATTTTAACAGATGTAGGAAACTGAGAGACTTGAATAATATAAAACTGCAGATATATAAAATATTCCTTACTTTTTTTTTCTTAAACTGTGCCACTGTGCATTTCGTAATTTTTATTACATATAAAGCAGAGGAGCAACACAATTGCTAAGTTATGGCTTAGAGGCAATTTTTGAGAAATCGAACATATAGAAACGTCACACATGTTTTTGTGGTTCACTTTTGAATACTTCAAAATTAGAAAATATTGATGAAAGATATATCATTTGAAAGGTATTTTGATAAATATATGCTTAATATAAATAATGGTTTAAGATTTCAAGCATAAATTTGGCAGAAGAACCGTGTAAAATGTAAGAACAAAATCTTATTTTGTTTATCATTTCGTTTTCGTAATGTCCTTGCAAGGACATATTCATGGACATAATAAATCATTTGAAACACACAATTGATAGCAGTATTTTTGAATTATTCATGAATATATGAAGTCTGGTTTTGTCACATGCGAATGTTTCGTTTTTTTGCAATTATCTTGAAGTGAAAATGTTTAAGATCGAAGATCGCAACAATTACAGAGTTGATTTGGAGGTACAATTTCTACTTTTTTGCAAAATAAAATTAAATTTTAAATTCACTTCTTTTAAATAGTTAAATTAATTTTCAAATTTTGCATCTCTTTTGTATATAAATTTTTCAACAAATATTTTTTATGATCTTAGAGATAAAAAAAAAAAATTATTACCCACCAAGTAAAAGAATTCCTAACGAAGTTAGCCCAAAGTTAACAATAATATTGAATTTATAAATTGGAAATTTTTTACAAAAAATAAAGAATTAAAATTAAAAATTTAGTTTCATAACTTAAAAAAAATTATATCACAAAATTGACTAAAAAAATTCACTTCTTTTTTTAATCGAAATATATATAACGATCACTCTCGATATTATGGAAATACCCATATTTAATTGCCTCAAATGCTGCCCCATTCTGCTGGTATTTCAATAATTTGAATGTTTTGCCCCACAGGCCGTATGATTGATATTAATTACGAGTCTTTTAATAAATTTCCTAATAACTTTAACTACTTTTATAGATAGTTTGCAAATGAAGGCAAGCTTTAATAGCCAAAATTTTCCAATATTGATTGATATCTAGCAGTAAAGCGAAGAAAGAAGCCTTTATTCTGGTCATACTTAAATGATTTTAATATGTTGCCTGACAGGGCGTATGATTGTTATTAATTAAGACAATTTTCATTAAGATGCTTATAACTTTGGTAAATGCTTATCTATTTGACTAACTCAAAATGTATTCAATAGCCAACATTACGAAGTTACTCCTACGGCAAAAGAGAGTGCAGCATTGATATTAATTACAGGTCTTTGAAGAAATTTCTTAATAACTTTAACTTCTCTTATGCAAAGTTTACAAATGAAGGCCGGTTTTAATAGCCAATATTTTCCAGATATTGTGCGATGATGGTATTGAGTAATAAAGCAAAGATAGAAGCCCTTATTCTGGTCGTATTTAAATAATTTCTATATGTTACCTGACAGGGCGTATGATTGATTTTAATATGTTTTCTGACAGGGCGTATGATTGATTTTAATTAGGACAATTTTCATTAAAATGCTTATGCTTATAACTTTGGTAAATGCTTAACTATTCCGCTAATTAAAAATTTATTCAATAGCCAACATTCAGAAGATTATGAAGATGTTACTCGTTTATACAGCAAATGGAAAAGGTCAAGCAAATTAGCTACAAAACTTTAGAAAACTAATTAATTTAAATTTAGAGTTGATAACTTTTATTAAATGTCTCGTGTATGTCTTATTCACCGAATTTAATGTTGATTAAAAACCAAATTTCTCAACAAATTTCTTTGGCATATTTTTGTTTCTTATTCCTCTTTTATTTTAGTAAAAACTTAAATGAATGTTTTGTGGCTTCCAGGATAACGAGAATTGTGTGTTTTGATTTGTTGTATAAAAACATGTTCAACTTGTTTCACACTAAAATAGCAGATTTTTGTTAAGGATAACAAGTCTTTGGCACAAACTATAAATGGATGCCTCCTCCCTCACTGGCCTAAGAATAAAATAGAAATTGTTTTAAATATGCCAGAGTATCTGATTAAGAGCGCTTTTTCTTGGCAAAATTAATCTGATAAAAGTCCTTTTCATCCATCCGGTTCTATTGTGCAAATGCAGCCCAGGATGGTGAATGATTGTGGAGAAACAACTGCTTAACAATATTTATGTTGTCGCTGCTGTTGTTGCTGCTGTTGCTGTTGAGTGGTGGCTTGATTTTTGTTGTCCGAAAATAACAGAAGACGGATGTGAAGACATTTGAATTTGCAGTTTTTAAACGAAAAGCAACATTTTATATTTGCAGCGTTCATTGGCCAACTGCAGTTGCAGTGCCGAGAGTGAAACAACCGCACAGGATTCTGTGCTTTGACATTAGCCTTAATGTCCTGTTTTGTAATTCTATAGCAGCTTATGGCTGGTCATTTGTATTTTGGCCAAAATATTTCCATTTCAGAAAGACTTAATGCAGGACATGAACAGGTTGCTACCGAAATTCCCTGCTTGTAATTTTGTTTTTGTGTTTTTTCATCTCTGCATTGATTTATTTAAAAGGTTGTTTCTTTAGCCTGCAGGATGCTGTTGTAATGCTGGCTTAACTTGCTTTTAAGTTACGAAATTTGTTTGGGCTTTTCATGCAGAAAACTTGTATAAATTTTTTTTATTTTCTTTTGTCTTGTTAGAGTTTTCGCAAATCCTGTCCTGTATGTCTGTCTATTCGGTCTGTATGTGCTTCTCGCTTTTCTTTATTATTTTGCTCGAGTTTTAAAGTTTTTTAAGTTTTGCGGCCGTGTTGGTGGTTCTTTAAATATGAGAAGAGAAGACAAAAGAAAGAAAAAAACAAAACTGAAAATAAGTTTTTAAATTCTTAAGGATATCTAAGGATGCAGGGAACTTAAACTA
Source organism: Linnaemya vulpina (assembly GCA_963675445.1). Lineage (NCBI taxonomy): Eukaryota > Metazoa > Arthropoda > Insecta > Diptera > Tachinidae > Linnaemya > Linnaemya vulpina. The sequence continues at coordinate 5,403,727 of OY776276.1, read as the reverse complement.
TTCTTAGCCTATTGTTAAGCTTATTTCCGTTTTATTCCTTTTGTCTACAGTATTTCCTTTAAACTTTGTTGTTATTTTACTGCTTTTCATTTTATATTTTATTATTGTTGTTGCGTAGAGTATTATTTTTCATTATTTTAACACAATAAATTTGGTTACTGGTGTTTTGTTAGTTGTTAACTTTAGCGGATATGAAACCATTGTGGGAGGAATATTTCTTAGCAAGAGATTTGTGCAGGCTTAAAGAGCAAAAGAAATTTTAATTAAAATCTAGGAGATAAAAGTTATTGAAAATTTTAAAAATAAAATTATAAAGCTGTTACGAGTTTTGAATTGACAATAAACTGTTACAGCACGTTTTATTAATGCAAACTGGAATGTTATTCCTGAGAAATTGTGAATAAAATGAGTTGGCGAAAAATTTGGCTATTGGCATTTAAGTTAATTTGGCTTTAAGGGGTCGCTATTTTTACCTTAAACCGATTAAAATTAAATTCATATTTTTAGAAATGACTGTTCTGAATTTGAAAGCAAAAAAAAGATATAAAATATTTGTGAAAACTCTCTCTCTCTCTCTTATTATCCTTATTGATATCAATTAGTCTCTCAGATTCTCATAAAAGTTTGAAAAATATATGGATTTTGTCGTATAAGATGGTTTGGCCTTAAGGGGTCGCTATTTTTACCTTAAACCGATTAAAATTAAATTCATATTTTTAGAAATGACTGTTCTGAATTTGAAAGCAAAAAAAAAGATATAAAATATTTGTGAAAACTCTCTCTCTCTCTCTCTCTTATTATCCTTATTGATATCAATTAGTCTCTCAGACTCTCATAAAAGTTTGAAAAATATATGGATTTTGTCGTATAAGATGGTTTGGCCTTAAGGGGTCGCTATTTTTACCTAAAACTGATTGAAATGAAATTTTCATACTTAACAATTACTGTTCTGCCCTTGGAGGCATTAAAAAATTACAAAGTATTTGAAAAACTCTCTCTTCCTCTCTCTCTCTATCCCTCTCTCTTTCTCTCTTATTATGCTTATTGCCTATTGATATCAATCAGTCTTAACCCACCATAAAAGTTGGAAAATTAAATGGATTTTGTCATTTCTTCTCATAAAAGTTTTAAGAAAATATATGGATTTTGTCATTTAAGATGGTTTGGCTTTAAAGCGTCTCTGTGTTTACCTTAAACTGATTGAAATTAAATTTCCATTTTTAACAATAACTGTTCTGTCTTTGGAAGCATTAAAAAATTACCAAAATATTTGAGAAAACTGTTCCTCCCTCTCTCTCTCTCTCTTTTAGCTTCGCTATTGTTCGTTGATATATATCACTCTTTAACTAATTCTCTCTTCTCATACATGATACGAATAAATTATGTGAAAATTTACCCAAAAAAAAATTCGTTTTCTCTCTTCCTTGACGTTTTTCCCCAAAATGACTGCACATTTATTTTTTGCAAATGATTAATAGTTTTGTGTGCATAACATTTGTTCGCTTCTTGTCAAAGTGTTTTCTTTTTGCATACTTTTGGATGGCTACATTCTTAAGGGGTATGCATGCACGTGCATGCATTAACCCAACTTGCTTACCAAGCACGTATTTTAAGGATTTCTTTCAACAGCCAAATTTCCCACAACACTGAATTTGGCTTCTAGTAAAAACTTTGAGAAGATGTTAAATATCCTTACAATTTTATATTAAAAAAGGATATAGTGGCATTAATTAGGCCAGTAGCGAATAATTTTTGAGCAAATAAAAAGTTTCATTTCATCTGTCTGCGCTGTGAAGCCTTCAAATATGCGTGTTTGTTTCAAAATGTATTCGTATCCCTTTCAACTCTTGTGTTTATTCAACAGTTTTGTTTTATATATTTTCGCATTTTTTTTTTTTAATATTTTCCGTTTATTTTTCGATGCATCACAGCGTAAAACCAAACAACCCATTTATTCCCTGAATGAATGAATTTTCAACAGCAAACAGTCACCAGTCGTCACTCAACTTGTATTTATGCATGCAGTCACCCAAAAACATTCTTTCTCAGAAATTTCCCATGTATTTATTTTATTTCTATTTTAAACAACCTGAAGAGGATAAACAGCATGAAACAATGCATGTGTGTGTATGTGTGCGGTTGGGAAAATATGAGGATGCCTCTCAAACGTAAAAGCGCGTGTTTTTCTGTCTGCTGTTAATGTGCGTAAAGAACGAGGGTTGATTAAAGGTTGGCTATAGAATGTAAATGTTAGATATTGAGCACGTAATTATTAGATTTGCTTCAAAATAATCCAAGTCCTGTCAGTGTATTGTTACGTGCGTTTATTTATTTTCTATTTCATTGAAATATCTGCACTCTCATTGGCATCAGGTTGCATAAATTTTGTGGGGTTTAAAATTATTTTGGCTTATAAACGCAAAGCCTTGAATGCGTTGCACAATGGGCTATAATAGAAAAAATATATACTAGAACCTCTTTAGCTTTGCTTCAAAGGCCCAACTATATATAAGTAAAACGCTTAGGATATGTATAAATTTAAGAATAATTATTAATATTGGATGTATTTCAATAATAAATACAGCTGACATAAAATGTTTTTGAAAAAGGATTTATGGGAGTAGGTAATATCCTTGAGCCAAAAATTGGTAAAAAGCTAACACACGTTATACAAGAATTAATCGACAGCTTTTGCTATATTCCAGTCAGAAATGCAGCTAAAATTAATATATTTCGAAAAAGGATATATGGGAAGTAGCAAAGTCCTTCCATTAAATGAGCTAAAACTTTCAACAGATCTAGAACGCATAAATCTAAAAACAGACAGAAATTTTTAGAGTATTTCAATCATAAATTCAATTATAATTCAGTTTCTTAGAAAAAGGGTATATCGAAGGTACTAATATCCTTGAACCGAATAATCAAAAATTTACAGTAGAGCTAAGCCACATAATATTACAAATTATTATGAATTTTTAATACATTTAAACCATAAATGAATATAAAATTATGTTTTGAATAATATGGACATATGGAAGGAAGTAATGTCCTTGGTCCTAAAGAAACAAAACACATAATATGACTGGATATAAAGAGTTTTTGGTACATTATAAACATAAATGAAGCTAAAATTAGATTTTTTAGAAAAAGGATATATGGGAGATTATAGTATCCTTGTACCAAATGAAACTTAATATAAAGTAGAGCTAAAGCAGATGATATTAGAAGCAACTTTGATTTCTAATACATATCCACCATAAATGCGGCTAAAATTAAGAGTTTTATATTAAGAATATTAAGGAGTAGTATTGTCCTTGAACCGAATCCACCCAAATTTACAGTAGACCTAAAATACACAATCTTAAAATCAATTCATGATTTTTAATGCGCTTTTACAATAAATGTGGCAAAAATCAAGTTTTTAAGAAAAAGGACATATGAGAGGTAGTATTGTCCTTGAATCAAATCAAACAAAATATACAGTAGAGCTAAAGCACATAATTTTAGAAGCCACTATTTATTTGTAATGCGTTCTCGCTGTAAATGCGACTAAAATAAAATATTTCAGAAAAAGGATATGTGGGAGGTACCATTTTCCTTGAAGCGAATACAAGCAAATTTAAAGTGGAGCTAAAGCATCAAAAGATTCCGAATGCGTTTTCTTTATGAATGCGACGAAAGGTAACATTTTTAGCAAAAGGATATACGAGAAGTAGGCTTGTCCTTGAGGCGAATAAACCCTAACTTATAGAAGAGCTAAAGTACATAATTTAAGAAGCTATTAATGATTTCTAATGCGCTGTCGACTAGGAATACAATTAAAATCAACATTTTTAGCAAAAGGATATATGGGAGGTAGTATTATCCTTGAGTCGAATGAACCCAAATTTATAGAAGAACTAAAGCACATAATTTTAGAAGTTATTTTTGATTACTAATGCGCTGTCGACTAGGAATGCGTTTAAAGTTAAGTTTTTTAGAAAAAGGATATATGAGAAGTAGTATTATCCTTGAACCGAATCATACCAAATTTACAGTAGAGCCAAGGCTTATGATCTTAGAACTAACTACTGATTTGGAATGCTTTATAACAGTAAATTCCTCAGTTAGTTAGATTTTTAGAAAAAGGATATATGGGAGGCCGTAATATCTTTGCACCAAATAAGCTAAAATTGAGTTTTGGAACCAACGAAAAGTTTTTCCCTACATTCCGATAGTAATTTTGCCTAAAATTAAAACTATACCATTCAGGATGTATGGGAAGTAGGCAAGTCCTTGCAATTGACTTTTCTCAAAATTTAATTATACATGCTGGTCTGTAAAATTCATGTTCCTATTAAAGTTTTTTTTTTTTGGTGATTCGCTTTATCAGATCAGAAACAATGTCCTTCGTCCTTTCGCCTTTAAAAATAAATTTTATAAAATGTAATTTGAGAAGCTGAATTTATATAAAGAAAAACTCGGAAAAATCACGCATAAAAAAGTGTGTTGTTATGATGCCTTTTAAAAAGACCGTGTCCTTGTGTGAATTCGCCTCAAACCCCCCTAAAAAAAAGCTGACTAAATTGCCAAGCGGTGAAGGTTTATTTTTTATTTATTTTTTTTTTGTTGCGAAACGTATTTTACATGAATATTAGCAAATTTACAATGGAGTCTAAATTGTTGTTGACAAATGAAAAAGAATATATATCTTTTTCGTCCTGTCATGAGTGTGTGGTATCCTTTTTTCTTTGTCATGTTGCTGTAGCTGTTTGGTGCATGTGTTTTATGTGCACCTGCATTGATGCTGTCGTTTCGGTTCAAGCAGCGATGCAGGGTTTTAGGGAAAGTCAACGTTGTCGTAATTTTCTTGTGGAATACGAAATTAATATTGATTTGATGTGGACGTTGAGTACAAAAGAATTTGGGTACTTTCACCTCTAGTTTTAGGATCTTTTTAATGTTACCTGACTTGGCAGGGTATCACACAATCGTCTATGCCGACGTTATGAGCTCTAACAGTTATTTAGTAGACCGTGAAAATATCACACACACAAAAGCAACAATTTAAAAAAGTAAATAATAAAAAGTATTTAAAACAAGCATTTAAAAAAACAGAAAACAGAAATTCTCTCAGCAGGCACGCAGAAAATATTTTGTTGAAAAAAAAAAAATCTCTTGTTTCCTGAAAGCTTTTATTTTGCTTTGAAATAATTTCTGCAAGGAAAATTTTTACTTTAACAAAAGCTTTCCTTTTCAATTCATTTGGCTCAAAAGGATGTAAGAAATATCCTTTCTGGCTTATTGTGTTGCTCTGCGTAGCTCTCAGCTCAGTTGTGGCAAAATGTTTTCAATTGTTCTCCAAACATCGCAGTTTCCTTTTCAAAAATTTTTTTTTCTAAATATTTCCTTCTCTTTTTTATATATTTCTTAAAATATTTCGACTCACCTTCTGTGCTTATTCCATATATTAAATATAATAAGAACTAAAGCTACGATAATGCCACAACAAGAAATTGTACACATACAGACAAATAATGGCAGCGATACGGTGCGTAAGACACGTCGCACTATAGTGCGATCTTGAGGAACCTGCAAATGCATGAAATAAAAAAAAAAAAGAATTATATTTCATATATAAAAAAATGCTTTTCAAACTTGTCATTTAAATCGGCTCACCTTTTCGCCAATCCAGCGTTCCATATTCAGCCACGTGAGGTTATCCAGTTGGGTGTCGTAGTAACCCAGTTTCTCGTATTTCCCATTTATCATCTGTTCGATTTGTGTTAAGGCGATACGATCTCCCTGAGAGCTGAATGCCACAACACCCTGTTTGCAAATAGAATAAATGAAGAATCATGAAAAAAGTGTAACGTTTTTTCTTTGAAATTAAATTGGATTTGTTACATAAAAATAGGAACGAAACAGTAGGAAATAGTATAGAGAATTACAAAAAGTGGGCCCCAACGAATTGGCGAATATGCACAAGTTGACATGACAACCAGCGAACGAAGCTGGTGAATATTCTGTCACAAAAATAATATTTGAGGAATTTATTAAAAAACTGTGTAAAGGAAAAAACAGGAAATGCTTTTTGGCAAGAATTTCCCTTTTGACAAAAGGTACATTTTAACCAAAAATTACTCTTTGACTAAAAGCAACTTTTGATAAAATTTAGTTAAGGCAAAAGTACCTATTGAAAAATATACACTGTGACAAGAAAGCACCTTTAAACAAAAAGTACCTTTGGACAAAAAGTACCTCTGGACAAAAATTATTCTTTGAGAAAAGTAACTTTTAACAAAAACTACCTTTCGAAAAAGCATTCATAAAAAATACCTTTTGCCAAGAATTACCTGATGACGAAAAGTACCCACTGACGATCAGGGACTTTTACAAAATGGTACCTCTTCACAAAAAATATTTTCTGACAAAAAGTGCATTTTGCCAATATATATCTTATGCAAAAAAGTACCTATAAACAAAAAGTACCCTTTGACACAAAGTACCTTTTAGCAAAAAGTGCTTTTTTTTGGCAAGTACACTCTGAGAAATGAGAATGTTTTGGACAAGAAATACCATTTGGTGAAAAGTTTATTCGATAAAAGAACCCGAGAAAAGTACTATTTTACAAAAAGTACCCTTGAATTTTTTGTTGCCAATAAATATTTTTTTTCCTAAAAATAGCTTTTGCGAAAATTACTTTTTGAGCAAAAAGTAAAGAAAAACTTTTTGACAATTAGCTGTTGACAAAAATTTCCTTTAGAAAAATAGTAGAATAGACTTTGTGACAAAAAGTACTCTTTAACTAAAAAGTATGTATAAAACTACTTTTGAGAAGCTCTTTTTTTGATAAAACAAAAAATAAAAAAAGTATCATTTAACAAACGGACCTTTTAACAAAAGTACCTTTTAACGAAAAGTACTTATTCACAAAAAGTACCTTTAAATAAAAAGTCTCGTTTGACACTAAATACCTTTTGACAAAATGTAGATTTTGAAAATTGTACCTCATGTCATAAAGTAGCCAATGAAAAAAAAGTACTGTTGACAAGGAACTTTTTGATAAGTTACCATTAACTCGAAAGGAGATATGATTAAAAGTACGTTTTGATAAAAATTATACTTTCAGGAAGATATATTTCAAAAAAAGGAAATTATAACAACAGGTACCTTTTAATAAAAAGTACTTTTTTACAAAAAGTTCTTGTTAACAAAAAGTGTTAATACTAAATACCTTTTGATAAAATGTACACTTTGACAATTTGTACTTGTTGTCATAAAGTACTCGATGACAAAAAGTGCTTTTGACAAACGTAGTTTTTCATAGGGAACTTTTTGACAAGGTACTATTTATCAAAAAGTATATATGATTAAAAGTACAACCTTTTTAGCGACTCTTTTTTGTGATAAAAATAAAATTTTTACGCAAGTCTTATAGTAAAAAAAATTTTTTTAAAAAGAAGTAGCATTTACAAAAAGTACTTGTTAACAAAAAGTACTTTTTGACCAAAAGTACCTCTAATCAAAAAGTTTTTTTTCTGGCATTAAATACTTTTTGACAAAAATAGTACTTTTTGTCATAAAGTACTCGGTGACAAAAATTATTTTTAAAAAACGTACTTTTTCTCGAGGGAATTTTTGGACTAGGTACTTTTTGGTAAGGTACTTTTTGCTAAAATACATATTTTGAATAGAACTATTTTAATAATTATATCAAAATTAATAACAAATTCCCTTTCGCAAATTATTTATTTTCAGAAAAGTTCAATGGAAAATTGGACACTAAAATCGTGGATATATATTTTACATAATTTTAAAAAGCCGTAAAAGGATAATAAATCTTGCACGTGAGTATTCAACTGAAATTGATTTTATGACAATTTAATTTATAATAAATATTAATTTAAAGAAAACTCTTTTTAAATATCTATTCAGAAATTGTGGTCTGCAAAGACAATTTGGGAAATATATTTGTATGACTTCAATTGAATAATTATTGCAAGTTGAGCTGCTCTCATGTCACTGCCCTACTTTCATTGCCAGTTACTTCACTTACAGCCACGTTAAATATTAATCAAGTTAACACGTTTGAGCATTTGCAAAATCTACTTAATTTGACAGTAACTAAAACAAGTGCACACACGTAAAAAGCAAACGAAAAAAGGGGTTGTTTAAAGTCATAAGTCAAGTGCTTATGAGAAGCATTAACAATTAGGCCAAGTCCTTAAGGCGAAAGTCGACAAGGGCCAGAGCTGGATAATGCTAATGAATAATAACAGCGTTTAAGAAAGGCAGCGATAAAAAAGTTACAAGAAATTTATTTTGTCGGGACTTAATTTCAACTCACTCTTTTTAAAATCTTAATATATTTTATTAGCACGTGTTAAAAATTACACGGTACAACAAAATCTGTTTTTAATTATTTGTCTCAGTTGATTCTTACGGGGAACAATTAACGAAAATTCGAACGTTTATCTCTGTAAATCTTGCAAAACGTTATGAAAAATTGGAAAAACGGTCACACTGCCGGCGGTGCTGAAATTGTGCAGGTTGAAGTAAAAATTTCCAGCACTAAAAATAATTTCTTGTTTAATTTAGTAAAAACAATATTTGTGGGAAAAAATTGAGTCCTTCCATCACTGAAAATGTCTTCTTTAATTTAGTAAAATAAAAGTTGTGACAAAAATTGGGTCATTAAATTTTTGGGTGAAAATTTTTTTTATCTACCGAATTTTTAGAATTTATTTGCACTACGAGAAAAGAAAAATAAAAATTTCCCAAAAAAAAAGAAAGAAAAAAATTATAAAAAATATATACAAAAACTTACTGAAACTCCTAAAAACTGTGTTGAATTCATGGCGGCATAAATTTCATCGGCAATATCCTTGTCGTTGTATGTAAATTCCTTAAGAGATTTATTTCGTTGTTTCAGTCTCTCCATTGTTTTATTAAATGCCAGCGCCACACTCCATACCGCATCGTAGGCCAATGGTGCCTCCTGATAGCCCTCCGGATAACGATCATGATCGATGTCATAGCCCTCTTCAATGAGCGCATGATTCAAACGCAATCTTGAGATGAAAAAAAACAATAAATAAATAAATTTAATAAAAAAATATTGTGTCTCGATTTCTATTCAATTACCGAAATTCTTCTGCTGTCATGCCCGATATGGTCGTTTGATTGTTTTGATTCCACATTAAAGCTTCTGTTGTTAAATGCCCTTCGGCTGCCAAACGCATTTGCTCCACTGTACAAGTGATGCCCTCATTTTCCAAATTAACTTCGTACCAGTTGTCCTCATACCAGCCTGCAAAAGAAATTAATTAAAAATCCTTGTAAATGTGTATTCTCAGAAATTTGAATGCAAGAATTGCTAATTGCAAAATTAATCTGAATCTTGAGATGGTATTTTTTTCTTTCTCTCTCTCTCTCTCTATTTTCAAATAATTATTTACTTCAATTTGCTTTGCCATTAACCCTGACCTGCTTTGTAAGTAGAGAAGGTTGGGTTGTCCTTTTTTTTTTTTTTTTTGTCAAACTTTTTCTTTCATTTGTTGTTTTAGTGATGTCTTTGCCTTTTCTTATTGCTTAAAATAAAAATTGATTTCTATGCAGATTTTTTGCCTGCCTAATTGTGCAATTACTGAGTTACTTCCCCGTATTTGAAAACAGAGTTGTTGTTTAATTGGTATTTAAGCTTAAACTAACCGAAATAGTTTTAGGGGGAAATTTAATGCTGGAAAAGTTGTATACATTTTTGTAAATAAAATGGATTCAAAATTGGCTAAATTAACGGACGGATGTTTATCTATTTAAATAAAATAATCACTGACTACTGCTACCATGTATAAAATGTATAATATAAATTCCACTGGAAGGGAGATCCTTTATTGTGAATGTTATCTAAATGTTTGTCCGTGCTATTCATATGAATGAATGGGATATTGGGAGGAGGAATAATATATAGAGAACTAAGTATTTTAAAATCTTAATATTAAAGAAATTTAAAATTAAAGTAAATCATTTTAAGTTTTGAAATATTAATTCCAATATTTTGAAGGGCAAATAAGGAGTTGTTTTTAAACAGTCTAATTTAAAGAGTGGATTATTGTTTTACTTGCACCTGCAACGGATTGTGCCGCAACTAAGAAATGAGGGGATGGTGGTGAAAATGATAAGAAGAGGGATAATTTGTTGTGGTCATTTAATATTTAGAATTGCTGTTTTGTTTTATTCCCCCCGAGTCGTTGGTCAGCTGTTTTTCGCCCTAAAAGTAGGCAATGTAAATTTATTAAAGATAATTGGCTAAGTTTGATAGCAGAGACACTTAAAATTCCCTTGTTAATATCACAACAAGAGGTGAAAAAGTGAATAAATCAAGGGCTTAAATTTGGTTTCTACACACAAACTAATTCTTTCAACTGAATTGAACAAATTTTTTATTTGCTGCTCGCATTCTACAAGGAAACCATTAATTTGCATTAGCGGCAGATTCATATTGATATTATCTTATATAATTTTCCATTGAAATATTTACAAATAAAAATAATTATAACATAAAACCAGATTATCTCACAAGTGGTGAGAATAAAATAAAAATATAAGTACTGATCTTGCTAGTGTAGTGAGTTTCGAAAAGAGCACTGGAAAATAAAATTGCTGTTGATTGTATTTCATTCCATAGAATTTTTATTTTATCTCTCTGAATATTAAAAATATCCCTAACAAATTTAATGGAATAGAAGATGTTAAACATTTATGTTTGCTGGGATATTTGAATAGAAATTTAAAAGAAAAAGTAAATATATTTAAATAAAGAGATTATGCAGCAGCAATACATCCACCGCAATGACCTTTTAAGTTTTCTTGGGAAATAGTTTGGGGTAGTAGTTTTCTGTATTATTGTCTTAAAACAAAGTTTCTTTTATATTTTATTTTATTTATTTTTCTTTCTCTCTCTGTTGTTTTAATATGGAAAAAGAAGCCCTTCAAATTAACCGCAATTAAAAGTTTCCAATCTTTGATACTATTTGCATAAACTTTTTGACCAGCAAAAGCCATTAGAGTGTAACTCAATAAAGGGGAAAATGTTTGTATGTGTGTGTGTGTGTGTGTGTGTGTATGCAGATACCCATCCCCCTCTACCGACTGCCTTGGCTAAACGGATCTGAAAGCAAACATTGGAAAATATAAACAAAATAAAAAAGAACTAAAACTAAAATCTTTACAAACTCTTAAGTCAACTTGTAAGGATGCTTAACAGATTTATTAGGAAAACATTTAAGCCAACTTGGAAATGCAACACAATTTAATTAAACTTAAAATAAAATATTTCTTCTTCCTAATTTCTGGTATTTTCATTTTACAACAATTTTCATGTATAATTTTATTACGTTTTTAGTTCATTAAAGTAAGTTTTCCCCCTTTTTTCGTTTTTCTCAGTCGTTTTTTTTTACAACCAGCAATTAGTAGAAATTAATGTCAAAAGGAACAAATACGGGTATGAAAAAAGTATTTGAAATGAAAAGAAATCTACAAGAAAAGGCGTGAAACACTTAAGCAGTCAGAAAGGGGTTATGCCCAGAAATGTGCAGGAAAAAAATATATTTTGAAAAAAGGAGCAGCTGAAGCAAATTAAAAAACGTTTTGCTTGAAAATAACAATTTTTCCTAATGAAGTTAATAGCAAATGGAGCAATAAAAGAAAGTTATAACATCTTTTAGCAGTTATTTGAAATGGATTTAAAAAGTTTATAAATTGCGGGGCGAAAGCTCGTTTCCCCCATTGTAAACAACATCGATCAGTGTCGTTTGGTTGAGTAAAGCAGCCTCCTATTTCCCTTAAATCGAACGCAGAATGGCCGCAGAAAAGTTTTAGTTTTCGTTTCACGGCAGAGAAATTAATGCAACAAAACCTTCACTCAGTGCAATTGAATGATAGAAAAGAAAACTCTTTTTTAATGTTCTCTGATTAGTGATTAATGCTTATGTTCAACATAAAACTTTCTTTCAAAAGTTTTCAAACAACGAACGCATTAAGTTAAAGGCTAAAAGTAAACAAGGATTCACTAACACTTTTCATTAGGTGTGAGTCAATTAACTCAATCGAGTCAAGTGTTGGATGTTGAGCCTGAAATAAGCCTCATAATTGAAGATAGTTTTACGATAAAAGTCTGGGATAATTTCTCATTGCCAGAACCCATGACTAAATTGGTGGTTCTCTGGCGCAAATTTGGGAAACATAAATGATTCCTAAACTTTGTTCTGGTATAAGTCTTTGCTTGGGAATTTCCCGAAATATACATTAAAAGAGGTGAAAAAGGTGGGTACCGAAGCCAAATATTCAGTAGCAACGTAAAAAGAAATTAAAAGGTTGCAACAAATTCTCTATCATCTCAACTTAATTCACCTCTCTTCTCACCACTATCCTCTCATTTCATAGTTCTGGCACAATGCATTCCAACAGTAGGGCTCAAAACCTGAATGCCGATCTAAATGAAAAGAGGAATTTTTTTCATATAATTTTAGGTTGTTTGTTTTACTCTAAGTCCAATTTTGTTTACTTTTATTAAAAAAATTTTAATTTTGTAAATATATTTCCTTTACAAAATTTTTATACTATTTTATACTTCATGTTAATTTAATTTATTTCAATTCATTAATAAACTGAGTGAGTAAATTTCTTAAATAAATAATCTCTAATAAGTTGTGCACTATTTTAAAATTTATAATCACATTTATTTTTATGCTAAAACTTCTGATAAGATGATGCTGCATTTTCACTACCAGTTTACAGTGTCCTTTTAAAGGTAACCAATAAGAAACCAACTTTTTGCAAAACAGGGAGCAGCAAATCTAGATTAAATCACCTTTCAAACAAAGTAAAATGAAATTGTTCTGCTACTCGCACAAATACACACCCTCACACACACACACACACACACACACACACCCAGTTCATTGTTAAATTTCTAATAAATTTTCTGCTCGTTTATTGTCCTGTTGTTCGAATTTCTTCTACAACAGTTGCTTTTATGTGTTAAACTGCAAAAGTTTTGAGCACTTGAAATCTACCGATTGTTATCATTCTCAAAGAAACTATAAATACCAACGAAAAGACAACTAAAACTTATTAAAACTAAATAAAATTATCATGCAACTCTTTCTGAATATTGCAAAACCGCTCGCTGGCTGTAAACAAGCACCGCATAAAGTGTAAACCTTTTAGCCATTCAAGCCACGGCCAAATAAAGTACAATAGAGATTTCTAAGCATGTTCGTAACAATTAAACTTCTGTAACTATTAGAAAAGAGTAGAAATTATAACATAAAAATTTCCAAGTAATTTTATTGTTCTTGTACAAATACAACTGAAAACTAACTGTTCTTCTTTACGGTTTTGAAATTTCTTTATTTTCATCTGCCAAAAACGGCCCAACTAAAACAAAGATTTTCGTAGTGGATTTCCTTTTTTCCAGACTAAAACTCTAATTCCACTCGTTGCTCCTTCTTTCATTTTCGAAAAGTTTTCATCCAACCACGGCAGCCTCAATTTCCTAGAGTGCTCAAGTGCAGGTTTTGCTTTTTGTTTCTTCTTTATTACTTTACCTTTTGCGGCTGTTCATTTAAATTACATTTTATTTTGTTAAACACTATCCCGGCTCCTGCTGGAGCTTGTCCCTCACACAAATACGGCCTTAAAACAATAACAATTCTGCGCTCATTCGTTTTTAATGGAGTGCCATAAGTTTCCAAAGTAAAAAAAAGTAGAAATTTTACTTGTTTTATGTTGTACATGTGCTACACAAATATGTGCTTGTGTGTGTGTGTGTGTGCATGAGTATGAAAGTGTTTCTAAGTAGTTGTTGGAGCGTTCATATTTAAACATTTAAAATATGTTGTGGTTACCTTTTTTTATTGTTGGCGCTTTCATATAAAAACTATTAATTTTGGCACTAAAAGCCTGCCATTAAGCAATTGCGTTTGTTTTTATAAACGAGTTTATTCGTTTAATATAAAAGTGCAGAATTTACGACATTGTTTTAAAGGTAAACGAATGAATGATATCAGGGCTGTGAAAATAGTTAATATAAAATTTTATAGCTGCCATATATTGAGAGAAAATTGCGTTCCTAAAATTTATATTCAAAAGCAAAAGCAATTTAAATGTTTTCCTATAGTTTTGCAAATTGTACTATTGAAACTTTCTCAACAGTTCAGACAACATATTAATATTAATGTTAATATTAATGTTAGTGGTATTGGTCATGTTAATGCTAATGTGAATTTAATATTAATGTTAATGTTAGAGTTGATGTTGGTGTTAATGTTAATGTTACTCTTAATACTAATATTTGTTTTAATGTTAATGTTAATGTTACTAGTATTAATAATGTGGATATTAATGTTAATATTAATGTTAAGGTTGGTGTTAACATTAAAGTTATGTTTAAAGCAAATGTTTATGTTAATGGTAATAATAATGTTAATGTTAATGTGAATATTAATATTAATGTTAATGTTAGAGTTGATGTTGTGTTAATGTTAATGTTACTTTTAATATCAATATATCTTTTAATGTTAATGTTAATACAATTAACATTATCAAATTAATGTTAATATTAATGTTAACATTAATATTAACATTATCAAATTAATGTTAATATTAATGTTAATGTTAACGTTAATGTTAATGTTAACGTTAATGTTAACGTTAACGTTATCGTTAAAGTAAATGTTAATGGTATGAATAATGTTAATTTTAGTGTTAAAATTAACATTATTGTTAATATTAATGTTAATAGTATTGATAATGTGGAGGTTAATGTTAATGGTATTGTTAGTGTTAACTTTAGTGTTAGTGTTGATGTTAATGTTGGTGGTAATGTTTATATTAGTGTTGATGTTAATCATAATACTAATTTTAATGTTAGTGGTAGTGTTAATGTTTTTGGTAATGTTGATGTTAATGTTAATGTTAATGTTAGTTGTAGTGTTAATATTAGTGTTGATGTTAATCATAATACTAATTTTAATGGTAGGGCTAATGTTAGTGTTAATGTTGGTGTTAATGTTAATGTTAGTGGTAGTGTTAATGTTGATGGAATGTTAGTGCTCATGTAAATGTTATTGTTAATGTTAATGTTAACGATGTTAATGTAAGTGTTAATGTTCATGTTAGGGTTAATGTTAATGTTAAAATTTTTTGTAATGTTAACATTAATGTTAATATTAATGTTAGTGTTATTGCTAGTGGTAATGTTAATGTCAATGCTAATGTTAAAAGTATTATTTATGTTAGTGCTAATGTTAATGTTAATATTAATGTTGGTGTTAATGTTAACGGTAATTTTAGTGTTAATGATAAAGTTAATATTAGTGCTAATGTTAATATTAATGCTAATGCTAATGTTAATGTTAATGAGTAGTGTATTTAAGTGTCAATTTGTATTGTTGTTCTCCACATTTCTATTATGTGTTTGCTTATGTCGGTATCGATGTGTGTGTGTGTATTGGTTCTTCCTTTCAATCATGTCTGATCTCTATATAAACAAATTATTTGAATATCTTTCAATAAAATAAATTTTTATTTTATTAAAAATTACTGGTGCATTTAAGTTGCCTCCCTTATGATCCTTAAAAGTTAAAGTTGTTCCCTAAAGTATGCATGAGGATACATGCGTCAACAACAAGAATCCTCAAGACACTCTTGTGCTCAGTCACGCTCTGACACCGTCATTCACTAACTGACTTCTCCGTTTGCTTACCCAGTAACTTCTCATGGTTAACTGGCATCTACTCACACTTTATCCCGATACGTCTGCCGGTCGTGCGGCCCACTCGGGTTTAACAAACTAATCGTGGCAAAAATAGCACGACTACGCGTTTTGGACTTTTGAATTTAGTTGGGGATTTACTGGAGTAACTTTTGCAAATGCATGCTGGGCTTAACTAGGAATTGCAGGAAAACTAGGGAGCAAAGAAAAAAACATTATGAATAAATTTCATGCGGTTTAAGTGGCGACGGCATAAAATAAGTGCCACTCAATCTCCGGCAAATAGATGCAATAGACGTAGTTGAAGTTTTAAGGTGGAAAAGTTACTTTGGACGGAGCGTTCGTTTATTTTAAAGGGAAAAGACTTTAAGACTCCACAAATTTTCGCAGTATTTAGTGTTGTTATTAGACAAGCCCCAATAGTTTTAAGTTGTTGTAAATGAATGTCTGTGATCAATTCAAAGACAAAATCTGCGCTCAAATACAATAAAATTTCACAATTTCGGATATTAAAGAATCAATTAATTTTCTTACCTATAAAAAACCAGACATGTGCCCGGCCATACAACTGCAACTTGTACATCTCACACAAAACTCGACGTGCTGCCACCACATAAAATAGTCCCACGATAATGCGGGCATCTTGACGCCTTAAATTACGCACAGCATCGGCTGGATCGGATAAAAATGATTGTCTTGTAACGATTTCAATACCGGCCTCCATGCAGCGGTTTTCTAAGTCTTCGACGGTCTGAAAAAATAAAGAAATTAAACGGAGTCTTATTAAAAATTTAAATGTTTTTGATTAAAGCAAGTCCTTTATTTAATTACTAAATAAGAAAATAATTTTTTGTGAGGAAAACAAAATTTTGTAGTCCAGTGTCTTAAACGATTCTTGAGTTTAACTTTAAAATGAACTACAAAATAATTTCGCCTCTTTTTCTTTCAATTATAGAGCTCTTTCGAACAATTGATCGTGGTTGGGGAGAGCAACTAAAAATTTATTTTCCTTGAAATTTGTTCAGATCACACTCTCTTCTTTTCTTCTCTCCCTTTTGAATTGTTTTCATTCGCCATAACGCAACTTGTTTCTTATTTTTTTTACACTTGTATTGAGTGTTACCCATATTGAGTTTGGTTGTTTTTTTTATAGAAAATATTAAGGAAAATGTATTTGTGGAACATATTAACCCTGTTATCCAATCACATAGCGGACAGTTTGGGCTCCTTTCAAACAAATCGCAAAAAGGAGCCCTGAATAAAAATTTCTTATAACTAAAAGTAGTATTGAGTGTTACCCATTTTCATTTTGGTTGATTCTAGTGATCTTTTCATTTTAGATGCGGAGAATTTTCAGTGATTTAATAGAAAATATTGAGGAAAATGTATTTGTGGAACATATTAACCCTGTTATCCCATCACATAGCGGTCAATTTGGGTTGTTTTCCAACAAATCGTAAAAGGGACCCCTAAACAATTTTATTTTATATATTTTATAACTAAAAATTGTATTGAGTGTTACCCATATTGACTTTGGTTGATTCGAGTGATCTTCACATTTCAGATACCGAGTATGTTCAGTGTTTTTATAGAAAATGTTAAGGAAAATATATTCGTGAAACATATTAACCCTGTAACCCTCACCATATAGTGGCAATTTTGGGCTCTTTTCTAACAAATCGTAACAAGAAGCTCCAAATAAAATTTTTTTTATTTTTTATAAGTAAAAATTGTATTGAGTGCTACCCATATTTAGTTCGCTTGATTCTAGCGATCTTTACATTTCAGATGCCGAATATGTTCAGTATTTTTATAGAAAATGTTAGGGAAAAAGTATTTGTGGAACATATTAACCCTGTTATCCCATCACATAGTGGACAGTTTGAACTATTTTCTCAAAAATTTAAAAAAAATAATTTTTTTTTTCAATATATTAAAACAAAAAATTTTTATTGAGTGTTACCCATATTCAGTTTGGTTGATTCTAGTGATCTTTACATATAAGTCCAGCGTTTTTATCGAAAATATGAAGGAAACTATTTGATTTTCATTTTTATAAATGAAAAGTGTATTGAGTGTTACCCATGTTCTCTTTTTTATATTGAAAATTTCTTGTATTTATTTAACTGGTTTCTCTCCTTTTCATTCATTCCAGATTTAATTTGTAATATATTTGCAAAAATAAAATATGTATGGAGCGTTACTTTCCCAAAAGTCTTAAAAATAAATTAGCTTTGAATTTATTATTTATTTTAACTATACTACCATTAAAGTTTTTATAATATTGACAACTTTAAGTGTCTTATTGATTTATCTGGTGAAGAGTGTTTTTATGGAGCGGATAATTTGCTGGAATTTTATTTATTTGATTGTGTAAACCGCATTCGAAATACTGCTGTTTTGTGTACCTGCTTTTGTGAGGTGTTTTTTATTTCTGTTTTTAATTATTTGACTTTTTGTTTCATGATTTGCAATAATTGTGGCTTTTAAGTTGTGAAGAAGGGAAATAGTTTGAATTCCAATTTGCTGTGGTGTGAAAGGGTTAATAAAATAGTTGTTTTGTGTGTTTGGGAATTCTTTTTGGATTTTTGTAAAATTTATAAGTACAAATCTATTGATCCATATTAATTTTAAATATTATTATTTCATCCTTTAAGACTCATAAATATATTGGAAAATATCGCAGCGTGTTCTTTGTTCTCGTTTTATATTCTCCACTCTGGAGAGATGGAAGATTTTGGCAGCAATTTATGCAATTTCGTTCTTTAAATGCATGCAGTTTTATTTATCGGTTGTTAGCTTGGCTCCTGCCACACACCCAAACACACACACACACACACACACACACACACAAGCAAACTCATTTAGTTTGTGAAAAGAATTTAAACGATGTTTAATGCATACGAATACGCTAGAAAAAGCGTATGCCAGCAATTGCTGATTTTCTCTAGATATTTTATTTGTATAATAGAACAAGTGTATGCTCCTGTGTATGTGCGTATGTGAGTGTGTGTGTGTGTGTGTGTGTGCTGCAACTGTGTTAGACACAATATGTTTTGGGGAATACAAACATGTTAGATTTCATTTACATAAAAGCTTAAACGTATTTTTAAATAAAATATGTTTCAAACATTTTTTTGCTGCTGCTGTTGACTGCAAATCCCCAATTCAATTGTTTTAAAGTTTTTATTAAAAAAATAAGAACAAGAAGAAGAGGAAAATAGCAGTGCAGGAAAGATAAAATGAATGTGCAGTTATGAAATCAACGTATGAACGTCCTGTTAGAATTAGATTTTCTCTTTTCGATTATTTCTTTAATTTAACTTTCTGCTTTCCATTTGAAAAATATATCCTGCGGACTTATAAATTGCATTTGCTTGCCGTAATCTTATATTATCCTTATTTGGATTATTATTTAATTCTAGGGCTGCATTATTTTGCAAAAAATGTAACAAAAAATTTAAACAATTTAAGGTTTGCTTGAAAGTTAAATTGAAATTATCAAGTCAGTTGCCTGTCAATTATATTTAAGCAAAATTTTAAATATTTTAAACGATTCTCACAAATTTTACTGATACAATCAGAAGTTTAATTCAATATTTACACTAAATTGAACTCGTCTTGTTTGTTTTTCACCATAATCAGTTGGTGAAGGTGGTTTCGACTGTTGCTGTTGTTGTTGTTTTTGTTGTTCTTGTTGTTAATGCTCATTCATAAATTCATGAGCAACTGCTCGTTTTGTTTTTGTATTGTTCTTTGCAAAGAAATGGGCTGTCAAATGCAAGTGATTTTGACTACGAAAGGCCCATCATCATGGAATATAATTATGAATTTTTCAAAAGCAAACCTGAAGTTTGCTTGTCTTAAAGATTAACAGATAAAATCATTCAATTTAATAACAATAATAAAAGAAAGTATGCAAAAGTGGGCGGGACTATTTATTTTGTATGAGTATCTTTTCAGCTACAAAAGGGCTTAAATGTTTAAACAAGGCAGACATATTGTTGGTTATTAAAACTCAGTGGATAATTTTAAAGCATTTATTTGCTGTATACAGTTTCCGGTATATCTCCGCCATGGCTACGAGTAACATGATCCACAAGATAAGTCCAATTTTAGACTACCTGTTCCAATAAATCAGGCGATGGCTTAAACATCATCTTTCACATGAAGATAATGAAACTAATTAAGTTCGAATATCTCTTTGACATATCCGACTTCTGCTAAGTCAAATCTACATGTCAAAAATCTTATTTAGTTGAGACCAAAACCATCAGGCTGGAATTCTTATCACATCTTAAAGACTTGTAGTTCAGCCCATGATTAAATTATATATGAAGTGACTCCGATTAGAGTGGGGTTCAACTGCATCAAACGCTCAGTTTTGCCAAAAACCTTTGGTCAAACCCTTGTAATTTAAATCGGTTTGACCAAAACTTTTTGACAAAACTAACTCTACCTCCGATACAACAACCCAAAGAATTGTTGTTTGTGGTACTCTGTGGTTCAAGCTAAAAATTAAACCAACAAATCTCATTGAAACGCTAACGACGCTCGCATATTCCATCACAATGAGGATCTGTTGTACACAAAAACTTGACATCAGCGTAGGTTGCTGTTGGCTGACGTAGCACGATGACTTTAATCCCGAACTCAGTAATGAATGTGTTGTCGAATTTTTCTGATCTGCATAAGTGCAAGATTGATCTTGGCTTGTCTCACTATCGAAGGCATAGCATTACCGACAGCGATTAACACCGGCATGTACTCAAAGAGCAGAATACAGCATCCTCCTTCGTCGGTAGCAAAAAAAAAATATATATATGCACCAGCGAAGTATAAAAAGTAAAAAAATAGCTACAACGAAAGTCTATCCTCTAGTCTGTCTTCATCTGTCCTCTTAACACTATTTCCTCCTTTCCCAGTTCCAGTGAAATGCATTAAACATATAAGGCTTATTCCCTGATTGCTGGTCCCACTCATTTGGCGTAGCGATACCACCTTCTGTATAATTTCACCATGACTCAGTCCTCCCATTTGCAGTAATAAAATCCAAACTCTCAACAGAAACATATTCTCTGTGCCATTTTAGACTGCCTCTACAGGCAGGATATTTTAGTTTGCTGGTGAAATGTGGGGAATTTAAATATCTCAACGGAGACACAAATTAAGCGAGGACACAATCTTTTAGCTTAGCCATTTTGCAACCAATTCCATTTAATTGTTACAATTTTGCCTTAAATCGACTTGATTATAAATAAATGGAGTCGTGCCTCGTTTCTGGCAGAAACCTCTAATCAAAGCCATTTAAGTTATTGCCATAAATGAACCTTTTTGTCACAAATTAACCTTTTAAAGAGCTCGGAACAACTTTAATAATAATTAACTTTGCTTGTTACAACTTTCCAATAAAATACACTTAATTTTTCTTCGTTATGTGGCGGTACCACAGCAGCCAACTCTCACCACTTTCAAGCTCCTCTTCATTGGACTTTAACTACACAATTTTCATGAAGAAAAAATATATGTTTTTGCCCCTAAAGCTATGCAATAAAATTTACTATAAGCGCCTCATATTAGTGTGTGTTTCAGGCAAATTTAATAACATAAACAAAATCATAAGTAAGTTCATCCACCCTGTAGCTTTTCGCCCAGTTAAATTAAACTTGTAATGATACAAAACTTTTTGTTAATTCGATAAAATTCTACTTCTTATTCAAATGGAGCTGCAATAACACAATTTTTGTGTTTGAAATAACAGTTTTTATACGCTGAGCAGGAGAAATCAGTCATAATGTAAATGTACGTGACTTTTTATAGGGGGCTGAAAAAAAATCGTGAAAATTGAGCAGGCTAAAAAGTCATAGTGTGAAATAGTACTCAAACATTGTGCAAAGTTTTTTTTAGAAACTGCAGAACTTTCCTCATATTTCTCCAAAATCCCGACTGTATGTTGCCATATAATTCAACATAAAAAAATCAATCTGCAGCCATCAAATCCGGTTAGAAATAACATGACAAAGCCCGTCCTATTTTAAACGGTTTCACTGTATTTTCTTTTAATAAGTCCTCCTCATTATTTATGCGTTGCCGTAAAATTAATAACGACAACACGAGCCAAAAAGTTTTTTCCTTTTTTTGCCAAAAAAAAAAGTCTAAACGAATGTCAAACTATTCTTGTTAATCAAAATAGTTCAAAGTCTTTTTTCATGTCAATTGTTTTGAAACAATCTTATTAAGATCTTCAATACATAATTTTGATTTATTACCAAACGAAAAAATAAGAAATAAAAGCAACACAAAACAAAAAACTACTTAAATCAAAACCTTCAAACGGACACGAGCTAAACTTTTGCTTACCAACAACAACACACAAGGCAACAACAGGAACTGTGCGGCGGCATTAATGGCAGGAATCAAAAAACCATACAAGGAAAAACATTTCACGAAATGTAGCAAGAGTGGATGGGGAAAGGCGGGTTCGCAAGAATTAATGATAATCATGGGATTAAGACATGAAACTAGAATAAGAAGCCACAATCCCGTGTACATATAAAAATGTGTTATTATGTTCTTTTCTCCTTTTGCCTTATGACTCACATTAAGCAGCACACTTTTTGTCCAAAGCAGTCACGGTTAGGCAGAAGGACTTAAGGACTTTGTAGCCATATTCATAAAAACTAATGTGGACTTGAAGTGACCGTTAAAGCATTATTTTCATATAGAATTTATTTGAAAACATTTCTCAAGTGCACATTATTTTTTATGAATACCGCAGTCACAATAATCAAATTTTTTATGGTATTGGTTTTTGTAAGAACTATTTCAGGTCCTCAAATTATTTAGTTTTACAACAAAATTTCAAATATAATAAAAGAAAAAAATTCAAAACGCGCTTAATATATAAAAAATTAAAAAATTCCCAAAAAAATATTGAAATTTCACTACATGCAAATAATCAAAAAAAATTATAACTTCTTTTTAAATTCAAATTTGCAAAACTCTTGAAAAATTTTTATTTAAAAATTATTTTTGTATTCGACCTTGTTTTTTAACTTTATTAAAATAATTTTTTTTTGGTGCTGGCAACACTGCTTGTAATGGAGTTTAACCAATTTCATTACCCTTTTTATGGGCGTGTCTTGTATTACACATAATTTTTTTTCATTTGATCGCTTTTTGTCACTTTTATTTCATTATCAACAAAAAGAAAAAAAGGATGGCAAAAGTGAAATCAGTATTTTTGTCATGCTTTTTTGTGTGTTTTGTTTTCTAAAGTCTCATGGGTGAGATTTTTTTCATACATTTTATCATTAGTTTTTATTATTTAGATGTAGTTTATGTTGTTGTAATATCCCCAGCCTTCTTTGGCCTTTTATGCTTTATTAAACGACTTTTGGATGCTGCTGAAAGTTCGTTTTATTACAACTACAAGCAAATCTTCATCAAGACAAAATATTATTTTATACAAGAGGAAAGAGCAGAATGAAAGGAAGGGATTGTATATCCGGTAGAATTATATAACATGTGAGAAATGTTGTAGTGAAATTGGGGCTATAATAGGGCCTTATCGTAGGCCTTATTTAAAACAGAGAGGTATCAGCTGCTGCAGCAACAGCTGAGACCAGATTAACACGTTCGATAGCGATCGAAATTTTAATACAATTTGAAAGGATTTTTTTTTGCCTCCTGATAATGAAATCTGTGAGAGGGAACATCTCGTTCATGACTGGGAAACTTTTTAAATACTGTGAATACTCTAACTAAAAGTGTATGTTATTTGAAACAAAAACCAATTTTATTTTTTTTTATAAGAAACTCACTCACGCACTTTTATTATACAGCCTAACATGTTGCACAAAAATAAGGCCCTTGAAAATGATTAATTGTCCCCGCCTTCATTGCAATCATTTCTGTATTCATGCATGTAATCCAGCCATTTACCAGGGGAATGTTTGTATTAGTTGATCTTAATTTCTCTAGAGTCTCTAACAGGATTGTTTTGTTGTCAATTTCAACTTTGAATAATCTGCTTAATAACACATTCTGACTTGACATTGTTCTTGCTGCTGCTGCTATTGTTGTTGTTGTTTTTGCTGTTGTCGTTATAGTTGCAGTTGCTCTGTTTGTCAATTTAAACTGTTGTTTAAAACATGTCAATGACACAAGACAAAGAAAAAAATTATTATTAGAAAGAAGAAGAAGAAGAAGCAAAGCAACGTGCAACAACAGGGGACATGCTAAATGTTTCAGCACTTGATATTTCATTAAGAGGAAAATGTAAGAAAATATTTCTGAAATACTTTTCTATTAATAATAATTTTTGTTTTAAAAGGCAGCAGCATTCAGTGGATGATCCCGTAGTGTGGACTAGAATCGCGTAAGTGGTCAATAAGAATCTGCGGGTATTTCATATACAATTTCCCACATTTAAGGTGAGAGAAAAAACTTCGGCGGGAAATTTAGTTCAGGCATTAACTTAAAAGAGGTTTTTTAGTGGAACAAGTATTTTTTATGGCTCCATATTTCGATGTTATTGTAGAAAGAACTCGGCTCCAAACTAAGAAGTGAAATTGATACAGTGAATCCTCTATATTCCCTATCTTTTTGTTTGAAAAGGCTGCAGCTTTCAGTGGATGATCTGTAGTGTGGACTAGAATCGCGTAAGTGGTCAATAAGAATCTGTGGGTATTTCATATACAATTTCCCACATTTAAGGTGAGAAAATAAACTTCGGCGGGAAATTTAGTTCAGGCATTAACTTAAAAGAGGTTTCTTAGTGGAACAAGTGTTTTTTATGACTTTTAAAGCAGAACTATTTGAACGCCAAAAAAAGCATTTGTTTGATACACAGACACACACCCACAGTAAATTTTTTAAAGTTATGTTATTGATTTATTTAAAAATATAAACAAATTGGACAAAATGTTTTTGTTTTAAGAGATTTTTTAGTGGAAGAAATAGTTTTTATGACTTTTTAAAGCAGAATGATTTGAACGCCAAAAGTATACAGAATTTTTTTACACACGCACACACAAAAATTTTGCTATTTTATTGGTCCATTAGTTCAATATCCTGCTTTTATATCCCTGCTTGTTCACGCGTATAAATATTTATTTAAAAATAAAAACGAATTGGACAAAGTGTTTTCTTTTATTTACCTTTAACTTTGTCAATTCCATTCACCTGAAACTTATCCTACATTTTTATTACAATTTTCCAATCATGTGGTTCGAATGAAGTAACACTCACAAATTTGATTAAATTCCCTACCATAAACGTATACTTTTCAATGTATTTATTATTATTTCAGTTTTTGAATTAAACTTTATTAAAGATCAAATTGTGCGTCAGAGAATGTGCTGGCAGGTAGAATAAGTAAAGGAAATATAGAAAACAGAAAAGGATATATGAACCAATAGAATTTCCATGGAAAACTAATCGCAGTTATTCAAGGGAAACTTTATATTTGCACGAGGGCTGGCATAAGATAAATCTAATTTATATACAGTGCAAAGCAGACAGCCCTCTGCTCAATATATGTATACGAGGTCTGTTCAAAAATAATATATTAATTTTTTTATTTATTTATTAATTTTTATTTTGTATAATTCATAATCTTAAGCAGAAATTTAATGTTTTTTATGGTGTAATTTTTTTTACTGGAAAATATGTTTAACGGAAAATTTTACTGCTTAAATTAAAGCCACTACACAATTTCCCTTAACTCATTTAAGCCAATGTTAGACAACTTGTCTCTTAAGTTGCAATTATTTGAAGTCATTAATGTGCTTTAGCACGTTTCAGAATAAATCTTTTTTATTTTATTTTAATATCCTTCCGCTAATCTCGAAAACTAAACAATAACAACAACAAAGTTTGATTGTCCTCATATACGAGTCTGCACACACACACACACGCACACTTATAAATGATTCATGCAGATTTATACACTAAATTTAACACTCAAACCCAGGAAATAAGTCCATTAATGATGAATCGTTACGTGTATTAATTAAATGCGGCCATATTTATTACACTAAACTCATACAGAAATATCATGTTAAGGAAAATATGTTCGTGCATTCTTTTTCCAAAATCCCTGCCTCTCCTGTTTCTGCCAGGAAACTAAAAACATCGATAAGAAAGCAATTTATGAAATGGCATGTCGAAACAAAAGTTTATACAAACTTTCATTGGAATTTCAATGGCGTATAGAATTATTTTATTAGAAAATACATATCGCCTGCTAAAATCTACAGGGCTGCAAGTTGGGGAAGAAAAATTCAATGATTGATTTGTTTGGATTTTGCTTAATTTAAATCATAATCAATCAAAAACTCCATTTTGACATATTTGCTAGTTACGAACTTTTCCACTTGAGGCCACCTTATACAACGCGATATTATAGTGTAGTTGTTGTAGCCGAAAGAAAACAAGTTGTTGAGTGTCTCTCCTTTTAAACCATTTTCTCTTTGGCCTTTTTTTTTCTTATTTATAAGTTCATGTGTAACTTATGTATATTCTTCCATGCAAAGGAGCAATTAGCACAGAAAAATCGTTGGTATTAAATTTTGTATTAAAGTGCCGATTACAACTCTATCCTTCGATGTTATTGTAGAAAGATCTCGGCTCCAAACTAAGAAGTAAAATTGCTACAGTGAATATTCCATATTCTGGTTTTTTTCATCTGTCCTGTAAATATTATTCCCTTTTTTCTAGCTCCCGTACCATGCACTGCAATTGTAAAGGAGTCCTTTGAGCGCTGATCCTACTAAAAAAACAAAATAAAAAAAAAACTTATCAACTTGGAATGCCCTAGAACTTTTCCTGAGTCCCCACAAAACCCAATTAGATCACCTCTTTAATTACGGGCTATTCACACAATCTCTTTTGGGTTTTAGTGTTTGGGTGAGAGGTTTTGCTAATTCTGTGGGGTAAAACAAAACCCAAGACATGACAATTCTTGAGGATTTTTAAACATCACAAAGGAGATGCAAACTAAGCAAGGACAAAAACTGCTAGCAAAGCCACTATGCCAAAGGAAATTGTAGGCAATTCCACTTTGCTAACACCACCTTTGTTTCCAATAATGGGTTTTAATCGTCAACTGATTTGTATAAGTAGAAAAGCGTCAGTCATAATATAATTGAACCCGACTTTTCAGAGGAGCTTTAAAATAGAATTGTCACAATATAACACACTCTTCAAAACATGGTATTAAATGGGACTTATATAATAGCAAATTCACACACCATCTTTAAAATTCCATTTTGGAGTGATAGCAACCGTGGACACATACCAATAGTTGAGATTTAGAGATTTAATTTCCAAATTAGCTAAATATATAGGGTGTTTTTATAGAGTGATACAACTTTGAGTTGGCATCACTGCTTTATTTGACCACCCATTTAACAGCTGATAGTTGCTTTTTGTTTAGTTTACTTCGACATTTTATTATGGATAGACTTACCCCAGAGCACCGCGTGCGAATTGTGGAAATCTTTAATCAAAATACTGGTTCTGTTCGTCAAACTTATCGTGCACTTCGTCCATTCAAAATTTTATTTTCCGATGAAGCCCAATTTTGGTTGAATGGGTACGTAAATAAACAGAAGTCTTTATCGAAACAGCATTCCATCCACAGAAAATTACTGTTTGGTGCGCTTTGGCCCATATGTCTTCAAAAACGAAGATGGTCAGAAAGTTACTGTTTATGAAAATCGGTGTTCCAGATTGCGCCTTGTACGCGCCAGCCGTGGCGGCCACATGGCCGAAATCATATTTAAACATTAATGTCATAAAATTTTCTGTCCAATAAAGGCCGTTTCATTGATATCAAAAATATATTACTATGTTTTTTTAAGATTTAAACTTGTATCACTCTATAAAAAACACCCGATACAACAAAATTGAGTTTAATCTCGACATAAAAATAAAAAAACACGTTTTTTAAATAAAATCCAAACTCTAAACTCAGCAGCTGCAACAGCTTTTGCAATCCTCTATGAAATCTTATTAAAAGCAGATAACTCGTTTAGAAACTTTGGATTTATTTGCTTTATATATAATCCCCCACTGATGCCATCGTTGCGCAAATTTGAGGGTTCACTTTGAATGAAACATCTTCAATGAAATGAAGGAACTCGAATGAAGGGGTGTCGTGCCATACAGTTGTCATAACAATACGATACTTGCAATTGCTTTTCTACTCGCTCGTATGGCAAATAAACTTTAATTTAGAAATAATATTTTTATACTGAATATATTTTTAAAGTAAAATGCCAAATAAGTAAAATTAAATACATGAAAAATATGAAATAATATTCTTTATACTTTTTATATTTTACAAAGAATTTAATAACACGCTAACGC
Source organism: Linnaemya vulpina (assembly GCA_963675445.1). Lineage (NCBI taxonomy): Eukaryota > Metazoa > Arthropoda > Insecta > Diptera > Tachinidae > Linnaemya > Linnaemya vulpina. The sequence continues at coordinate 5,375,592 of OY776276.1, read as the reverse complement.
ACATCATCAACAGCAGGCTGTAGCAACTGTCACCATGCAGCAGCTTCTTAAATGGTGGGGTTTCCCAGCTCTGCAGTTCGGGTGCTTAGAAAAGAGCTTCATGCAAAACGGATTTATTTTTTTTAACAAAATTAGTATTTCAGAGGGTGTGGGATTTAATTTTGGTAAATTACAAAACGCTAGTGAAAAAGATTAAGTGGCCTCGAAATTGTATTTTGAAATTAATTTAATATAGAAACTATTTTTGAAAACACACTTTAATCGACTCTAACTAAAACATGGTTTCTATTTGTTCAATAAAACTTTTATACTTGGGGTTTTTCTGATTTAAACAAATTGTATATATTAAATATGACTCCACTTTGAGTCCGGAATATTTAAACAAATTTTTTCTTAAAAGAAATAATAATTAAAATAATATTATTACATGAGCTTGAACTTAAATCAGCGAATTCAAAAATAATTATTAATTTGTATTAAATTTTTCTTGAGAAGAGTGGCAAAATGTGATCGTACTATTTTGACAAAAATAGTACCATTTTGACAAAAATTTAAATGCAAAATAAATTGTATTTAAAACTGCTAAATTACTGCAAATAATCTGTGACTTTTTTAAACTAATTAAAATATTCAAACTAAAAGAATTTGTGTTTAATAAAAATAAAGCAAAAATTCAGTTATCAAGACATGAATAAAAGAAAACGCAGGGACTTGAAGTGTGTCACCGTGTAACAGTTCTCGTATTCTAATTTTTTTTGACAATAAAATCTGTTTAAATAATAATTATGATCACATGCAATCAAGCCACTTAATAAGTGGTGATAAGCAAAAATGCACATGAGCACTAGGAGGGATGCAAGTGTAGCGGCTTCCGAAAACAGATGTTCTGCTCTGCTGTGTCAATTAAATAACTAAATTGATGACGATTTTGTTTAGCGCCTGAGAATATTTATCATATGTTTCTGAACTAAAAACACCATCCAACATTATCCCATTCTTCCATTCTAAATGAATTTAATATATCAGCAGTTCGATGAAAATGTTCAGACAAATTAATTTTATTGTTAAAAAAAATCATAGTCAGATCCTTTTCTAATTGCTCTCCGCTAATTACTACAGCTATTTTAAATATATATAAAGTTAAATTATGTGCTCTGAACGTTGTGTAAACTGAAAAAGAAAAACCCCATTTTCAGAACTGCTGGGCTTCGGTATCTGTGCATGTACTTGTCTGTGAAGTGTATTCTTGAATTCAAGTGTAAATGAAATTTTGTCTATTGACGTTTAAGCACACCAAATTTAACGTTTATGACACATGACAGGTGCCTTCCACCTGCCTGCCTTCTTCTCTGGGCTCTTGTAACTTTTCTTGTTGTTGATGTTGTTGTTATTTGTCTTATTGTCGCTTTAAGTTAAATAGCGGGCTGCCTATCCGAACGTTAATGTCTGGAAGGCAGACTCAAGAATTTTTGGCGGCAGTCGAATGTCTTTATCAAAACCAGATGGCAACAAATAAATAAGAATTTGTTGTTGCTTGACTATCAATGCACTATGGGGCATTTGCAGGGTTTTTTAATCTTCTGCTGTTGCTGACTTTTTTTTTTTTTTGACGCATCATGAAGCGTAAAGCCAAGTAACGATGAGTTTGAATGAACTTCAGTTATTTTCCAATAAATTGCCATCATTTAAAGCAGAGTGTATGCGAGAGCTGATTTATTAATAAATTAATTAAATGTTTATAACAATAACGTTCAATACTTTACTTGTAGATCAGAGACTTGTAATTCTGAGAAATGGGTTTCTGTTTAAAATAAAAATTTTGAAATATTGAAAATTATAGATTCTCACGTTTTTATAAATCAAAATTCTGGTCTACGAGTCCGTCTTATGGGCAGTTAACATTTACGACTGCCGTGATTTTAAGGCCGACTTCGATACTCTACTTTTCACAATTTATTTGAAATAAGTTCTTCAAATTTGTTTTATGCTGCGCTTTTTTAATTTATTTGCTGATAGTCAAACATGTCGGAAGTATTTTAAAATCCCATCTCAAGTACATTTTTCAGTATTTCCCTCTTCCATCGTTAAGTCACAGTAACAGCCGGGAATAAATGTCATGACAACAGGACAACATGTTTCACATGCATTAAAAATATAAAGTATTTCATAAATATTTATGTAGCGGCATATGAAGCATTTATTTTTTTACACGTAAATATTTAAAATTCTCTGTGCCTGACTGGAGTTGCTGCCGCTTCAGTACATCGTTAACTATCTCGTTGGAAATGCTTTTCAACAATCACTGCAAATAAATTTATTTAAAACATTAATTCCTGGGAACACATCGATTGAAAATTCTGAATGAATTTTTTTTTTAAAGAGAGAAGTCACGGGGTAAAAGGTTTTTCTGTACACATTCGCGCTATAAAATCTTGTTTCATAAGATACAATAATTAAATATATTTTTTGTTTGTTTTTTTTTTCAATTTTCTGCACACTTCAACAAACAGGAGTCGACAGTACAAAGCAAAATTATTGCCAAATATGAAGCGGGTAACAGGAGTTCGTTTATCAGTAAATTTTATTTATAAAATTCGACTTTTTTCCTGGCTTTTTTTTGTTTGTATAATCTTTTGCGTTTTGAATATTGGAAACTTTAAGGGTCGTATTTATAAAAATATATATATATTTTTTTTGCAAGTGGTGGCTTAAATATTACGCACGTCAATAAGTATTCTTGTTTACCTATAACTTTGTGCCAAGCAAACACATTAGCATCAGGTTATAAAAAGTTTTGATAAAAAATAATAATAACAAAAACAATAATAATAATAATAATAATCATAATAATAATAATAACAATAATTAGGGGACTGGGTACAAAGAACTTTCGGGGAGGTAAACTACTTCCTGTCACAGTTTCTGTCAGGGCATGGTTACTTCCTCAAATATCTTTACCGCATGGGCAAGACGGAGAATCCCTTCTGCATGTACTGCACAGCAGAAAATGACGACGTTGAACACACGTTTTTTGATTGCATCAGATGGCAGGCAGAGGGAAGTGACCTATACAAACAGATCGGTAAACTTACTCCTGACAACGTGGTTGGAACAATGCTTGAAGGAGGTGATAAATGGATTGCCGCAGGACACTGCGTTGAATCCATTTTGCGGAGGAAGAAAAGGGACATTGAGCAAATTTTAGCAGAAAGGGTCCACTCTTTAAGTTCCTCATCGTAACCATTTAGGAAATCTACAATGGTTGCAAATGGCTGGCGCAGACGTGGGCACATAATGAAGGGTCCTTTTGCGGGACGTTGAATCTGGGCCTTCACGAAGTTCCGTGAAAGCAAACACCAGAAAAGCAGGGGGGATTGTTTTAGTGGAAACACCACTCGAAGCAGCTGGCGACGGCCGCTGAAGGGCGAAGGCATTTTAAACCCTCCTCACGCGCAAAAAAAAAAAAATAATAATAATAATAATAATGATAATAATAATAATGATAACAATAATGTGAAAGGAATCTTGGATACGGACAGAGTTGTCTGTCGACTCCGTTATATAATATATTTTTATTGCTTTTTAAACGAACTCAGAACGCTTTAAAAAACATTTTTCCCCTTAAAATTTTTATATTGTGCATAAAAGCACAAAAATTACTTTTGAAAAATAGTAAAGTGATGCAAATTAATGAAACACATAATGCCTTAAAGTGTACCACAAAAGTGTACAGGAACAGTTCTCAATCTCTTTCAGACCGTAATGCATGGATTGTTAGAGTAGACTTCAGTGTCAAATAGTTTCGCTTTAAAAATTATTCTGTATCTTTGTTGCTAACATTATTCTTGTTCTTCTCTTAAGCGTTACTTGAATTTTTGTGAAATTCTTTTGACACATTTCATATAAGTCAACATTTATTTCATCACAATATTCGAACCTAAAAAGAAAAATAAATTTAAAAGTTTCGAACCATTTGAAGTCATTTGAGAGAAAAATAATTCCTTAAATGGCACCAAAATGCTTCAATTTCGCGAGTCCTGCAAATCCTTGAAGGATTTAAAAGTGGAAAAAATTGGGCATTCAGTATAATTTCATGTGTTATAAAAGACCATAATATTAAAATAAGCAGTAACTGGACGGGTAGTCTAAAAGAGGTATTATGAGTAGGCCACACATTTATTTGTGGTGCACTTTTTAGTAACTTATTTTTCTTTAATTTTAAGAAAATATATAAAATTTGAGAGGTATTTTTATGTAAATGCACAGCATGTAAATATGTTTTCTTAATTATTTATATTAAATAATAAAAACCGTATGGAATTAACAGTAATTATTTTTAATATGAGTATCCATAAAAAAAGAAAAAAATTTAATCTAAAAAAGATATCCAGGCTATGGAAATAATGTATTGTTATCCTTCTAATCGACATGTTCGCTGGGATATAATAGAGGGACTTGAAATAAAGAAGCGATATATTTTAAGCATGTGTGTGCTTGTGTGCTGAGGACCCACAAAAGCAACAACTTATTTCCTTATAAAAGCACTCACACATGTCGAGCAACGCTTTAGCTGTATTGCGTGAAATACACTGCCATTGTGTAAAAATATATACCAACACCTTTTTTTTATATGTATATATTTTTCCGTGGCAAAAGGAGGCTGAGAAGCCGTTAAAAATCCTTTTATTATACATGAGCAGATTTGATAACGCCGCTTTTCTTTGCCAAAGATGTGCATGTGTGTATGAGTGTTATTGTTCCTGAATTTTCATTAAAATTACAGCCATTTTGCGTGCGTGTGTGTGTGTTCAATTCAATGACTTTCATTTTCATGCCATCAATGGCAGGTAGTTACGTTTGAAATTTCCCTAAAAATATTCCTTTGTTTCGTTATTCAATATGACAATAACAATATTGATTGAGATTTGTATCGTTTTTTATTATATTTTCTGAGTTTGTTTTCCATTTTCTTAAACATTTGATACCATATGGGTTATTCCACATCAAATCGACCAGGTTTTGGACACGGCTGATTCCTTATGATTTTGGAACACAAATTTTTCCCGTGTTATTTTCCTACTTAAACTAATGCAAAAATTAAAAAAAAAGTAAATTATTTCAAAGTTTCATAATTTCGTCGAATTTGTTCATATTATTTTCTCAATATCTCAAAAACCATCTCATACACGAAAATAATTTTTACATCATTTTGAAGGAAATATTTAAGGCTTCAAATAATAATAATAATAATAAAAAAACGGTGGATGCCTGTAACTTCCCACTAATTTTAATCACAAAGTTATCGTTAACTGGTCTTGTGCTATTCTCTGCTTTTGAGCTCTTCCAGCTAAAACGCTTTTATTTTAATTTTTAAAACAACCGATTCCCATGTGGTAAGCGTGTATTGATATTGTTTTTGAATACTTATAAAAGAATCGAGAACACCGACTGATCAGTTGTATAATTTCGGAGTTTCCTAAAAAAATTTTTTGTTTTTTATAAATTTCGTTTCCAATATCTCATGAAAGGATTAATCGATTTTGACCCGATTCGCGGAGCCTGACGTGGTTTTTTAATCTTGAGAGCTGATTATTTTCTGGAATCGATCGGTAAAGCCGTTTAGAGTTATTGAAAAGAAAAATAGTATATTAAAAAAGTTTTTATTTTTTAAGTTTCTTTAAAAATTTTTTGAAATCTTTTAGTTCGAATCGGTCCAAATTTACATCATCATCAGTTTGGTTGAAATCATTTAAGCCATTCCAAAGCCATAAGCGAGTCATATACTTACACACACATACACACATGCACATATATATACATACATACAGATATATAGAGACAGGTTCTCAGAATTAGTCAGGGAAATTTGCTAACACCGCAAAATTCTGAGATCTGATGAGAACTAAAAGGTGTTTTTTATAGTGTGATACAAGTTTAAATGATAATAACAAATAGTAATATAGTTTTGATATCAATGAAACGGTCTTTGTTGTATAGAAAATTTTATGACATTAATGTTTAAATATGATTTCGGCCATGCGGCCGCCACGGCTGATGCGTACAAGGCGCAATCTGAAACACCGATTTTCATAAACAGTAACTAACTTTCTGACCATCATCGTTTTTGAAGACATATGGGCCAATGACTCCGCCAGCCCATAAAGCGCACCAAAAAGTCATTTTCTGTGGATGTAATGGTGCTTCGACAAAAGCTTGTGAATTCTCCTCACTCCAAACGCGACAACTCAGTTTATTTACATACCCAATTAACCAAAAATTGGCTTCATCGGAAAATAAAATTTTGAATGGACGAAATTTGACGAACAGAACCACTATTTTGATTAAAAATTTCCAAAATTTACACGCGTCGCTGTGGTATAAGTCGATGCATAATAAAATGTCAAAGTAAACTAAACAAAAGTCAACTATCAGCTGTTAAATGGGTGGTCAAATAAACCAGTGATGGCAACTCAAAGTTGTATCACTCTATAAAAAACATTCTATAGATATTTTCTAAAAGGGTAAAACCAATAACTTCCCGATTTTCGAGAATTTCCCAAATAAATATGCCAAGTTTTGCAACTTTAAAAATGCCATTAATCAAAGACAGTTATTTATTGACTGAATTCACCAAAATATTTAAAGATATTTGGAAGATATTCAAACATCAGCATTTACAAGCAGTACAACAAAACCACCCATCCCTCCAACCCCTTTAATTTGCGTTAACAACAACCAGTAGTTATCAGCCATTCCAGTCGACTATAGTCAACAAGTAGACTATAGTTATGGCAACTGTATCAAATACACTATAATCAACGAGCAGACTACCATCAACCGAAAGACATTAATTCAATACAAATGCGTTTTTAATTATCAAAAAGAGAAGGCAAAGAGAGAGAGGGAGAAATAGTTTGTAAAAAAATAAAGTTTCTTTCTACTCACCGATATAAAAACTTCTTCGGCCTGTTGTAGAATGGCCACACGTGACCAGCCGAATTTTTTCATTAACTTAATTCTAGTGGGATTGTGAACTGTAGCCGAGGGATGAGTACGAAATAAAGTGGGGAAGCGGCTACGATCGGACAGGGCAGGTGATGAGGCGCCATAGCAAAGCTGCAAAGAAAAGATTTGAAATGAATTTTAATTTTTGTTAAAATTTTTGTAAATCTCTGTATAATATTTTTTTAAATGTCCAGATAAATAGACAAATAAATTCTATTATATTCTTGTTGAAAGAAAACACAACAATACAAAAAAAAACAACAACAACTCTTTGGAGTGCAAAGTGGTATGTTCGAAGCAGAGAATATTGAAGTTGCCCAAGAGATAAATAACAATGAGAAATTTATATATATAAAAAAAAACTACTTTTGTTTTATAGTTTCCCAACGGATATTCACATGCTGAAAAACAACAATAGCACTGTTCGCTACTACTAGTAAATGTACAGAATTAAATCTTCTGGGTTCTCAATGTAGCCGACGAAATATATTTGAATTTTTAAAAGCAACATTTAATTTTTGAAATCTTTTTCTAGTTATAACAGGTTAATAAAAAAAATTTTCTTACAAAAATAATTTTTTAAATATTTGTAATACTATTTTAGGGTAGTGAAAATCGTTTGCTTCCTGGTAAGAAAAATCGCAATTCATTAGGAGAATATTAAACAGGAATGCGAAGAGTTATCACCGGAAATATACCGCAAAAAAATTTTAAATGCCTTAAAAATGAGGCACAAAACTGTATCGACACTGGCGTTAGTCATTAGACGGATGCCATGTGCTTCTCTTAATAGAAAAAATATTATCAAGACCCTAGTAAAGTAAAACAAATATATATATATTTTTTTCCTAATTTAGTAAAAGAAAATTATTTAAAAAAAACAAGTGGATGATTAATTTTGTGACCGCCTGTACATATATTTTTTTTTTTTGTATATTTCTTGACACAAGCTGACTAGTAGATCTCGCGGCCTTAGCACACAACATATTAGAAAAGTGTCTTGAATTATGGTTATGGCAACTTTATTATGGTTATGGAGAGCATTATATGGTTGTGGCAAACAAATTATTGTTGAAACATATTTTTATTTAAATTTAATTATTTTAAATTTATTTCTTGGTTTCTGCTGTTTTTTAATATAAAAGAATTTTTTTTGTATTTGAATTATCTACCCACTGTGCAGCTGTTGCAGAACAGTCTTAATTTTCACTTCTGATAAAAGTGAAAGTTGTTGAGTCTTAATTTTCACTTCTGATAAAAAAAAAAGAAAACTTTTTTTATATTCTGCAGAATAACAAAACAGTGTGCTGTTGTAAAAGAAAAATCACTTGAAAGTTTTTAAGCTGTTTTTGGAACCGAAAATAAATTACCAGCAAACACACACCCACCCACATTTAGGCATCTAATCCTTAACAAATCTTTGAAAATTTTAATTTATTTAGGAATTTAAGTTTTTAAGAAACTATTTTTGAACAAATAATAAAATTCTTGTTCACTTAAAGCAGATTTTATTTAAAATTATTTGATTTTTAAATTAACTTACCACAATAAGATTCCACATTTTTGCCGCCTCAGCAACTGTTGTACAGACGGTACTGCAGCCGGCCAATAACATCAGCTTTTGTGGTTTATTGTAGAGAAGATTGTACATAACGCTGGCACCCAAACCAGGCTCACACTGAAATTAAACAACAGCCGAGTGAAACCACAAGTTGGAGAATGTCTATAAAAGTTGTTGTTTAAGTTTTTATAAATTTAATAAATAACAGAAAACCTCTTTGGCATGTAATTAAGTGAGGCTTTTCTTTAAATTTTGAAATATTTCGTTTTACTTAATTTTTATTAATATTTGGAATCTTGATTTTTTATTTTCTATTCAGCTGCAGGTCAAATATTTTTCAACAAAATTATTGCAATTTCATTCGGTTATTCAATATATTTTATTTTGTTAACATCATCATTTTGTATTGAAATATTGAATAATCGAATAAAATTTCATTATCCTTTTAGAGTTGATTTGTATTCTTTTGTTCCATATCATTTTGTATATCAGTGATTTTTAATATATAACTTTTGGGAAAAAAGCATCAGCACGAAAATAAAGTTAAAGAGTTAAAACGACAGTTCCTAAAAACATGTAAGAAAATTTGTAATTTAATTTATTTAATATCTTTATGAATTAAAATGATAAGTACAAATATGACAAAGAAAATAAAACTTCTTTTAGTACAGCCTACGAAAAGAAAACCTGAAAGGAAATCTTGATCGTGTAACTGCAGCGTAGGCTGAGAGTGAAATTACTTTGAGTTAAAATTTATAGTTGCAGTGCTAAACAGCAACTTCAAACAGAGAGAGAGAGAGAGAGAGAGAGGGATAGAGTGATGGAAAAAGAGAGAGAGTGTAAGAGAAAGAGAGACAGCGTAAGAGAAAGAGAAGAATATATAATTGTTTTTTTATGGTCTTGCAACTCCAGCAAAAATAGTACGCTCTTTGAAAACCTTCATGCTTCCAATTTAGGAAAAATATTATCCCAGTGATTATCTACATTAAAATACCTTTTAACTGATACATGTTTTTCGAATATTGATGAATGGTAAGATCCTTAAAAGTATACCACAAAAAAATGTATCACGTATCATACAATAAATTGTTAAAATAATACCAAAACATCGGCAGTATGTCGACATCCAAATCAAACTCTGCCTTCAATAAAGATTTCGAAAGAGCTGCAGGGCACTAAATATTTTTTGCATGACAATATTTTTTCTAATCTCTACTCAACCTCAACATGCATGAAACAGCTGCATGCAAATTTTATTGTGTTTTTGTTTGAATTTAACAACAAGCACTTTTACCAATTCTCTGTTAAACAACATTTACTTGCTTTCTCTGCAGTCTTTTAGTTATGCAAAGCCGCAGCACTCGCAGGCATTATAAAATTCTTTTTTATTTTTCTGACTATGACAACGTTTTCAGTTGAAAGTTTGAATAGGAGTTAAAAAAAGAGAAAAAGGAAAAAAAGTATGCATGAGCAACATGTCAAAAACCCATTGAGTTTCAATAGAAGTTTAATCTAGAAAGTTAACCCATTAAACAGCAACAACAACGAAGGAATTAAAGCACAGAAAATTGTGTCAAGGTGTGGCAAGGGCGCACGCAAACTAAAACTATTAAAATGCAGATTTTTTCCAAAAAAAGTATAAAGAAAAAAAAAAATGCTAATCAGCAAGTTCAAATGCAAAAAAGGAAGTAAATTTTAACTACAAAAAAAAAAGGAACATGAAGTTTGTATAAACAACAAACTCGTTTAGTGTGTGAGTGCAGGCGTGTTAATTTACATAAGCATAGTCTACTTTTAGGAGCTGCTATAGGAAGAAAAGGTCTTGGCTGTAAGTCATAATTGAAACAACAAGTTTTGCAACTCATCCATACGAGTAACGAATGCAGGCAGATATATAGAAGCAATTCCCCTAAAAGTATGCTAATAATAAGGCAACAAAAAATATCTCATTAATTGCTTAAGGGCTTCCTTTGTTTTTGTTGTTTACACCAACCGGTCACTAACGGCCAGTCTTTTATTTTTGGAATCCTCAAACTGTTACACTCGCATGTGTTGCGCATTTTTGTACCACCCTCCACCCTCCATTCCCTCATACTTGAGCCCATTTGCTTTTTATTTTAGAAACTTCAATTTTATTTCTCCTCCTCAACATACATTTTTATAGTCATTAGCTCCCATTCGCCACCAGGGAATATTATATTAATATTTTCCCTGCTTTTCTACTTATTGTTTTATTACAACGACGTCTTGCAAATTTCATGTGGCGTTGGGTAGGGAGTGCGTGCTGGTGTTGGCATGTGTATGTGTGTTATGTGTGTGTGTGTGTGTGTTACAGCGTGTGTATTTAACTTGTACTTCCGGTTAAACGTGTAAAGCATACTTTTTTGATTGGCTTGTTGTAGCTGCTGGTGTTGTTGCTTCTATATGTTGCATGTTGCTTGACTTATTTATTTTATTTACTTGTATTTTATTTCATTTCTTTCTATCGAAATTCCTGTATGTTTTTGTTTCATTTACAATTTTTTTCTCTTCAAATAAGTTTTCCTTAGGAGATGTGGATAATGGAAAAAATCAAGTTATTAACTGAATCTGTTGAGTTACAACTAAACGCTCAGCGTGTAATTTTTGTGGTTTGATTTTATAAAAATTCAATTTATGAGGTTTCAAATTTTGTATGAACGTAATAGGGGTTTAAAATTTATATTTATTTATTTTATATGTTGCCGTATAATCGGGGTTTTATTTTAATTAATGAATGGCTCCATTAAACAATCGAGGGTCTCGCCCATATCAAGAAATAAAAAAATAAAGGTATTAAAAAATTATAACAGTAACAAGAATAGTATTAATAATAATTATGATAATAATAATAATAATAATAATATTAACAATAATAATAATAATAATAATAATAATAATAATAATAATAATAATAATAATAATAATAATAACAATAACAATAGTAATAATAACAATAACAATAGTAATAATAAGAACAACAACAATAATAGTAAATTATAATATTAATGAATGTTCGCGAATTTTTAAAGCACAAAGGAAAATCCGCATGAATTTCATCTATCCAGCAGAACAGCTGTTTTCGAAAGCCGCCACAATGTGTAATTTTCTCATCCCCTTTTATTACATGGCTTAATTGAATGCGGTAACATTTTGTTATTTAAAAAAATATTACCAATAAGTAGCTGACGATAATACGAGAATTGTACCAACACCAATGAGAAGTTCTTTTCTAAAAACGAGTGCAACATTTCTTACACTTTTTAATAGAAAATTTTTCTATTAAAAAATGACATTCTGTCATTTGAAAACAAAAAATTTACTCGAAATAATGCAACACTGCATACAAAAATAATTTATGTTTTTAAACTCCCGCAAACTGCCATTTTTTGTTAAAGAAGTGAAAAAATGTTGCACCTTTTTAAGAAAAGAAAATAAAATAAGACAAAATAAAAAACACTTTAAATATAAATTGTTTTCTTAATATGCTATTTTTTGAATATTTTTTAATGTTTAGGAACCTTAAATGTTTAGCTATATGACGCTCATTTACCGCCATAATGGCATAACTCGAAATATTACTTTTGAAATTTTTTTTTTAATTTTAAATCAACTAACAACTTAATGGAAATCTAAAAATTTAAATTTTTCTCAGGAATCAATTATACAGGACATTCCTTCTTTTAAGCAGATCTTTAAAATGCCATGCCTGTTGTGTATTGCCCACTTTCAGGTGTTCAATCAACATTTTTATAACAACTTTTCACTCAACTTTTCAAACTCCCCCCTAGTTTTCTATTCACTGCATCTTTAATAACATATTTGTTCACGCAGGATATGCGCGTGTGTTTGTTTTATAACTTATTTTTATAAGTGTGTGTTCATTTATTATATTAAATTTCCACTTTTCATTAACACACCCTTCATATCCTTTTTTTTTCATTTCATAAAACAGCAAGTAGCAACAGTCATTCACTTATTTTGTAATTATGGCTTTTATTTCACACAGAATTTTCCATTTAACTCACAAAATGTTTTATATTTAGCAAAAAGTGCTCGCAAGGGCAAACAAAAGAATTGGCATGTTATAATGTTATTAGGACTAAACGACACATAAATCAATTTAATAAAATTTAGCTAAACTTGAAATCGAAGTGTTTGTGTGTGTGTGTGTGTGTGGGTGAGTGAGTGTGAAAGTGTATGTATATGAAACTCCATTAGCTGTGAGTACATTATAACTTGCTGATATAAATACGAAAGTATGAAATAAAGGATACCCTCCTAAAAGTATGTTATAAAGGATACCCTCCTGAAAGTATACCCGCATTATGAATATATTTATTTTGTTTAGAAGGTACTTAAAACAGAGACATTATAACTGTTTTTATTTTCTTTTCAATTCTTAAATTAGTTGGAGTCTTAATTTATAAACCAGCGAGCGATCCGGGGGCATTCGAATGAATTTTAAAAATTATTGTACTGAAATTTCGATCGAAATGATTTGCGATAAAAGTAAAACTCATATGAAAAATAACAATAAACTTTGATCTTATAATTTTTAAAACTTTGAAAAATTATTTCAAGAGGTTAGTAAAATAGAAGTTTAAAAAAATGCTTTAAAATTAAAAAATTATTATTAAAATAATTTTATAACGACAATCACAGTTTTTATAACTACTTTTTCTAAGCAGTTGATTTTTAAGAAAAACTTGTTGAAATTTGATTTCTATTACAGGGTACTTTTTCAAAAGGAGCTTTTTTATAAGCTGTTATTTCAAAAGGTTTTGTTTAAAAACGTTGAGTAAATACTTTTCAAAAGTTCAGTTTTTACAGGACATTGTTTGTAAAAGTACTTTATCAAATAGGTACTTATATATAAAGCACTTTTTTAAAACTCACTTTTTAATTGCTTCTCTTAAAGAAGTACTTACTCAAAAAGTAAGTAATTTTTCAAAAATAAGTAATTTTTTCAAAAGTACTTTATCGAATAGGTACTATTTAAAAAAGCACCTTATCAAAAAATTTACATTTAAGTTACTTCTTTTAAAAAGGTACTAATTTAAAAAGTAGTTTTGCAAAAGTAAATTTTTCCAAGAGTACTTTACCAAATAGGTACTTTTGAAAAAGCACCTTATCAGATAGGTACTTATATATATAAAGTACTTTTTTTGAAATTCACTGTTTAATTACTGCTTTTAAAGAGGTAATTCCTCAAAAAGTACTTTAGAAAAAGGCTTTATTAAGTATTTTATCAAATGGTACCTTTTAAAAAAGTGCCTTATTCAATAGGTACTTATATATAAAGTACTTTTTTAAAACTTAGTTTTCAATTACTTCTTTAAAGTCATTAATACAAAAAGTATTTTTGCAAAAAGTACTTTATTAATTTAAAAAAACAGGTACTTATATATAAAGTAATTTATTAAAACTTATTTTTTGATTACTTTTTTAAAAATGTACTAATTCAAAAAGTACTTTTGCAAAAGGTACTTTTTTTAAAAACTACTTTATCAAATAGGTACTTTTTAAGAAATCGTCTTATCAAATAAGTGCCTATTTATATAAAGTACTTTTTTAAGACTTACTTTATAAAAGTACTTCTTCAAAAGTACCACTTTTGCAAAAGGAACCTTTTTAAAAGACACTTTTGTAAAAGTGTTAAATTTTTCAAAAATAATACCTTAAAAAGTACCATGTTAAGAGGTACCTTTTTAAAAGATACTTATTTATATATATAAAATATATATGAAAAAATATAAAACTAAAAAGGCCGTTCGATATACGAAAATTAGGGCCCAAAGCACCTGCGCCGGCGGCCTTTTTTCACAATAGAACTGTTATTTTCGTTCATTATTATTTTAAGCGTACTTTTATTTCATCTTTTTAAATATTTATTATTTATTGCGGCAAAAAGTAAAATATATTGAAAGGCGCCTTAAAAACCTGTTACTTCTAAAAGTGCTTCTCTCCCATGGTGTCGTTTTAAAGGTCTACTGGAGTGTATTTCAAGTGCTGCTGTCTGGGTTTGAAAACATTAATTAGTAAAAACGAAGTCATTTGCAACTTTCTCACACATGTATTGGTTTCTATAATTCTTGTTTAATTAAATGTTGACACGCACATTTAGTAGAAACATATTTCAATTACCCGGCAGTGCTAATAGTTTGTGTTACAAAATCTTTATTATTCAATTAGTAGACACTCAAGTGGTTTGTGGTTGGTTTTATATATTTTTTCACTTTCCAAAGCTGAAATAGTTTTACAATATCTTGGCAAAGTGTTGTTGTTTGTATATCCCAAAAAGGATATCTGTATGTTACAGAACTACCGGGACATTTTGTTTTAAGGTTTTCGTAACATAAATAAGTCCAGTTGCGTTCTGCTGTGAGTGTTATTAACTTTTACAATACGTGCGGTAATTTTCACATGTGGGTGTAGTTACTCAATTGCATGTGTGTGTGTGTGTGTGTGTGTGTGTGTGTGTGTGTGTGTGTGTATGTGTGTGTCTGTCTGAGCATGTGTGTGTGCCATTTTTTCTTCTATTTTATTACAATTACACCTTCAGAAGCAATTAGCTTTTTCTTTCAGAAAAAAATAACCATATTGTAACGACAATCAAATTACAACAAAAGGACTTGACAATTATTTCATGACTTTATTGTGAATGAAAAATGTAAGAAAAAAAAATTGACGACGACTTTTGAAATTATAGCTTTTGGATACTCGTACGTGGCATTAAAGTAATTCTCTTCATAAAAGTCAAATTAAGTTAATTCTGTGTAATAAAATGCTGGTAGAGAAAAAAGTCGATTAAAACAAAATTAGCAAATTATTTAGCAGGGAATAGTGAAAGTGTAAGTGAGAGTGAGAGTGAGGGTGAGAGTCGGCATAAGTTCAGAATGAGCAATTAAATATGAAAAAGAGTGGTTTATTTAAATAATTTTTCGGTATGAATAACGAATTTTGTCAAATCAAATTGAATTATAATTGATTTAGCATTTGGAAAACATAATAAATAAATTTGTTATTCAACAATGGAACAGTGCTGTTTTCGAAAGCCACTGTACTTTCTGAGCAGTGTTGATGCGTATGTATGTTTGTTACCACCGATTGGGTGGCTGAGTAGATCTGAAAACATTTTCCATTTATAATATTTTTATGAGTAACGTGCAGACGGAAACTGGTGCAGAAATCCTGGATCAAGTCCTCCTGTCATATCTTTCTTTGGCTCTCGTTATTTGCCCTTAACTCGCATGCTGAGAACGAGGATATATCGGAGGCTTCTAAACTACTTCACGCTACAGCAGCAAGACTCTCTTCGTTCCATTTCTTTCTTTTTCTTGTTCGTAATTTTGAGTACTGCTGTGTTCTTTTCTAGGAATAAATGCTGCAATTTTCGCACTTTTTAAAGAAAAATTGCCATTTATGTCTTTCTCCAGTTGTAAATTTATTAGAAATCAGTCTACCATCTCTTAAGAATATTATTTATTATTTTGAAATTCCGACAACCTTTTAAAAAAGATGTGAAAAAAGTTACATAGTTTCCAAGAAAGAGAACACCATAAAATTAAAGTGAAAGCGAGCAATAACTAAAACAGTTGATTCTTCACTAGATCGATGATGTTGATCGTAAAATAAAAAAAGTTATTTCGGAACTTCGCAAACAGATTTTATTTAATTAAAGTTTGTTTTCTTAAAAATAAATTTTCATAATTGGGACTTATTATTTTGGCGTCAAGCGTTCCTTAAGTTCCAATTGCAGGTTTGCCATTCGCAGCAGTGAAATCTTTGACATGCACATCTAAAGTTTTCACCCTGCTAAAAAAAGCACCCTATATATGAAAGTTATTTGTGTTGTTTTAATATGCGACAGGTTTGGCAAAATGGTTTGAGATTGTTAGTCTAGAGCTCAGAGATTTATTGGCAGAGATAAAATACATTATTTAAGGAACTTACACAGCAAAACAAAACCATGATGTTTTCGGAGGTCCCCGCACACCCATCGTTAATGTTCATGTGTGTGATTTCTTTTCAGAAATTTTTAGAAAAAATCAACAGCAATTTAATTCTCTATCTTATAAATCAGAGCGGAAGAATAAACTGCAGTTTTCGGAAGTCCCTACACACCCGTCATCAGTACTGCAGTGGATTTTTGTTAATCAATAATTTTTAGGGAAATTCGTTATCAATTTTATTATCCACTAGTTTGATTATCCCGTCGTCAATATTTTATAGAAAATCAGCATCAATTTGTTATTCGTCCAACGCGTTCTTATTTATAATTTCTTAAACTCTGTAGCAAATAAATCACAAAGAGTTAGATTATTTTTTCCTCCGCAGAATCGAATATTGATTGATTGATATCATTACATATTTTCCTCCTGTAGCTCATGCAAACCGTTTTATTAGTTTCGTTCCCTCTGCCGCATGAGAATCGATCTGAATACCAAACATAATTCAATCCTTCAAACTGTCAATATATTTTTCTCTACTCCATATTTATTCTCATTAAGTTCCTTTGCAAAGAACCCACTCCACTCACTTGAAATGAATTTTGAACTTGAATTTAACTTGTATTTACTACGATAGACATTTACAAGCATTGAAATTTCGTGTTGGTTTTGATTTCTTCGAATTGAGGGTGAAAAGAAAAGAAAACTTGTCCCGTGCATGTTGCCTGCCTGCCTGCCTTTCACCTCAAACTTGAACTTTGCATGTTTTATTTGGATGCCATAACAACAACAACAACAACAGCAACAACAGCAAACTTCAAGAAAACAATAGAAAGTGAAAATATTCTTTATGGGACTGAAATTCATATATATTTTTCTTTGCTTTGGCCCCGGCCCCGGCCCCAATTTCATTAACTTCAGTTAACGAGTTTTTATAAATTTACGTGTATTTGTTGCCTTGGAGCTGCAGGTGCAAAAGGAAACAGAAGGCAAATGTACGAATACTTTTGTGACCCCGTCAAAAGGTCTTGGAAATAAACGTTAACAAAACATGCAATTATTCAAATACATAAACAGCCACGAACGAATAATAAATAAATGGAAATGTGTAGAAGGTACAAAAGAGAGAGAATGTTTGTATGTGTGTGTACGTGTGAGAGACCTTTAATCGATGTTTTTTATTTAATATAAATATTAAACATGATGTCTTTGTGCACCAGACGAGTGAGGGCTCCTGCTCAACACATTAACAAAGAATTTATTGGCACATGAGTCTTCCATTTTATGTTTCGCCAGTTGGCACAGATATCTGTTTGCATGTGTGTGTGTGCGATTTTTTATAGTCGCATGTTGTTTTGTTATAGATTTTTTTCATTCATTTTCTGGAAATAGGTTTCAATGAAATTCTTTAACCTTGAAACCTTGGAAGTGTTTCATAGAAAATGTCTCTTTAGAAGTCAATGAAATGAAATCGGCTTTTGAACTAAAAAATATAAGAACGATTATTTATTTAATGAGATTAATTAAACTAATCGTTGCTTTATGTTAAGAAATTAGGAAAAGGAATAACTATTTATTGCACAGGACTCGTTATAAAGTTGCTTAAACATTCAAGTATTTATTTTGAATCACTTTTTGCTGTATGAAACTCAATCAGAGTTGTCAGGGTAGGATTTGTAACTTGACCGGTTTAAAAAAATGCCCACACGATTGCTAATGATGGTTGTGAAAGAACTTCCGAAAACAGCATGGTTTTGATCTGCTGTATATTATTAATATCGGTTGTTTTTTATAGAGTGATACAACTTTGAGTTGTCATCACTGCTTTAGTTGACCACCCACTTAATAGCTGATAGTTGTTTTTTGTTTAGTTTCCTTGACATTTTATTACTGACCAGAGCAACGATTGCAAATTGTTGAAATTTTTAATCAAAATAATGGTTCTGTTCGTCAAACTTATCGTGCACTTCGTCCATTTAAAATTGTATTCTCCGATGAAGCCCATTTTTGGTTGAATGGGTACGTAAATAAACAGAATTGTCGCATTTCCACATCGATGGAAAATTACTGTTTGGTGCGCTTTATGGGCTGGCGGAGGCATTGGCCCATATGTCTTCAAAAACGATGATGGTCCGGATGTTACTGTTTGTGAAAATTGGTGTTTCAGATTGCGCCTTGTACGCGCCAGCTGTGGTGGTCACATGGCCGAAATTATATTTAAACGATAATATCACAAAATTTTCTATTCAATAAAGACCGTTTCATTGATATCAATATTATATTAGTATGTTTTATTATGATTTAAACTTGTATCACTTTATAAAAAACAGACTTTATATTTGTCTATTTCTTATTAAATTGAAAAGCTGTTAAATGAAAATCCTCAAAATCAATTTCAGTGCAAACAAAATATAAATTGATAAATATTTTAAAGTTATTTTGAATTACGGAAATATTTTGGATTTGAGTTATTCGAATTATGTCAAGCCCCTACTCGAATAATTGAGTAATTGCAAAATCCCAAAATTTATTTAATTCTTACACGAATAAAACCAGAAATCAAATAAATAGATGCCGCAATAAAAAGCCCAGGATATATCAAAATTTACCTTAATCTCTGAACACGCCTCGTACCGGCAAGTTGTATTTCATTTTCGATCATTACAAATTAAAAGAGTATAAAATATAAAAGTGACTGTAAAAGATATAAAATAACTTTTTTAATCTAACTGTGGCTAAAATAAAACGTCTTTGCCTTATTCATAAAACATATTGGCCACAACCATAATATAGTTCTCATAACTATTTTAATTTTAATGCTATAAATGCTCTGCCTGTTCAAGCCATAAGTGACCTCAGCTTAACTATACCAAATAGATTATTTTTAATATTTTAAGAATAATAAATTTTTTTTTAAACTGCATATCGAAATAAGCGCCTGTTTTAATCTGAAACGCTATTAAAAATCCACTCAAGCATAAAATGACCTATTAAACCATTTTATTAGAAAAGGCTTTCCAGTTAGATGTGCCACATTGTGCACGTACATCCATTATGAACATATAAACCTTAATTTCAGCCAATACAAACAGGCTGTGTGGGAATTGAAAAGCGCACACAAATCTCTCCGCTATCATTATCTAGTCTGAAAAAAATATGTATGAAAAAATAAAAAAAGATGTAGAAAAACATTCTGCTCATTGTACTCCTGACAATAATGAAAATTTTTTCACATTAAAGTGTTGTTGTTGTTGCTTTTTTTTTGCTTCTTCTTATCACTTTTTATGGCAACTATGCAGAAGTTTTCTTCTCTCTGTGATTCAGTTCGGCATGTTTGTGTTGCCGCAATGCCAACAAACCAGGTAGAAATGAATCTAAAAAATTCTTTTGATAACTCGACACGACAAATCATGATGGTGCTGGTGCTGCTGCTGTTGCTGGTTACAGCAGGAAACTTTTTTGTGTTATAAAAAATATGACAATAATAGCGATGATGGAGATGATGATGAGGATGATGATTAAACAACCAGTCAGTATGTTTTCTAGCGAGCAGTCTTTTATTATATTAAAGTGGGGTTAGGGATTATCACAGAGTTGTTTGAGCAGCTGCCGAGCACAAAAGCAAGATGAACAAAAAAAAGCCATGTATAATAAAATAAAAATATGGCACAATAAAAGCCGATACAGCAGTTTGTTTGCTGCCTGGCCTTTGGTTGCCAACGTGTAGCCTTAATGCAGATCTTTTTCTTTTTTTTAATTTTTATTGTTGTTGTGTTTGCTGCTATTTTCATATGCAAATTGCACATGAAACTAAAAGAATGGCACAACAATATGAAGCACTTTGCACGACCACAGACACAAAATGGCAAAAAGGAAATAGACTGCAGGAGCAGCAACAAAAACGATGGCAAGAACATGGCCACGATTAGCATTTGACATTAAACAGGTAACTTCCGTTATGTAACGTTACTTTGCGTTTGTGTACTTAAGAAACACATACTCATAACCCCAAAAGTATGCAGTAACTTTATAAAATGAAACAGAGTGTGAGAGAGGGAGAGAGGCAGAGCGGCAGCTGTGGTGCAATTAATTAACTGCAGCTTGTTAACAGTTCGCTGTTGTGTGTGTGTGTATGTATTCATGCGCATGCAGAGAACATATATAATAAATACAAAAATAGTTATGAGAACTATATTATGGTTGTGGCCAATATATTGCATGATTAAGGCAAAGAGATTCTATTCCAGCCACATTTAGATTCATTTAATTTGTAATAATCGAAAATGAAATACAACTTAGCTGTACGAGGCATGTTCAGAGACTAAGGTAAATTTTTATATAAACTGGACTCTTTACCGCAGCATCCATTTATTTGACATCTGATTTTATTCGTGTAAGCAACGAATCAATTTCGGGATTATTAGACCAGGGGCTTGAAATATTTCGAATAACTTAACCTATTTAAATAACCTTAAAATATTTATCGATTTATATTTCGTTTGAACATGCACTGAAATTCTCTTTTGGAATGTTTATTTAACTGCTTTGCGATTTAATAAAAAATAGATAAAAATATATCTCTGCCTTGATAATATAAAAAAAAAAAATTTATATATAAAATATTTGTTAGCAATAAAAGGCTTAAGCAGCCTTAACAATAAAGCTGCTGAATAATAATAAATAAATAAAATAATAATAAAAAATAGTATAAATAAAAAAAATATATTAAAAAAATTTATATAAATAAAAAATATTGCCTTAAAATATATCTGATTAAATATGAAAATAATATTTTTTATCTCCCTTAATGCCAAGTTTAGCTCCTGCTTGTATTTTAATAGGTAATAGAAAGACTAAAAAAATATGAATAACAAGATTTATTATGGCTTTTATTGTTTTTGTATGTAAATCCTTATGACCTTTTCTGAATAATAATAAAAAAAAGCGATAACAATAAAAAATAAAAGACACAAAAGAAAATACGTAAATTTGTTTTAAGCTGGAGGCAGTACAATAATGATGGTCTGAAATACAAGATGAAAAGCTTAATTGGAAATCAAAAGGGTTCATTTGGCGCAGGCCATGAACAGCAATTGAATTGTGTCAAAGTTGACTATTTTATGGGTTGTTTGTTTAAGAAAAATATATGACAATAATAATTTAGTTTTGATTTTCATGTTAAATATTTTTTAGTATTCAAGGTGATTAACTAGAGAATAACTTAATAATGACTTCAGTTTATTTTTATATGTTGCATAACCTGCTATTCTTGGCTGCCATAAAAAGGGATCAAAAAATTTGCTCAACTTGGCATGAGTCCTTTTTATCTGAGGGGTTTTAATTAAAAGGGGACCAAATAGAAATTGACGAAAAAAAGAGTTTTGTTAAAATATTTAATTCACTACTATTTCGAACAGGCCTCGTATAAGGGTGAGCGAAATTAGGAAAATAGTCTGAACAGAAACAAAACATTTTGTATAAGATTTTTTTTTCTGCATTAACTTGAATCAGGAGATAATTTGAAACAGGCAGCCAGTAAAAAATAGTTAAAACGTTACTCTGGATTTGAAAACAACATGTTTTCAAAAATTATATATATATTTTTAAGCTCTCTTTAATGTTTAAGTATAAATAATATTTTAAATCAAAAATTGGAAAGTAACGAATTTCGTGTTCAAATTTATTTCAAGTTTTTGCCACCACCATTTAATAATAATTCATTTATGAAACATTTACTTAACTCTGCTGATATATAAACTTTCATTTTTTGAAACAAGTTTCTTAAACAAATAAGTTTCAGTTTCTCTCCAACACACTTTCTCAAAAAAAAAATAAAAATAAAAAAAATAAAAAAAAGAGCAGGTTCATTGCACTTGACATTTTTTTGTTTGCTTGTTAAATAAAGAAAAATAGTTGCTCTCATATCTGTTTCCAAATTTCTTTCTATTAGATATTTTTGCAGCAGGATTTTGCTTAAACTTGGCCACACACAAGGAATTTGTTGACACTACGGACAGTCGGGGTAAATTGCTAATAGTTTTGGCACGAACTGGATATGAAGAAAATAACAAACTCGACTATTATAAATCAAACATTATTCTTGTGTTTTCTTGGAATTGCAAAGAAAATAAAAAAACAAAAAAAAATAGAAAATTTATTTATTTCGTTCAACTGCATTTGAAAGAAAGTAGAGAAGAGCACATCAACACAGTTGTTTGTGTGCTTTTGCTGATGTTTACGTACAACAAATATTTGCATACTTTGGGGCGTCCGCTGGTTTGTCTTCTTTGCCGTTGCTGAAAGTTTTTTTTTTATTTGTTAGACAAGATTTCTGTTTCTTGTTTAAAAATTGAGTTTGTGGCACAGAGTGATTATAAATGGTTTTTGGGGTAAATATTGTTACAGTCTGCTTGTTTCTTTTTCACTTCTTTTTCTTCTTCTTCTTCTTCTTTGCTTTCTTACAATTTCTTAAAACATTTAGTGCAAGTAAACATTTACAAAAGCAGGCAACATATTTTGGATTTTGTAACGTAAAGAGAAAGAGAAACTGCATGACATAAATTCACAAAAGCAACAACAAAACAAAAACACAAACTAAAAGCAAAAAGAAAACAAAGTAAAAGTTTTGCTGTTTTGCAAGAGGTTAAAACTGCTGTGTCTCAGTTATTTTATGTGTGTGTGTGTGTGTGTCGTGGAAAATGTTTTACATTTTATGTTGTACTTTTTTGTTGTGCTGTGCTCTCTTTTTTTTATTATTATTATTTTCATTTTTATTACAGTGATGCGCAATTTGACCCCATTTCCTATTATTGAGTACACAGCAGCCAACAATTTGTTTGCTGTAGGCCTCCATGGCAATTTAAGCCACTTTTAATAAATTGATATTGTCATGCCAGGTTGTGTTTTTATTTTTATGAATTAAGTTTCAGTTGCGTACACTGAAATAAGCTGGAGGTAATTTAAGTTTTGAAAATTTGTTAAATAATTTGTGCTTTAAATATTATCACAAAATTATTAAAAAAATAAATATTGATTTAAACAGCTGGTTCCTTCAGACAATTGTGTCGGTGGATAAAATGCCTGTAACATGCTAAATCATCTCAATTATTTGCTATTTCAATTCCAGCCAGGGTTAAACTTTCTGTTCATTTTATTAACAAAACAAGTCATAAAAAATTAAACATAAGAAATAATTAGATAAGAAAGATTTGAATAAAAATATTTTAATAAATTTATAAAATGTCTCTTAGGATTCCAAGGAAGATTTAGCTCCTCCATTCTGTAGAGCTAAACGCAGCTGAAGTTTTTATTTTTCTTAATTATATTTTTTATATATTAATTTTTCTTAATTTTTGGGAAATGCTGCGAATTGTCAAAATGATATTGAATCGTGCGAAACAAAACTCATGGAGTTGTGCAAAGAATTTAAAAATTATAAATAATCTGCCTGATTACGGTTGGCGTTTTACGTCTTCAAACTCACCATTTTATAATAATGGGTGATATTTTAAGAGCTTCTAGAGTCGAT
The DNA here is from genome assembly GCA_963675445.1 of Linnaemya vulpina. Classification (NCBI taxonomy): domain Eukaryota; kingdom Metazoa; phylum Arthropoda; class Insecta; order Diptera; family Tachinidae; genus Linnaemya; species Linnaemya vulpina. The sequence goes on along the minus strand of OY776276.1, from coordinate 5,351,528 downwards.
CTAAAACAACAAATAAAATTTTGCAAAATATATGAAATTTTTTTGTAAATATTAACCGCGAAACTGGTTCATATTCTGAGTCCAATTTCGGCATTCTTTCTACAACATATCGGCTGGTATTTCAGGAATAAATTATCCTCTAGCGAGTCAACCGAAGCGGTTGACAGGAGCCTTAACTTGACCCCGAAGAGACAGTGAAGAGGCGTTAAATTGCGAAATTTAGGCGGCCAATTGATTGCCCTCCCATCGTTAAACAAACTGTTCACCGAACCATCCTCTCAATTAAGCCATTATTTTTGCGTGCTGTGGCAATGTCTTGTTAAAAGTCACTACCAGCACTTCTATTAAAAAAAGTGGATTGTAATCATCGCATGGTGGCCCTAGCCATTCACAATAACGCTCCCGCCCTTGTCGCCTGTGCTCAATCAACGTATGCGTGTTGGTGATTTAATTTAATGGAAAATTGAGTCACTACATTCCGAATGAACGCCTCAAAAGGTCGTTCTAATTGAGCATAAAATGAAACAACTATCCGATGCAATCTCTCAACCGGGAGTTTTGATAGTAAAATTATATAAATTGCAAGCGTTATTCGCTTGTAAGTGAATTCAAGGTTAAATTGTGGACCAAACTGAACATGTTTAACAGTGACTGCCAAAAGCAGTGATGTCAAATAATATTTCTGTAAAATATCACTGCTTGGATTTAAAGAAAATTTAGCTTTTTGTTTTTAATCTAAAAAAAGTTGATTTCGAAGGTGAAAAGCGACATACACAATAAGGGTCATTGTTTGGCAACACTTAACACAACTATTGAAATATTTTCTTATTTAAAATTATTATATGCAAATTTAAAAAGCAAATCTCATTAAGATCCTTAAGAATTGTTGACTTAATTTTCAACTCAATTACAAACAAGATAAACTTGTTTGTCTTAACTGCTCAACATTTGATTTATTTAAATGCACTCTTCTGTCCCAAATTAATAAAACAATTTTAGTTTTAAGGATGTTTAAATGCAATATGTTTTAGTAAATTTAAAATCAGTTTATGTATTTTGCAGTTGTTTTTGTGTTCTTTTTTGCTTTGCTTTCATTTACTTAATTATTAAATTAGAAATAAAAGAAAACAATTTTACATGCCAATAAACCAGCAAATGAAAATTTTAAATAAATATTTAAATATAAATATTTACTTGTACACAAACTAAAAGGAAGCTCATGTATAAATGATTTCATTATTGTGCATGTGAATGTAAATATTGGAAAATTTCATAGGAAATTCTCCAAAAAATAAAAACTCCAACATTTTCTAACTTTTGGTAAAGTTTTAGGTGCAGCATAACCAACGAAGCCAACTGGAAAAATTATACGAAAGAGTTGATTTAAAAAAAAAAATAAATAAATATTTAAAATATTTGATTGTCAGAGAAGGGGAAATTTGCAGTTTAATTAAAGTAAATTGTTCTTTAAATATTTAATTTTCTCTCAGGCAGGAGTGTTTCTGGTTTTGTGAAAACACAAACCAGCGTGACTGATTGGCAAATCATCGCCCTTTCCAAGCGATTATATCTACAGACTTGAAACCGGGCCCTGCAGAGCTGCATAACTGCTGATGGTGAATTGAAATATTTGAAATAATTGGTCCCGTGCTTTTTATGTTTGTATCGGCTGTTTTTTATAGAGTGACACAAGTTTAAATCATAATAAAACATAGTAATATATTTTTGATATCAATCAAACGGCCTTTATTAGATGGACAATTTTATGACATTAATGTTTAAATATGATTTCGGCCATGTAGCCGCCACGGCTGGCGCGTACAAAGCGCGATCTGGAACACCAAGTTTCACAAATAGCAACTTTCTGACCATCATCGTTTTTGAAGACATATGGGCCAATGCCTCCGCCAGCCCATAGAGCGCACCAAACAGTAATTTTCTGCGGATGTGGAAATGCGATAATTCTGTTTATTTACGTACCGATTCAACCAAAAATGGGCTTCATCGGAGAATAAAATTTTGAATGGAGGAAATGCACGATAAGTTTGACGAACAGAACCATTATTTTGATTAAAAATGTCCACAATTTACACGCGTTGCTCTGGTGTAAGTCGATCCATAATAAAATGTCAAAGCAAACTAAGCAAAAATCAACTATCAGCTGTTAAATGGGTGGTCAAATAAAGCAGTGATGCCAACTCAAAGTGTTATCACTATATAAAAACCACCCTATATATAATTTTTATTAAAAATAGTTAATTGCTGAAAATAATTGTAAAATTAATAATTTATAAATGCTAATAAAATACTTTATCGGCGTATTTTGATATAAAGCAACTTTCAATGAAATCAAATGATTTAATTTTAATATGCTCTCCAGTCCGCCTTAAAAATATTATATATTAATCGAAATTCTCTTTGTGTAACAACAGCGGCTAAAATAGCATTTATTTATACAAAAAAATTTTGTAAAATATCATAATTTCTAAATTCGTATTGATGTTAGTTTTGCATGTGGCAGGACATGATTTTGCTAATGGGAGTTCTAAACTATTCATAATTTCGGTACTTGAAAAGGTTCTCTCTCTCTCTCTCTCTCTCTTTACCTATTTTACAGTAGTTATAAAATAAAATATTCAATAACATATTAACAACAGCCCGACCTCGTCGTGAAAACTGTTCAAGTAAATCAATATCAAAATTAAATATGTTTTTTCAAGTCTGCCTCTTGTGCTTTAAAACAACAGCAGTTTGAAAAATGTGTTTGGGTATGACATTCCCTGTAAACAACTTTGACACTCAGACATCATTGTGAATTACTGTATTCGAGCCCACAAGATTTCTCTCTCTATCTCTCTCTGTCTCTCACATTTTATTTTTGAATATTTTCTAACTGTTTTTATTTTTAACCTTCACGTTTCGCTAATTTTACAACATTATTTTTCTCTATAATTTTGTCATTATTTTGCTTGTGTGTGTGTATTTGTGTTAGTGTGCGGAAGGTAGGTTGTTGTTTTTTTTTTACTTTTCAGTGCCTCAGGGATGGAAAGAGGGATTTTATTTTTGATTTTGTATCATGAGAAAATTATATATGAACTTTTAAAATGTTTTTTTTTAAATGCATAAATTTAACTAAAATATAAACATAAATTTTCAAGCAGGTATACACTGAAAAAAATTTTAATATTTAAATTGTATGAAGATGTTGTTAATTCTAGAAAGCTGAGGCCTTCATGGCGTTAGTAAAATTTTTATTTGCTTATAAAAACAACATATCAAAGAATTTCACTTTCTTTAATCTCTATATATTTTTTTATTTTTTATTTTTTTTTTTTCATATCAATTTTAAACATGTTGAAAGCAAAACCATGCATGCATGTGAGAGGGTTGGGCGTAAATTACTATGTTACTTATCAGTTTTTGTTTGCTTTTTTCTTTTAAAATTTCACTAACACCAGGTGATTTATAATATTAAGTGACAAATTTAATAGCAAAAAACTCTTTTTTAATTACTACGCCAGGAGTTATCAATTGGGCTCAAGTCCAAATCTGGGAATTTTAAATAATTTTTAATTCAAATGAAATTATAAATTGTTTCTAATAAAAGAAAAGTTAGAATTTTTTTAAAGTAGTTGACCTACTGGCAGAAAGGGTCAGTAGTGATATCGAAGCTGTGACGCCATCCCAACAGCGCTAATTTTTTTAATTTTTCCTCTCTTCCCGGTGGTGCTGGTCAGCAGAAATATTTACTATTGATAAGATTTAACAAGAGCTTCTTATATTAATTTCCAATTTAATCTAGTTTTGGTTAGTATGGGATTCCCCAATCCTGAGGACCATTTTACAAATACTCTATTTTCCCTCTGCTATTCCAGAGCCATCGGCTATCATGAACTACAATTTTTTGTGGTTCTTGTCCGTTCTACTCAATTCGAAAATTATTTATAAATTCGTGGCTTGGATATTAATAAGTCTTAACTTAATAAAATTTAAATTTTTTTATTATTATTTTTAAATTTAAAGTTTTTAGTTTTACATTCGGGTAGTTTCGTCGTGAAAGTATCAGTTTTAATAAATAAATACTTATCAGAGATGTTGAAAAAGTGTAGCGGATTTCGAAAACTGCGCTCTTCTACTCTGCTATTATTATTCTTATTTTTATTATTATTATTATTATTATTATTATTATTATTATTATCATTATTATTATTATTACTTTCATTTATTATAATTATTATTAATACATTTTTTTAACAAACCTCCTACACAGGCTAAGTATGACCATATTGTCAAATTTCGAAACTTAGGAACAAGACCTTCGTAGTATAATAAATTCAGCATTTGATTGATATATTTAAATAATACCAAATCAGTTTCTGTAGTACTACTTTAATCAACTCTGCCAAATATTTAGCGAAAAGAAGACTACAATTCTGCTACGATTTCCAGCCGTGATGAGCCTACAAAAAAAAAAACATGTCTTGTGACAATGACAATAAAGCAGACAATGAAAGTAAAAATACATGCAAATAAAAACAAACTTAAACGTGTGAATTTCAAGGAGCATGTAAAAATGTTTATACTCCAAAATATGTGTAAAAAAATTAGCAGAATGAGTGAAATAGCAAAAGAAAATAATAGAGAACTTGAAATAAAAACTTTTCCCACTAAAATCCGCAAAATAGTAAATATTTTTCTAACTCATGGTACAATTATTAAACATCTTAAAGAGCACATTAATCTCATATTTGACCCAAAATTTTATGAAAATTCTTTGAGCCATTTTCTACAACAACAGCAAATCGCCAAACACGCAAAACTCTTGGAATTTTTATGACTCTGGCAAATGAATTCAACATGCTGAATAGCAGAAACTATAAACGGCTGATCGATTAGAGTGTAACAGCATTAAAGAAAGCTAATCGAATGTAACCAAAATTGAAAATATCCCCTTTTTTCATAAACAAAACCCTGTATAAATGCTCTGTATTCTATTACACAAATAAGACGTTTAGCCTCGCTCAAAAATTTAGGTTATTCTTAAAGTCTGGCATATTTTTTTTAGAATATTTTCCAAGAACACGAAAAAGTGTTTATAATAGGAATCGCCCATATAAATTGTACTTGCAAACGGCGTGCACATCAACAACCCTCATAGTCTGCTGCATCAACTTATTTATTGCTCGGCCATTTGTAAATTTGTGCGGGTGTAGGAGTCCTTCAGTTGAATGTGTGCGTTGACAACCGGCATTTGTAATGGATTTTTCCTTTCACAAATAAAGTCAAGTAGGTCAACGTAATACAAATATTTAATATTTATGGGTGAAGGTTATAAAAAGTATGAAAATATTTATCAATTCAGGCAAAGTGAGTAAACAGGCGTTGAGCCTCAAATATATTCCGTAATCGTTTGCAAAGTTTGTGTTGTTTTAAATTAGTTTTATAAAAAAAAATTTAAAAAAAAACATTTCACCCTGAAACAACACTTTAGAAGAACGTAACATACATAAATTTTAAAAATAAATGTCTTGCTTTCCACCTCCGCCATGACTTTAAAGCCGCTTGTATTTTAATTCTCTAACAACTTTTCTGAATTTTAAATTATTCATACGTGCCTACCTTTCAGAACACATTAAAATATCCTCCAAAGGCTCTGCTCAACTGTCGCTGTAAAAGTTTTTTTTTTCAATCCATTGCAGTTGTGCGTTTCTCATCTTAAATACACAAACAATTCACATACAAATAATTTTATGCAAAATTTTATACGTTTGATTTTTCTTAACGAGTTGTTGTTGTTGTGTGTTACGCATTCCGCCTTTGATCCAGCCGGTTGTGAGCCTGAATAATATCCCTGCCGTCCCTCAGTCACTCTACATATTATTTTATTTGTTTTTGTTTTTATTTATGATTTTTATTATGCCCCAAGTCTACTCTAATTCGCAGCTGACAAACAAAAATGACGGTACAAAAAAAAGGAAAAAACTTTGTTTTAATGGGTCGTCGTGCAAACATAATATTGTTTGTATGATTTTTCTGCTTGAATGCTCCAGTCTCAAAAGAAAGCTCACACACACACACACACACTCTCACATTCACACAAACGTGCACGCATAAAGAATCCCAAATCATTATATTGCACAACAACTTCTTCGTCCGTTATTCAAATAATAAACATACTCTTATTCCCGTAGACGTGTATTCAGGCATAAACGACTGTATAAACAATTCTTAAAGTGCGTTTACACAATATGTTTGCGCTGTATGGAAAGTTACGTGAGTTGTTGAGGAAGTTCTGGCAGATAAGTTGTCTGAAAAATTTTTTTCCCCGATACACAAACATTTTCTTAACAAAAACTTTTCCACATTTTGAGAATTTTCCTTAACAGAAAATATCCCAAACGAAAAAAAAAGTATTTTTTATAGAAAATATCTCAGATTCTGAAGATTATTCTTAATAAAAAATTTCCCAGACTCTCACAAACTCTCTTCCAAGTTTCGAATTAACTTTTTTAATAGAAAATTTCGCAGATTCTGAATAAAAAAATTTAATAGATAATTTCCCACATTTTGAATAATTTTCTTAACACAAAATTTTTCACATTCTCAAAAAATTTCCGTAATAAAATATCTTCCAGACTTTAGCAAATAATCCTAATAAAAAATTTGCTATATTTTAACAAATAATCCTATTAGAAAATTTCCCTCATTTTGAATATGCTTAATACGAAATTTCCCACATGCTCACAAAATTTACCTAATAAAATATCGTAGAGATTTTTAAAAATTACCCACATTTTAACAAATAACCCTAATACAAAATTTCCTGAACTCTAACAAATAACCCTATTAGAAAATATCCCACAAATTTTACCTAATAAAATATCTTTCTAAATAACATATTCTAACAAATAATCCTAATAAAAATTTTTCTGCACAATAAGGAATAACCCTATTAGAAAATTTCCTACATTTTGGCAACATATTTTTAATAAAACATATATTAGATTCCAACAAATTTCATTATATTCTAAAAAGTTTTATTAGATTTCACAAATTTTATTACGTTCTATAAAACTAAACTGACAAAGTTTCTTATAGGGAAATTTTTTGGTTAAAACAAAATCCATAATTCTGACGAATATCATTTAAACAAAAATTTTTTCATAATATCCTAAAAATTATATCTGAAAAAAAAAAATTATTCAGATACTGAAAGAATTTTCTTGTCAAAATTTCCCACATTCCAAAATATTTTCTCAATTGAAAATATCCCTTATTGTGAAAAATTTTTTCTATAGAAAAGTTTCTAGGTGTTAAGAAAATTTTATTAACAGGATTTTCCCCTCATTCTGGATCTAGGAAAATTTCCCGAATTCTGAAATTTTCATTAAACTAAAATTGTTGAATGAAAATTTCTTAAATTCTTAAAAAATATCTGCGAAAAAAATTTTCCCAGATTGTGAAAAATTTTCTTGGTAGAACTTTTCTTGAGTTCTGACCAAATTTATTAATGCCAATTTTCCCACCTTCTGGCAAATTTCCTTGGTGAAAAAAATTTCCCTAGAAAACTTCCCAGATTCTTGCGAATTCCCTGCATATTGCGCAGATTCTGATAACTGTTAGGATTAAGAAATTTCCCACATTCTAATAAGTTTTTATTGGTACACAAGTTTTTTAAAGAAAATTTTAGAAAATACTACAAAATTTCTGAATAGCAAAATTTCCTACTTTGAACAATTGTTTGTTGTACAAAATATTTCACAGTTTTTCATAATGAAAAACTCTCCAGATTCTGGCAAATTTTCTTAATAGAAAACTTTGAACTAAAGTTTCTTAATTGAAACTTAACTGAAACTTAATTGAAACCTAATTCTGACATTTTTGTGGCAAAAGAAATTCTTAGATTCTGACAAATATTATCGATATAAAATTTCCCAGATTCTACCAAGTTTTCTCGATAGGAAATTTCGCATTCTCTGACAAAGTGTTCTTAATAGAAAATATCCCAAATATCCGAAAATTTCCCAATTTCTTAAAAATTTTCGTAGAAGGTTGTGAAATAATTTTTTATTAAAATATTTCATTCATTCTGCAAAAATTTTTAAATCGAGAATATCCCTGATTTTGAAAACGCCTGCTAATAAAAAATATCCGTGGAATGTTTTAATAGAAAATGTCTTAGACTCTGGTGAATTTTCTTAATAGAAAATTTCTCAGATTCTAGATATTTTTTTACAAAAAAAAAAATTCCCACATTTTGAAATTTATTATTAAAAGAATATGTTTTACATTCTAAACACTCCGACAAAGTCTCTTGGTAGAAAATTTCTTGAAGTCTAACTGATTTGGAACATTTTCCAACCCGAAAAAGTATTTTAAATAGAAAAATCTCTTAAATACATTTTCTGATACGAATTCATTTAACTGTACTTCTACATAAACAAAATTCGCATATAAAATTATCTCTTCTTTAATTAATTATTTTAATTTTCTTGTCATTCTTACAGCCTGTTTATTCGTCATGTGCGTTTACTGATGGCCTGTCTGAAGGGTAAGTGGAAATAATATGATTTTTGTTATTCTTAATTATTAAATAAATTATCACGGTTATGTGAAGATGTTATTGTTGACGTACATGTTTTTTAATAATTAATTTATTTTGTTCTCTATCAATTGTCATTAACTAAATTTATTTTACATGTTGAAGTTGTTGATGTGAAAATATCACAAACTTTTCCTTTTGTTTTCTCTCTCTGAAATGTTATTTGAAGAGTCTTTTTGCATATTTTGCCATCCTAAAAAAAGGGTAAACAAAAAGTCTTAAAAGCTTTTTGTTGTTGTTTCGAGAGTTGAACAAATTTAGTGAGGTATTGTGGCGAAATTGTGTGCCACGAATAAAATTAACGATTTTTATTGGGAACATCCAAAACAGTGACACGGATAAAATAATTACAATAACAACATTCGAAAGCTGTAATCAAAATGGATATGAGAAGAAAGAAAATATTATAAATAATTGATGAAAGTTGCGAAAATTTTAGTGGCACAAGAAGAGAATAAAACTGAAAATTACAAATGAAATTTCTCTACCGCAAAGAATATCTGGTTACTGTGGAAGTTGTGTTGTTGTCCATAATATTTTATATAGAAAATTTATTTAGTTGGAAAAAAAGATCTTAGGCATTCTGAAATCAAAAATTAAATTCCAACAAAATTTACCTCCTGTTGGGAAGTCAACAACTCAATTGTTGTAAATGAACTTTCGTACCGGCAGCCTTTTTTCCTTTGTTGGTTAAATTTCAGGTTAGAAAGTAGATTGGCTGCCAAATGATGAAATATTGGGAATTCAATTGTCATCTTTCGATAGTTATTTATTAAAAAGTTGGGAAATTTTTTTACAAACAAGCTGCCCGCCCATTGTTAATGTCAAACGTTTGTCAGTTGACTGTTTGACAAACTGAACGAAAACGACACATTTATTTTTAATAAAATCATCTCTAGTGATGTGTTACTGGTAAACATTTGCCCAAGAATTTAGTTTTTTTAATAATTCCCATATTTCTACTTTACATTTCTATCAATAAAACAGAATTCATCCGGACAAAATTGTGGTTTCAAGCCAATTTATTTCCTAACCTCAAATTTGCTCTCCCTCTATTTACCCGCACCGGCTAAAATTAGCTGCCAACAGACACACCAACAGCAGTTGATTCGATTATGTTACAATTATTTATGTACAGCGAATTAAATAGATTAGTTAGATAAGAAATTGCGTACATACTTTTTCTTTGCTTGCAACTTCCTGTTCAACTGTCGTGTGTACGCCTAAAAGCCAGCAGCAGTTAATCCAATTAATAAACAGTTCACAGCAGTTATGCGAAATTAAATAGAAAACAAGTCAAACGTTTAGTCTTACAAATCGGTGAGTGTGATGGCACAATCGAGCACAACAACAACAACAACAAAATTTTGTACAATTAGCTCTGGTTAACTGACATTCATTTTAGTTATAATTAATTAATTTGTTGTTTAGTTTTTCGCAGACTGGCTTCATTACGTACAATTGTACGTACAAGCTTACGTTGTTTGCGTAATAACTGAAGGGGAGCAGGTGAATCTCTCATTAAGAATGATTTAAAACTTTAACTCCCTCTAAAATGAATTCCAAAAATGAAATTAAAAAAAAAATATGGCGCTGCTCCTTAACTTTTGTTCCCTTCCACCACAGTCGTACTTTTGCTATTTAAAAATTCCGAAAAAACGTCAAACGGCAGGGACTTAACAAACGTGTGTTACACTTCTCGTACTCTTTTTTCCATAATAAAATTGCTACAAATAGAAACTGTTATCAAATTCAACTGAGCCATTTAACAAGAGGTAATAAATGAAGATTCATGTGAGTCCTAATGATGAGAGTGTAGCGGCTTTCGAAAACAGCTGTGCTGCTGAAACTGCTACTGTCTTTCTGAATAAAAAAAATTTTAAAAACACACATTTTTCGAACAATCAGCCTATAAAATTAAATTTAAAATACTTAACAACTGAACTGACTGGCATAAAAACAGGAACGCATTCACTTTGAAAAGAGACTTTCAAACGTACAAACATTTTGAAAAAAATTATTAACATTTTTTGCATTTCTGCTATTATTTTGACTTAATTTTATTAACTTCCAGAACTTGATTTATTCACAACTTGAAATAAATTTCCATGTGCTGCCTATTCCAAAGCCCGCATTTTATTGATCCTTTCCTGCCTGCCTAGAATTAATAAAATTTCAGTTTCACTCAGTTGGTTGCTGAAATATACAACAACAAAATATTAATTTTGCATTTTGTTTCAAATTAGTTGAAGCCGTAAATAAACTTTTTATTTAACCGATACTCGTACTTAAACATGATTCAAAGTCAAATAAACAAACAAACAAAAAAACATTTCATAAGAGCAATTGCACACTCATACATACATCTTATCTCTACTAAATATGCACACACAAACACTCACGCACACACATACACATACGGAAAGTCACTAAAATTCACATTCAATTACAAACAGTTTATCAAACTTTTAAATCTAGAATTTCATGAGCTTCCATGTGCTCGTGTGTGTGTGTGTGTGTGTTAGTGAAAGAGTCAATGAGAGAAAGACAGAGTGTGAGAGAGAGGGAAGAGGGAAGAGGGGGGTTTGTGATTTAACACAACGGAATTTTTGCATGAGTTTTGAAATTCCGAAATTGTCGTTCGAGTGGCATGTTTGTGTTTCAGTGATTGTTTCGATTAGAATTTTCAATAAGTTGACTTTTATTTTTCAACTAAATGTCAATTGACAATATCAACTCTGCTGCTTTAGGCAAATGAAAATATTATTAGCTGTCAAACGGTTCTGCAGGATACATTCAATGAGATTGTAAAGGAATGATAGAAAATGCTTTGTGTTGCTGCCTGCATTGAAATTGTGTTTGTACGAACGTTAGATTCTACGAATATCTTTTGTTCGATAGATGGAGGGGGGAGGGGGAAAAAACTAAATATTTTATTGATGCAAAGAAAGTTTGTCAAAATAGCTTACAATAGTTTAAGTCACAGTTAATTAAAATGACATGCTGCTACATGCAGCATGCACAAAATTGTGCATAGTAATAGTTGTAGCGTGCGTCACATTGTGACTTTTTCTTTAAATTGTTTCAAAATTTTATGGAATTGCTTTATAGTTTTCTTATATATTCCACCAATAACTTTCCAATTTTTTGAACTTTCAATATTCTTAAATATTTTTTATTTTCTTATTTTTGACATGAAGCTAATGAAGATGTTGTAGCAATGGGCGCTAGAAAAGACCCAGGGGAATACAAGTAAAAATGCTATTCGGCTGTGCCGAACCCTATATACCCTTCATATCTTTTTACATATATTTTTAAGTGCCAATTTTGTTCTTCCTAAATTATAAAATAGTCTCAGTTAGTAAAACAAAAATAAAAACAACGTCAGTTGCCTTTTTTCCATTTGTGTATGAAAAAAATTTCAATTTCTTTGCCCTGGAAGTGAAATTTTAATTTTTAATTTTGTTTTTATCAATGCAAATCTTCATGACGTATAAAGTAGTTTTATTTAAGAAAAACTCAATATTTATAACCATTTAGGCTGTTGCACGTATTACAAAATAGTGAATGTGCCAAAAAATTTCCCATCCCTGGAAAAAAAATTTGAATTTTTTATTTGTTAATAGACAATTGAGGCTTCCCAGAGCGTGAAATAGCTTCAATTTACAAACAAAGAAGAAAATAATTGGTTTAAAGTATTAATTTTGCGTCGAGAAATAGGTGCAAGCTTCCCAGCTCTGGAACCATGTATCGGATTTTTCTGAATTTCAATAGCATTCTATTTAAGAGTTCAAGAACGAAGACTCTTCTGGCGGCTTGGGAAAACCGATTTCAAGTACAGAATGACGGAGAGACGGACATCGCTCAATCGTCATCGCTATTCATAAGAATCGAGAAAATATATATTCTATGGGGTCCCATATTAATATCGGAGAAATAACACAAGGAATGACAAAGCTTTCACTTTTTGTTGAAGGGTATAATGCACATTAATATTTAATTTTATAGGTCAATCGTTCGCAAAGTGTATTTTAATTAAAAAAGACACATAATAAATATTCTGAAGCACAAGCGAAAGAATAAATAAATTTTATATATTCATGAGCAAACGCTACTTTCGCAAGTAGCAACAGTTTCATCATCAGTACCCATAAATATTGTTTCTTGCCAGTGACTTTTATTTGTAATATTTTTTACATATGAAATTCCAAATTGACTTACATGCAATTTAAGTCCTCTGTGTTGTCATTTGATTCATATAAACTATAAGCGGTTTTTCAAATTTTTTTTGCTTATTTTTTACTTAACTAAAACTGTTCTTTGTCGCTTTATATTTGCAACAATTAAAGATATTTTTTGCGATATATAGGGTGTTTTTTATAGAGTGATACAACTTTGAGTTGGCATCACTGCTGTATTTCACCACCCATTTAACAGCTGATAGTGGCTTTTTGTTTAGTTTGCTTTGGCATTTCACCATGGATCGACTTACACTAGAGCAAAGCGTGCAACTTGAAATTTTTAATCAAAATAATGGTTCTGTTCGTCAAACTTATCGGGCACTTCGTCCACTAAAAATTTTATTTTCCGATGAAATCCATTTTTGGTTGAATGGGCACGTAAATAAACAGAATTGTTGCATTTCCACATCCACAGAAAATTACTGTTTGGTGCGCTTTATGGGCTGGCGGAGTCATTGGCCCATATGACTTCAAAAACGATGATGGTCAGAATGTTACTGTTTGTGAAAATTTGTGTTACAGACTGCGCCTTGTACGCGCCAGCCGTGGCGGCCATATGGCCGAAATCATATTTAAACATTAATGTCATAAAATTTTCTATCCAACAAAGACCGCTTCATTGATATCAAAAATGTATTACCATGTTTAATTATAATTCAAACTTGTATCACTCTATAAAAAACAGGCTATAGGATATGGAGAGATTCTCGTATATCCTCTACTCATTTTAACTGAACTCACTTCAAGTCTTGATAAACCCGATTAAAGCCCAAATACCTGCGAATATGTGAAATAAATCTACAAAATATTCTGCTTTATTTTTATGTTTAACTAGATTTCTTAAATTTTGAGCCGGCCTTGTTAGCAAAGTTGTTTACTTTTTTACACCAACATAAAATAATCCCAGCGGCATTTATGGCTTTCAATATCATTTCGGGGGAAGAAGAAAATAAATCAATATCGAAATTTAATATTTTTCATGTGAAATAGCACAAACAAACCCGGAATGAGAAAAAAAGCAGCTCGTAAAATTTTATTACACATGCGATGTGTATGAAAGCGTACATAAAAATTACTGGAGTGTAAAATAATGTGGAAAATTATTTGTGGATACAACAGCAGCAGCAGCGGCAGCAGCAACATTATTGTCAAATGTTTTCCAAAATATATTGTTGTTGTTGTTGCTGTTTTTATTTTATATTTGTATACAAAAAGAAAGGAGATGTTTTTGCGCCAGTTTGCATATTAATCAAATAAATCCTGATTAAATAGCCTTTAGATATGCTACACATTTTTTTTTTGTTTGTTCTTACACTCAATTCTGGCTGGCAAGTTTGTTCTACCAGTTTGTCGTTTATTTGTTGCAAAACAAATTTGATTTTGTGTGCAGATATAATATAATGCGATTGCATATTTGCCCTAAATCGTTTGGGTTTTCAAAAGTCAGAATTTATTCTATTAATTAAATATTTTAGGAAGTTTCCCTTTAGCACTGGCCTGCCAAATTATTTCGAAATTGTGTTAATAGAATTTAAATGGTAGCAAATTTCCTTGTCTGTTTGCTGTTATTTATGGCATATTCGCTAGATAAAGTTCAATGTGATTTTAAATGTTTGTAATTAAAACTGATATTGTTTTCAAGCAAAATGCAAAATTATTTCGAATGTAAAATAATTGATTTATTAATTTTATTTGCCAGCAAAACGTATTGATTATAAATTCAATGGCCATGTGAGCTGTTCCACAGGCAAGAAATAAATGAAAGGACTCTCTGGAGTCCTTCAGCCCTAGCCTGCTTGCATGCACAATGGCTCGGCCTGACTTCATGAGAAAATAAGTTGCGCTTTTCTTTGAAAATATTGTTTTCTTAGTTCGTCTTCTGTCTCTTTTTTCAGGTTATACTGCAAAAATTTAAGTTAAATTGCTCGAATATTGCACAGTGGGGACTTAAAAAAAATTTTAATAACTATGCAGTTTCTAGTTTGGAACTGTAATTTTATAACTTCGTCTTCTGTCTTTTCTTAGTGTAGAAGTTCTTTAATGTTGCACAGTGGGGGTGTTTGAATAAAAATGTAAATAATTATGCAGTTTCTAGTTTCGAAATGTCTTTTTCTTACTTTGTCTTCTGAATAGTTTTCCGATTAAGCCTTAAAAAAATTTTGCTACAAAAATTACTATAAAAGTTCTTTAATGTTGCACAGTGGGGACTTAAAAAAATTGAAATAATTATGTAGTTTATGGTTTGAAAATGTTGTTTTCTTTGTTGGTTTAATTGTAAAAATTACTATAAAATTGCTCTAATGTTGCACAGTGGGGGTTTTTGAAAGAAAATAGAAATAATTATTAAGTTTCTTGGCGGGTAGTGCGATGGCAACAAAATTTTTTCATCCAAGTTTGGTACGAAAACTGTCTGAATATATAGATTTTCTCTGATTCCCAAAAAATATCTAAGTTCCCAAAATCGGTACTTCGAAATGCGCAAATATTTCTTTAACAATTTATTTTGAAAAAAAACTAATTAAACAATTTTAAATTGAAGAAATTATGACAAAGAAGGCTCTTGGCTTTTATTTTATAGAGCATGAATCACTTTTAATACATCCCCAAATTAAACTAGAAATGATATGTAAGTAACGTTCAATACATGTCTGTGTTAATTAAAGGCGCTTTTTGTAAGTGCAAATCATAAATTAAATAATCCAGTGCTGGAATAAGCAGCCTTCTTAATTAAACATAAAAATATTTTGTTTAGCTCAAAATAACTTGAGTAACGTTCAATACATATATGACAACTCTTGAACTTTTTCCTATAAAATATTATATAATTTGTTTGAAAATTGTTTTCCCTCCATATAAAATAATATGCGAAAATTTGAATCAAAACTTGGGTAACGTTCATTACATTCATGATAGTTATTTAACTTTTTTTCTATAAAATGATATTTGATGACAGCGAAATGAACTAGGAAATCTTTGAAATATTAAACTTTTTAAAAGTAACGTTCAATACATATTTGATTTAATACATTTCTCTGAAAGTGCACCCTACAAAACACAACTGTGGACTGCAGCCTGTTTAATGACACATTCAAAAAGTTAGAATTAGCTAAGAAATATGTGGGTAACGTTCAATACATATACTGGCATACAGACCCAAATCAGTTTATAAAACGTTTTCTTTTGTAACTGAATATAAGAGAGAGCAATTACACTATAAATAATCAATAAATGACTATATGGTCAAATTATTGTCAATTCAGATTGAAGGACCATGAAGACATTGTAAACGGGCGAAGATTTTGCTGTCATTCTCCGGCAGGTATAAGTTTGACGTTTATTTGAAATAACAGATACATAAATTACATACATCCCGTACTGCCGCATATTTCTTCCTTTTTCAATTTAAATTTTTGCATTCAAAACTAAATGTTTTCAATACGAAAATTGAGATTTTGTAAAGAAATATTTATCACTGCCAGAATACTTAAGAAAAGGTTACATAATTACAAATTCACACGTTTTAAGTACTCCTGAATTATTAATGAAAGAAATACTCTTGAATATTTGAAAAAACAAATAAAGGACTTGGAGTTCTTTGCCATTCTCAGTTAACTGAAATGATTGCTTACAAAACTCATAACTGCAGCTTTTAAATTTGTTAACTCATTACCAGAATGGCAATAATGATTACGCTCTTTTGTTTCACTTCGTCTCAGACTCGCCTCGCAATAAACGTAGCGAAGTGAATAAAAAATTACCTTCAACAGCAACAATGCCAACTACTCCAACAATAAAATAAAAGTAGATGGGAAAAATAATTAGACATACACTTTGCATACATAAAAAATTGGATGGAGGAGGAAACGAGGCGGGGGCACAGCGACAGAGGATGGGTCACAGTGCTTAAATATTCAACAATTATTTTCAAGTTGAAATCCAACCCTTCAGCCCAGTCAGCAGCCACCATGAAGGAACTGAGACAAGCACATTCACGCACGTACCCAGCCAACCGAACGCATACCAATAAATAATACACACCGACAGGAAGGAAGAGTGGAAAATATTGTTTAAATAGCAGGAAGAAAAGAGGAAAGAAAAATAAAATATTTTTTTCATACTTTTCACTGAATTTATTTTAGAAATTTTTTTTATTGATTTTTTTTTGTTCTAAACTCTCAATGTTTTAACTAGAGAAGGTGGCATGTGCGGGTCCATTGTTGCTTCACTCTAATACGTGCACGTGACTATGACGTGAGTGCTAACAAGGGACGAATGTAAATATCACGTAAACGTAAGCATCTCACGCGTATTATTTCCATGTGAGAAGGAATGCCGGTATGATTTTGATAATAAAATTTTATTTTTAGGCAACATAATTGTCAAGTAAGGGAAAGCTTCACGTGATTGTGGGTATGTGGTGAGTGTGAGTATCGCTTGGATACAAATATCACATGAGTATGATTGTCACATGAGTGTAATCATCATTTAAATGTTGGTAGCATGAGAGTGTAACTATCACGTGAGTACAAGTATAAGATGACTTTAAGTACAATGTGAGTATCAGTATCATGTGATTGTAAGTAGCACGTGAGTGCAGCTATCACTCGATTATAAATATTCCATGAATGTAAATACCACGTGACTAGTACTTGAGCTTAAGAACGACTTGAGCAAAATTTTCCATTCTGCTTGAGTACTGTATGATTGTAAATATCACGTGATTATTACAATCAAGTGGTTATGACGTGCTTGCGAGTAACCTGTTGGTAATAGTATCACGAGATTGTATTTATCACTTGAGTGAATGTGCAACGTGAAACTATCACGTAAGTAAAAATATCAATTCAGTATTAGTATTACTTTAGTGTTAGAGTCGCATAATTTTACATATCCAAGGAGTCCATGTAACGCGTGAGTGTATATATCACACGAGAATATATATTAAGTGATTGTACATTTCACATGAGTTTAACTATCACGTGCGTGTTAATAAGACATGAGCTTGGGTGTCATGTGATTGGTGTCTAACAATTGTGTGACTAGCACTGGATTACAAACATCACGTGAGTGTGAGAACTAAGTGAGTGCAAACGTAAACTGCCTATAATTATTACACGAATAAGAGTATCAAGTGAACACGGACTTAAGAACTATTTTAATAGGCAAAAACTTAATCAAGCGATTATCACGTGACAAGACAACCGTGACGCTTCCGGGAGCAATGGTTTCACTTAAGTGAATTATAAATATTACAAGAATCTGATTACCAAATTAATGTGTGAGTATGAGTCACATGATTAGGCATGTGTTGCCATGACGCTTTAAAATTGAACTTAAAAAACCGATTAAATCATCCAGCATCATGATCATGCATGAACGTGAAAGGGCACAATTGCTGCTGCAACCATCACTAACTTAAAGATTGTTAAGTATGGAGAATTATGAAAATTTATAATAAAAAAAAGTGTGGCAAATTGAAAAAAAACACTTTAATTTATTTTACAAACTATTTACCCGTAGTGATGGATCGAAAGGGGAAAAATGCCAGGATGTGAAAATAAAAAATAAATTTTTATTTCTATAAATTTTCATAAGAGAGGAAATTAATTATAGTTCAGCGGTCTTGAAGAAAAGTTATTAACTTATTTGACAACCTCATACTTTTGGAAGTGAATAAGACTAAAACTATTCATAAGAAAAGTTTATGGCGGAAATTTCAATTCTACTTATTGATCATTTTATGTCAAAGACGGCCACTTTAAATGTTACAAAATTTAGGTCTCATTTAAATACCAACTAGTTGCAGTGGCCCATTATATCAAAAGAAGTTTTCTATTAAACAATTTAAATATGAAAAGGGAAAAAAATTTTCAGAGTTGATTTTGTGCATCCTTTTTGGCTTAGCACGAACATATTTGCTAGCTTTTTCACTTTAGGAAAATGGTAACACTTTTTACGTGCTCAGACTGTCATTTTTTCACTTTAAAATTAGCTTATCAAAATAAAGTCAAATTAAAACACAAACATTCAGGATAAGCAACGCCCAGGTTGGCAACTCCTAATTAAGCACTTTAATATCGTCGTGAATTTATTAACTTTTGTCATATTAATAAACGTTGTTTGTAATTTATGTGATGTTTTTAATTGTGCGGCTTTAATTCTTTAAAATTATTTTAAAATATCTCCAGCCATTAAATCACAATTAGAAATTTTATTTCCCAACATTAAACAAACTCACATCCTTTTCATACCAGCAGTAATTAACGTTTTCAAAATTTTCCCCGTTTTAGTCATTTATTAAAATTAAATTTCACTTAAAACTGCCGCACACAAACGCGAGTTTGTCAGGATGAGTGCTGTGCAGCTGTAAATATTTATAACGTACTCTCTCTCTCTCTTTCCCTGTCTCTCTTTCTACTGACTGCCACTGTCGTCAATTCACCTTCAAAAAAGGCGACAGCGCAAACCAACAGGGTTCATTCTCAGCAGCGAAGGTAAAAAAGCATTAATTTATCTTCCAGTAATTGAATTAAGATTTTATTTTAGACGTCTATATATTTTTCTTGTGGGCTTTAAAAAAAGGTGTAGGGGGACACGAAATGACTTCATGGGATTTGTAGAGTTTTTAGTGCTGCTACTTGCAACTTTCCCCATTTCTGTTGAAAATGTGCAGGAGTTTGAAAAATGATTTTTTTAAAAAACAAAATAATAAATAGATAAATTTTATTTGAGATCTTTTCTAACTGAAGTCTTCAAGGTGGAAAATTTTCTACTGCAATAATTAATTGTCTATAAAGAAAGAATTAGTTGTCGTTTGGCGCACCGTGTAAATAAAAATTTATCATGATTTTTATTTAAATACTATTTCAGCTGTTTTGTAACAACCGACATATTCTTCTCACCGAAAACATCTCTGCTGGAATTGGCAATTGAGTTAAAGAAACTGAATTGCATGACGCCAGGGGAAGGCAGTTCATAAGAAATTGTTCAACTCCTCATCGATATTTAAAATTTTTGCTGTTTTTTGCTGAAACGAAAATGTTATTGCGGCTAAAGGAAACTTCTATAAAATTCTCTGGTGGCTGTACAGATTTTTTCTGTTCTTATTTTTACTAAAAACTTTTGATTGTTTTTTTTCTAAACACTTTTCCAACTTAACTTCGTTAGCAATGGAAAAATAAATAAAGTTTGACTATTAAAGTTACCTACGAAAATTCTTGAAAAAGCAAAGCGAAGTTGCAACATAACAAGTGAACAAACTGGTGATGCTGCTGTAAATAAATATTTTGAAGAGGAAAGAAACAACACGAAAATAAAAATAGATTTTTATATATATATATAAATTTTTTTTTAAGTTAACAAATACTATAAAATTCTTTGTAAGATATTTTAGAAAAGACACTTGGCTGGTGCACGTAGTCGAACATGTGTTACGGGCGGGAATTCGCCAGAAGAAGAAAAGGTTGCAGCTCTTTTTGTTATCGAAGTCAATGCGAAATTGTTACAAGTTTCGATGAAATTTTATACGGAGCAAACGTTTTGAAATATTTATTGGTTTTCAATTTCTAAGAAAATAAACCTGAAAAAATAATGGCAAAGAAAAGTATTCATACAAAGTTTATGATGTTGTTTTGTTGTTTTTGTTTTGAAGCCAATATCACATGAAAGTCTGCGATACAGGAGACTATTTTATGAAATTCATTTATATCCTCAACACTGTGTCTTTATACAGGACGATGAGCAGGACCAAACTAAATAGAAGTATTTGGTGTTACTCAAAAGGAATCTTATAAAAGAGCCAGTCAAGCAAAAATAATATATTAAAAAGTCGATATATTTTGCTTTTAGAGAAATTCAATATTAATAAACTTTTAAATTTTATGTTTCTCAAAAAAAAACAATTTCAAATTAAAATTTATGTTCACATTCAATATAAAAATCAATTAATAAATTCTTTTAGTAATAAATATAACTGAAGTATTGTATATTTATTTAGTCAGAAATATAGCGGCAGTTGTTTGAAATATTTTACACAAACAAAAAAGGATTCTATTAAAGAGGATAGAAAATTAGACGAAATTTTCGGAAAACAATGGGTCCGAATGATTCCAAATAAACTCGTAAAGGCAGGAGTCCTAAATAGAAGAAACTATTCAAAAGTTTTCTCTTAGTAACATTCAATGTGAATGTATTCAATATTTTGTGTGACGCACGCGACAAAATATTAATATATATTAAAGCATTTTGTGCGAAGAATGTTGCCAATTCCAAATTGCAAACATACTAAAACCAGGAGTCCTTAACAAACGAACACATTAAAAAGTTTTCGCTTGGTAAAAGTCAATATGCTTTTATTAAATATTTTGCGTGACGCACACTACAAAAAAGGAATAAGTATTAAAAAATTTTGTGCAAATAATTTTACAAATTCCAAATTGCGAATACACTAAAAGCAGGAGTCCTGAATGAACGAACACATTCAAAAGTTTTATCTCAGTAGCATTCAATAAGTTTGTATACAATATTTTGTGTGACGCACGCGACAAAAAAGGAATAAATATTAAAACATTTTGTGCAAAGAATGTTACCAATTCCAAATTGCGAATATACTAAAAGCAGGAGTCCTGAATAAACGAACACATACAGAAATTCTCCGAGAGCATTTCTGCATGGAAAAGTTTTGGTTTAGTAACATTCAATACTTTTGTAAATAGTTTTCTTTTTTTTGTGTGGCCAACGCTCACTAGCACGCTTTTACGGCTTCATATGAGAACATTTATTGGTCGTTTAAAATAAACCTACTTTCAAATATTTGGGGCAAGCAGCAACGCGTTAAAAAATTGTGTGACGCATGCGACAAAAAAGTAAAAAACATTAAAATACATAATATTTAGTTCTTCAAACAATCTACTTAATTGGCAAAAATATGTCAAAAGCTGTGAGCGGAGTTTGTGTAACGCACGCTACATATTTTCCAAATAATTTTTTGGTCTCTTTTTTAGCAAGAGGAACATGTTTTTATCAATTAATCTGCAATACTTTCCTACTTTTCATTCAATCAGTTGTATGAGCAGTAAATTGAAAGCGCCAAGGACATCTTTAATGTATCATTAATAATTCAGATCATGTCTTTCTGTAATAAATTACATTCGAAATTAAATTTGAATAATATTTGTGAATATGTAAAAACTTCCATTGTGTTTAAATTTACATATTTGACTGGTAAATGCGTAAAGCTAAATGGAAGGACTTTGAAGTTGCTAAATTTTCCACAGCCTATCCTTAGAAATGATGAGTCATTAACATCAGCATGAGAGTTTTAACACGGTTTCTGTAAAAAATTTTTGTTTTTATTTAAACAGTCTAACGAGTGTTCTTATTATCCTGCAGGATAATAATATAATTTTAATATATAATTTAAAAAATGAGATTGTAAATCACTTCTGTTCGAAAGGACTCACAACACAATTCGTTTATTTCTATTTATTAAATACTCATACAAAAATCATTGCATGGCCTAAATGTAGAACAACTTTGTGAAAAAAAAAAATCATTTAATTTTAACAACTGAAATTACATACTTCACAAATAAACCACTCATTCTAATACATTAAAGTTTTCATACAAAACACTTACAAATGCATTGAATAAATAAGTAATCACTCACATACAATCTAAATAATGAAGCCACTGGCATCAACATGTACATGTACTTTCATGTGTAAGTGTATGTATGTGTGTGTGTGTGTGTGTGCTCCATTCCCAATTTATAAATATTGAAAGGCAAAAATATAAAAAAAAAGTGTGCGCAAAAAAAGTTGTTCCAACAACATGTACAACATTAAAGTACACGAGTTTGATAATCATAAATTGTTGTTCAACAAATCCCCAAAGATTTTTAACAATTTCATTGCTTTTAACGCGTTTGTAGTTAATGGCGAAAATAACAACACCAACACACACACACATGTATTAAGTGCATGTGTATTCGCTGTAATTATACACGTAACACAATCTGATTGTAAAAAGAAAGTGTCAACAGCGCAATTTTAGATATTTTTATGCCTAAAATAATTTCATAAAAATAACCACAAAACTTTGTTTGAAAAGGACAAAATAAATGTTAAGGATATCTTATTTGTGTATAACAAATAAAAGCAGTTATGGCACTTTACCCGCAAACGCTAAACTTTGATGATGATGATCTTCGTTGTTGTGAGTGCTGCCATTAAATTTACAAAATATGTTTAATTTGCGCCATTGTTGCGGTAAATTAATGATAATGGAAAAAAAAACAAAAAAGAAAAAAAAACCAGAACAAGTGTCAAGTTACTCTGTGCTTTGCTGCCCAATAAAACTGCCCCCCACGGACTTGTTGCTGTTTATCGAAATCATAAACTACTAAAATCATTCTGCACCAGGATGTTAAAAGTTCTTCTTTGGAATTTAATTAACAGATTGATTGCAAAAACAAATTACCAATTCTTTCAAATGAGCCAATTATGTAAAATATCTTTTAATTAGCTCTAAAATAAAAAGAAATATTATAAAATGTATTGAATGTTACTCGTTTTTCATTGTTTATACAACTAATCAATGCTCTTTCAACAACATAAAAATTGTAAAACTAATTTATAAGCACGAATTTTAATAAAAGTAACGCTCAATACACAGAACTGCTAAAATTGTTACAAAAAACCATAATTACCAACAACAACAAAAATTCCTTCTATGCAAAAAAGCAACAAATAACGTTAATAACAAAAAAAAAAAATAATCCCGCATTTATGTAATGAACGTTGCTTTCCATTTGAGTGTCCTAAGCCATGAAATCTAATTTTCATTTATACCATAACAATTATGAATGTGCGAGAAGCTTACAAGTATCAAAAGGTAACATTCAATACAAAATATTACCCAAATTATGTAAAATATTTTTTTATTGGCCCTAAAGCAAAGAGAAGTATTATTAAATGTATTGAACCTTACCTGTTTCTCCTTGTTACTACAACATTATCAACTAATCAATGCTATTTCAATAGCATAAAAAATTTAAAACTAATTTATAAGCACAAATTTTCATGGAAGTAACGCTCAATACAAAAAACTGCTAAAATTATTACAAAAACCCATAATTACCAACAAAAAAATTTATTTATTTCCACAAAAGCACTAAATAACGTTAATGACAACAAAGAAAACCCTGCATTTATGTAATGAACGTTACTTTTAATTTAACTGTCCTAGGCCATTAAATCCAAGTTTTATTTATACCATAAAAATTGTGAATGTACGAGAACCTTGCAAGTATTTAGAATGTAAACTTCAAAAGGTAACATTCAATACAAAATATTAGCCAAAAATTTTAAATGCCCGAAATGATTACAAGTATTAAGAATGTAAAACTTCGTCTTAAATTGTTAAATAAACGAAATGCTTTACAATGTAAAGTTCATAAAGTAACATTCAATACAAAAAATTGCCAATTTTTTTTTAGCGAAAAATCCAATTCTTCAAAGATTATTTTTACAGTCTTCAAAAGAAAGCTACAAAAAATTTCAAGTGCCGGTTATTACAAAACAACACGAAATATGCTTATCGTGTATTGAACGTTACCTGCCCTTCTTGAAAGTATTTTTCTTTCACATCATGTTCAGCTTAATAAATCTCTTTCAGTTTTGGAATATATTTTAAATGCGCACAAAACTTACAATTACACAAGCCACATAAAGAGTAACGTTCAATACGCAACAGAGTTTACAAACTTATTAGTCTTTTAATGAAAATAGCAGAAATCAAATAGAAATTAAATTTAAACTACCTGGAGCTCATGCTAATCGCCATGTGTCCTATTGTAATTCGATTTGCACTCGTATTCATTGGCCATTTTGGTCAGTGGCTCAATGTAAATGGCCATAATCTGCTTAACGTTTAAACAACATTTTCCAATACGTGTTTAAAATGTCTATTTATTTTAATATTATTAATGGATTTCTTATTTTTCTACTACCTGAATGGAGCATTATCGAGCCTATTTTTAGTAGTACAAAAGTTACGTCTGTATGTTCAACAACTATTTTTCTTACACAAACATTCAAATACAATATAAATTCCCAATTGTATCTGCTGTCTGTATTTACTTGAATACACACATACATGCACACACTTACATACATGCACATACCGTCTATAAGTTTACAGAGCCTGTTTTCACAATCCCCTGCAAATAACTTTTCTGTGCAACCAAGTTTTGCTTTCAACTTCTTAGCTAAAATTCTTTCAACTTGATCTCTGGCAAATATTCTGATATAATTTTTTGTAACAAAAACTACTTAAATAAATCTTATTGTTAAAATATATTGCATTTATTTGTTGCCAGCTTTTAATGGCAGCCATATTTTGTGGGCACATTAAATCGCACAAATATTGAGATATACCCACACCCATACAAACACGTTTCCATTTCAATCTAATAAACAAGTGCGCTTAAATGCGAAAAGCCATTTTTGTGGTTTTTTAAATTGAACCGTAAACGAAAAAGTTTTACACTTTTGCTGGAATATTTTCATGCGTTACACGCACTAGAATGTGTTCAATGGGAGCTGGAATGAAACTATTTTATGTAGGACGATATATTTAATTTCCTGAAATTGCACATAAATTGACTCAAATTAATGTGTTTGGGGGAATTGTAAACCGCGACTGTATACATTCAAGTTTAAATAAATTCATGAGTAATGCCAAATATTTATTTTTATAAATATATTTTATATAGAAAATTGTAAAGCAAATAAATATGTATTTTTAAATGAATGCGATAGTTTTGAATCAGTTATTAACAAAACGCAGGCTTTTTCAGGCACATTTTTAATTTTATGTGAAATAATTCAAAAAAGATTTTAAAATTAGACAGATAAGCAGTTTTTAAGTTTCCAACTTTACTTTAACTTAAAGTGAGTGATAACCTGCAGGGTGGATGAACGCACTTATAAATTCAGCGGAAGGTTTATACCACTGATTTTGCCATAATCACATAAATACTACAGGCACAGAATATAATCTGTAGCATAGTTTTAGGATCAGAAATAAATATCTTTCCTTATTAGAATTGTGTAATCAAGGAGCGCTGGAGAAAAGTATTAATTGATGTGTCGTCTAGTAGTGCCCCTTCACAAGGAAGTTTAAATTGTACTTCATTTTAAAGTTTATTAAACATAATCGTTACACGTAATTTAATTCCTCACGTCAGCTAAAGTTATCTCTTACATTCCAGTACAGTAAAGGGAAGTTGTAATAATAACGCCATTATAGTTTTTTAAAAGGTATTATAATAAAATTTTCTTGGCTGGGAGTACTATTTAAAAGGTACTTTAACCAGAACCAATTTTTATTGAAGGGTGCTTTTTCCCCGAAAAGTTCTTTCTAAAAGAGTAATTTTTGAAAAAGTTATTTTTAAAGGGGCATTCTTTAAAAGCCACTATTTTGAAAGGTATTTTTTAAAAGGTAATATTTTAAAACCAACATTTTAAATGGTACTATTTTAAAAGGTACTTTTTCAAAACGTACTATTTTCAAAAGGTACTGCTTTTAAATGCTCTTCTAGAAAAAAGATACTTGCTTAAAAGGTGTCTTATATTACGTACCTTGCCAAAAGGTACTTTTTTGAAATGAAACTTTTTATTAAAAATAGTTTTCAAAAGATACTTTCTTAAAAGGTCCTATTTTGAAAGGTGCTTTCGTAAAAACTATTATTTTTAAAGGTAATGTTTTAAAAGATTTACTTACTAGGTACTATATTTACTAAGGTACTATTTCAAAAAGCACTTCTAAAAAACCTACTCGCTTTTTACATAACGTACTTTGTTAAAAGGTACTTTTGTAAATTGTACGTATTTATGATAGTTTTTAAAAAGTACTTATCTAAAAGGTGTGTTTTTAAAACTGATTTTTTAATAGGTACTTTGTTAAAACCAGGTTTTTTAAAAAGGTGCTGATTTCTTTTTTCTTTTTTAGAAGAGCCTTTAAAAGCAGTACCTTTCTGAAAATGCACCTTTCTGGAAATGTACATTTCATAATGTTCCTTTTAAAAATAGTACCTTTTTAAAAAAGTATTATTTTAATAGGCAGTACTTTCCGGCAAAGTATATATTTTAAAAGTACTCTTTCAAAAATGATTTGAAAAAAGACGTGTCTGTAAAAGGTACTTTTTTTATTAAATAATATTCAAAAAGTACTATTTTGAAAGGTGATTTTATCAAACGTGCAATTTCTAAATATTAATTTTTAAAAAACTCTTGTTGTGCAAAGCACTCGGAAGAAAGATACTCGCTTAAAAGCTATTTTTAACAAAACTTTTGTAAATGGAACTTTTTATTAATTGTAGTTTCTTAAAAAGTACTTTTCCAAACGGTATTTTTTAAGGTGCTTTTTTAAAGAATATTTTTTAAGGTTCCTATTATTAAAAGTATTATTTAAAAAAGTAATGAGTAGGCTGTTTTTGAAAGGTACTTTTTGTATGGTACAGTTTTTAAAGCACATTTTTTGTAGTAAAATGTAATCTATTAAAATGTAATAAAAATAAAAGTGGCACTTGTTTAAAGGGTACCTGTATGTAGGGTAAATATTTTCAAGGTACTTTTTCAAAAGGTATTTGTTAAAATATAAGTCCTTAACATTTTATTTTTTAGTAAACGATTCTTAAAAGGTACTATTTATTAAGTACTGCATTTGAATTTGCTTTTTGAAATTGTTGAATATATAAGGGCACGTATCCAAAGGGATTTTTAAGGACATAATTGTTTCTTAAAGGTACCCTTTTAAACAGTACTTTTTGAAAGCAAAATAATTATATATAATTTGAAATATATTTAAAAGATGCTCTTGCAAAACTGTATTTGTGAAAAGGTTGTTTTTATAGTAAATGATTTTTAAAAAGTACTGCTATTATTGTTACTTCATTAAAATGTACGTTTTTTAATTGTACATATTTTAAGGACACCTTTTGGAAGGAATTTTTAAAGATTTACTATTTCAAAAGAAATTTTTGGAGGAATTTTTTTTACTAAGTAGACTGTGAAATATTAATTTATGAATAGGTACATTTTTAAAAGGTTATTTTTTACAAAAGAGTTCTTTGAAAAGTAATTTCTGTTAAAAAGTACCTTTTTTGAAAGGCAATCTGCTTGAAGGCACTCTATAATAACATTTCTAAGAGACAATGAGTTATTTAAAAAACTATTTATGGAAAAAGTTCTTGAAACAAAAGAAGTTTTATTCTAAAGCGAATTATTTGAAATACTTTTTGGAATTGTACTTATTTCAATGTCTCTTTTCTGTATAAAGAAATATTAAAAAGTTTTTAAATATTGTAAAAAGCTGGCAAATATTTATTTACATTCACAAGACTTTCATTTAATCCTTTACACAGCAGCTGTCCTATCCCGCCATTAAGCCCAAAACTTGTTTTCTTTACCCCAATTATCTCCTTAACAACGACGGCCGTAGGCATTTGATAAACATTTTTTCTAGTCATGCCAAAAAATATTATTCAAACATGATGAGGAAAACAAAAGAGCCAAGTTGTTTATTTTAAACAGGGGATTAACTTGGCAAAAATTAATTTCAACTAACAGATAAAAAAAGTGTTAGAAAGTAAATGTTTTTTCTAATGTTGAATGTGCGAACAACAACAAGAAAAAAGCAAAGCTAAAATTCAATGTCATATTCAGAAACTTAATATACCAGCAGCTGGTAGCTGGTAGCTGCTACTTAATATGTATGCCGAGGGAAACAGGGTAACAGACGCAGGGGGAGACTTTTAATGAGATTAAAATCAAACGTTTAGTTTTACACAAAACCTAAAACGATGTGCATTAAGTTGCCAAAAGACTTAAAAATGGTTTAAAGTTTTAGGGCACCGAACATGCTTAAACACTGGCAAGTATAGTTTTTATAAACTACTCACTTACACAAGCACACGAGGAGTAAATATCTACATGGCAGCTTAGGAAAACAAGAAAAGTGAACGTGTGCAGTAGCGGGGCCCAGCAAAATAGACAAGAGTCTTATTTAACTTCCAATAACTTTTTCAAATCACTTGTTTAGTGCTTTTTAATGGGGGCCTACTTATTGCAAATAATATAAACTAACGCATGCATGTGTTTTATTTATGTGTTCTATAGGCTTATAGACAACAACAATGCTACAGCTTTTCTATTCCTTTGCCTATGCTCTGGTATACATTAACGCCTGCTACAGACATGATTTTAAATTACAGGAAGGAGGTCTGTTTCGAAGGACCAACACAATATCTCATTCAAATACGCACCCATTCGTGGACATCATACACCAGTACGTAACATCCTTAATGCCGATTTAATAACGAACAGGAAGAGGATTAAATAAATTGTCTAAAAACTTTGAGTATTTCTGGTGTTTGTTGTTAACTCTTGTGTAAATATGAGACTCTGAAGCAAAATACCAGTCAAATATTTATGTGAAAATGAGTAGAGAAGTAAATATCTGGTGTATCCTTAATTCATTAGAGAGTCTTATGTTGTACAAACAATTTGAATAAATATTATAAGACTTGATTTTTAAAAAGGCCACTTGAGTGCATTGACTTCTTAGCCGAAGAGATAAAGTTAATGCTATTGGAAGCTGGAATAATATTTCTAAAAAATATCAGGTTACTGTGATGGCGCTGACTATATTATGATTGTAACTTACAAGCTATAGTTAACATGAGAAGTATGTACAACCAAAATCTTCTTTGTCATCTCATCTTTAATATCACGCAAAGACTAAAGGAATTTCCTTGTAAATAATAAAATTCAACTAAAACATGTTTCTGAAATAACAAATTGAGATGGGAAATCACTTTTGACTTGTTTGAGAAATCAATGGCAGAAGTTATTTCTTTTTGTTAAATTTGTATGTGGCTGTGCAATTTCCCTTAATGTTTCTTATCCATTTCTGTGTGTGCAAAAGATGTCGAAGATTTCAACAATTTTATTTCCTTTCCATTAATGCTAACGTTGCCTTATTAATTACAAGAGCAGGCCTACGACCCAGAAAAACAATTGAGATTAATTATATGGGTGGCATTATTTCCTTGGCCACTCGTTTGACGTTTTTCCTTACTGCAACAAAAGTAAAACTAAAAAGAAAAGAACCAGAAAAGCTATAATTTACAATCCTAAATCTTATTTATTTTAATGATAATTAATTGGGTGTTATAACAAAAACAAACAAAAAAAAAAAAAAAAAAAACAAGACAGTCAAATTCCGACCCTCACACAACAACTAGTTGGAGGGATCAGAGTAGGCTGTTCAATGTTCTTTAATATCTTGTACAACTTTAGTTAACATACTCCTCTTCTTTTTATTCTTGAACACCGCTGTTAATGTGTTTTCTATAAAATCCAAAAGAAAATAAACAACAATTTTTTTGTTTTATTATAACAAATAAAATTGAATAAGATTAATCAAAAATAATTTACACGATATTGGTTTTTGAAATGAAGCGTTGAGGAAAGGACATACTAAGGAAAAATTTAATTTTTGTTTATTAACATGCTGGTGTGGAATACAGCAGTCATACAGATATTTCAACGTCGCGTCTAGTGCAGTAATGACTGCTATTTTTCTTACTATGCTTTAGCCTTACTATTATAAAGCCCAATGTAATAAATAAATCAATTCGTTTGGACAGAAATGCATTATATATACTGAAGTAACATTAATTGTCAGTGGTAAAAAAGATAACAGTCATTCAATGTAAATAATAAAAAATAGCAGTAGTAGTAGTAGCAATGCTAGCAGCAGAAAAACTTGTCAAAATGACAAAGATCAAAGTTAATAACAGCAAGAAAAAGCAATCGCATAGGTGGAATCTATTCCAAGTCTTATGTAATTATAAAACAATAATCACTTCAGTAGTAGCAGTTGTTGTAATATCTATAAGATCACTAGCATATAAAATATTTGCTACTGAGCTTATATAGGGTACTAATAGCACTAAGAGCTTAAGTGATTATATCAACAGTTGAATACAAACCATAGTAGCATATAATATCACACAACACAAACAGTAGCAAAAGTAGTATATTTTAATATATTATGCAAAGCCTTAGTAGCACTAAATTTTTTATTTTACATTGATAATAAACATGGCTAATAGCAATAGCAATAGTATATGTAGTAATAAAAGCCGTAGTAGCATATAGTTTTTGTATCAATTATATACATAATTTTAGTCGTAAAAGTATTTGTTACTTAATTTGTGGTAATAGCAATAATAGTTGGTATTAATAAACACGTTTTCTTTAATTATATAATATATGCTTTGAGTGTCAGTAGTATATTATATAAATCTAAAACATGCATAGTAGCGTTACTACCTTATATACGTATAGTAGCAATAGCTATAGCAGCAACAGCTACTAAAATATTTTATTCTAAATATTATATATTAGTAAATATTGTTATTAGTACTAAAAATATCATATATAGCATTGGTAGCACCTAAGATTTCAGTAGTAGGGTGGGTTATTTTATAATATAAATATTACATAAGAATGGTAGCGGAGTGTTTATAGTGGTAATAGTAGCAGTACCAGTAGCAGTAGTCAACTTAATAGACAATACTACCAGCAACAGTAGCAGTGGCTACGATAGCAGTTAGTTTTATATATTATAGACAATACTACCAGCAACAGTAGCAGTAGCTACGATAGCAGTTAATTTTCTATCTTAAATAGCAGTACCAGAAGTAGCAGTGGCTGAAATATTGTGTATATAGCAGTAGTAGCATTTAAGTTTTTTTTAATTATGTAGTACTAGTAACTGTAATAGTATTTGCAGAAAGATCAGTAGTAGTAGCAAGCGTAGCTTAGATTTTATATCATACAGCGACTGCGATATCTTTGCTAATAGCAGTGCATTTGCTACTACTTCATTTGGGACTAATTACCTGCTATTTTATGTTATCAAATCGGGCGTTGTTAAACTGCTATATGTATATGTAAAGAAACTTTAATAAGCCCGGCAATTCCGATACCCTGTCCTTGTAAATTGACAAGATTTGGTTACATATTTGATGGGCAAATAAAGAAATTACAACAAAGTCAACTGCTACTAGCAGGCTTATATATATACTAAAAAGATAAACATTTACGTTGCCTTAAATTGCGCGTATGTGTATGAGTGTGCCTGTGCCTGTGCCTGTGCGTGTGTGACAAATAAGCCCACTTATCTCTTAACGGAAACGGAAGTTTTCACAGGCCATATGAGCAAGTGATTAGGGGTAACAATTTAATATTGTTTTTTTTTTTGTTTTTTGTTTTCAAAATTACTTCTAGTGTTTACTGTACGTTTGCTGGCTTAGCATTTGACCTTGGAAGTCGTTGTACAAACAAATACCTCTCAGGCGATAAAGTGCCCGCCATATACAAAGAAAATGATTTTGCACTCATTATGCTCAGCTCCAGATATTTTTATAGATGTTTTGTCAATACATGCAGTGGACGGGCGGCGTAGGGGTGTATGGGTTTTACTACTCAGTACTGCCAACACTAAAATTTTCATTTAATGTTAACTCATCATGCTATTCTCTATCTGTCTTCTTTTATATTCTCTCTTGTGGCCGTTTCTCTGCCTCGTTATGACTCAAAGCAAAAAGTAAGTGAAAACTGAAGAGTAGATAAAGAGAATCAGCATGTTGCCACAGTCTTAAGAACACTTTTCCACTTTCCCTGACTGCCTTTGAAATATTTTGTTTATTTTTTATTTTTGTTTTTATTTTTATTTTCCATCATCAATACATGAGAGCCGTTTGCGTTTTACTTGTTTTTATTTCACAAAATAAGTATTTTGTGTATTATATATATGCTGCCTACTTCTAGGCAACTGTTTACTTTGCCTGAGTGTATGTTGTTAGGAAAATTTGCTTATTTTTGTTTTGTCTTGTTTTATTTTCATGTGTTAAATAAATGCCGGATTGTTTGGCAAAATTGTTATTTATTATTGAGGCTGATCTTAAACCTAATCTGGGGATTTATTTGACAGTAACATTATGGTTTTTATGGCCTGATGCTTTAAGTACGTGCATGTGATGACTTACTGTCTATTCGGCATGACGGTATGTTTTCGAATAAAAAAAAAACTCGGCTAATATTTTTCATTTGTTCATTCTTACTCAACTAATATTTGCTAATTCCTATTTGGTTCATATTAATTTTATTTTTCTTTTTGTTCCTCCTATTTTGTCTGCATCATCTCGTGTTTGAGTTAATAGTGGAAATAAGCAAAGATCAATGATTGTAATGAGGGTATTGTGAAAAGTGTATTATGGGAAAAAAGTAGCACAATTTATTACACAAATTAAGGCGCACAAGTGTAACAAACACCGAAGAGTGTTTTAGAAAAGAAATACATAATAAATTGCCTAAATTAAAAGAAAATTGGCTGTTTCAGAAACTCTATTGATGGTGAAATTGGTTATTTATTTAAATTAAGCAGTTGCCTCAAAATGACTCAAAATGAAAGAAATATACAGTGTTGTGAAAAAGCACACACGAATTTATATATATATATATATATATATATATATATATATATATATACATACCAAAAGTAGTTCTGTTTATAAAATAAATTTGATGTGGAAGACTAAAAAATCATTTGGTTCTTAAAACTTTTTATATATAATTTTTGCCTTTTAGTGCATTTAACAATTCATAATAAAACCAAAAGTGTTTAAAACGCTTCTCGTATACTTTTTCATAATAAATTATCACAAATAGAAATGATTATCACATTCAATTCAGCCATTTAACAAAAGGCAACAAATAAAAAAGTGTAGCGGCTTTCGAAAACACCGTTTCTGCTCTGCCCAATAAGTTTAATATATAAAACAGATTTTTCCTTGTACTTTCGAATATTTATCAAGTGTTTTTGAATTAAAGAAACACATTTCAAACAACTGCCTTTAAAATTAAACTTATTATGTGAAATATATTTTTTTTTATTTTTAATAAAATACATATTTAATTTTTATAAATATAAGGAATAATATTCAGAGAAAAAAATTTTAATACACCAGTTTATATGAAGGCATAAATCAATGTAAATCATAGGAATCTAATTTGTATTATTTTCATATCAGTAGTGATACAATTCTCGTATGCTAATTCATAATGGAAGTTGTGTAAATAATATATTTTGTTATAAGCCTAAACGCCTAAAAATTAGTGATGAACAAAAAAAACACATGACTACTGACCAGGGCTGGATAAAGGAGAACTGAAAAAGGTAAAGTTTCCTCCCCCACTGAAATTAAATTGTGGGAATAAATTTTAATTGCCCTGTCTTATACAAAATCTACTCTAACGAGGAGTGATTGAGCAGGAATCACTCTATCTGAAATCAAATTGTCAGGAATATTGATTTTGCAATAAAACGATTGTTCAGAGATGTGACGTCTTGCTAGATTTTTAGAGCCCGCTATTGACCATGAAGGAAACTACGGGCTCATTTCTAAAGAAATAAAGTCGATTACGTTTATGTCTTAAATTAAAATTAACAAAAGAAAACTGTACTTCCATTAATTATGTCTCATAAATTATTTGAATATTTTTCAATTTGAAACGCTGCTTGTCTGCGCGAAGTAACAAAAAAATTTTATTGCCTAAAGAAAACGACGCTGTCATAATGACTGACACTTTGCTAAGACGACAAAAGTTATGAACTTTACAAAAAGTTATTTATGAAGAATTTAATATAAAAAAAAACTAATTCATTCCTAGAAAAAAAAAAGAAAAAATTAACACAAAACATTTCCAGACGACACCTTCTCACTGCCACCATCTATTTCTGTTGTCAAGGCTGTAGTTTCTGGCAAGACTTTATATTGGCCAACTCCTTTCTCGCTCAATTATATATTTTTAGCACATTTTTTGTGTTTTTTTCTTTGGTTTCTTTTTCTTTTTATTGAATCAACGAGAATAGAAATGCAAATCATGCCACTCACCTCACTGTCGTTGCTGTGCAGGATGAGACGAAAGCTGGGCAATAAATTCGGCTCTTTATTAACATCATCCAATGCCAGTCTTGCAGCTGGCATACACGCCTGGCCACCCTGCCATCCTCCTTTGCCAGCGATGGGAAATATACCGCCTATATGCAATTCGTCGGCACGGCCACCATTTATTAAATGTATTTGAGTGTAAAAAATCAAAGATAAAAATAAAAATATCGAAAATGCTAAAACACCATCACATGTCATATCCTGCAATGACACAAAAAAAAAGAAAGAAACAGACATGATTTTAATTTGCATTTACACACATTCTTAATTGTTGATTTTATTTGTTTTCATAAGTCATACTCATGAAAATAGTATTCAATGACAAGTTTTAATTATAAGAATTTATTTCCATAGCAGATTCAGTGAGATGCTGTAAATATATTTCCTTTTGTTCTGGCAACTATTTGTCAACGTTACGTCAGGACAATATCAAAAATATGACATTTGCCTAGTCCTTGTGGATAACAATTAACTGCTTTTGCTGGACTGCGACTACTCTCCAAGCACTGGGATGCAGCAAGAGAATGTTTTTGTACAGATGTGTTGTATTTCTGATATGATTCTGACGTGACGTTGATAAATAGTTACAGAATAAGACAGATTATTTAAACCTACACGCATTCTGCTCCTGTTCATACAATAAAAATGTGTAATTTTATATTTAACACAACAAAAGAGAGTCACGTGCTTCGCTTTCTTAAAACAAAACACGAAGGATGCCTGCTTTTCAGCTCAACAATTCCGTGTGACACCATCAAACAATTCTAGTGGCCTTCGTTGTGTATTTTTTGTCATTTGATTCTTGGCAAATAGAAAAAAAATTATAAATCTAAAAATGGTATTAAGACATGCTTTAACTTTGGAAATCCATGTTGTATATAATTTTTAACAGGGATGATACGGCCAGTGGATAATTCAATATTAAAGTGACAAAAAGTTACAGACGTTCCCTTCCGATTGAAATGAAATTTTGGTCAGAGACCGTACTTCGGTCTATTCACAATTTCTACCAACAAAAAGAAAATTTAAAAAAAAAAATTTCAAAATCACTTGCAAAATTTCGTAATTTCAAAAAATTTTCCGAAGTATTTTTTTAATATCTCAAAAACCATGTAATATATTTTGAAAGGAGTACTTGGAAGTAAAAACTATAAAAAAAAAAAATTTTAATATCTACAAAATTTTGAAACAACAAAAATTGAATTAAGTAAAAAAAGTAAAAATAACTTTTTTTTAAATTCTTTTCTAAAAAAGAATGCAACATTTTTTACACTTTTTAATAAAAACTATCTACAATTTGTTATATGCATAAAGAGAATTTATCAAAAACTAAGGCAGCTACCCTAAGGAAAAATTATTCCTGTTTTAAAACGTCTGTAAAGTGCCACTTTTTAGAAAAGGGGTGGAAAAATGTTACATATTTTCCAGAAAAGAACACGCCATAACTGCTGTTTAAGGGCTCGGACATTTCGAAGCCTATGATTTTTTTCCTCTTCAAGACTTAATATTTTTAAATACCTTCAAAATCCTTAATAAAATCATCTAAATCCCCAGGACACATGACACATATTTTTATTTGGAGCCTAAATAATCGTATAATTTTTGTAGATCGATTTCAAGGACAATTGATACAGTCTGGCAGTAAAGTTTCTTCGAAAATATCTTATCTGATAATCTAATCTGATTTCATCAGATAGTGAAAGGATTAGGGAAATGAATTTTAAAATATAAAATTCGGTTTGAAGATTTTTTAAAACTATTTTTCTGAGAAAAGGTTCTGTTATTATTTCAATCCACAACGGCAGACTTAAATATTTCATAGAAGTCAATAACTTTTATATTATTTATAATTCAATAGCAAAAATGAATAGCGTTTTGCAGGCAGCTGAAAAGTGATAAAAGATTTGACTGTAGAGGTCTGTGAAAACCGGCCTGTTGCTCCCCTACATATGCCTAATGACACAATCAGTTCCTGTTTGGTTTTCCTCCTTTTCATTAACAATAATTTGCATAATTAATTTGAATTAGCAAATTGAAGGCTGTTTTAATAAGTCCAAATTAAATCAACGCACTTTGAACTAAAAAATTATGTTAATTAATTAATTTCTATTTGTTTTTTTTCCTGTTACTTCAACATAGTTTTTTCTCAAACTTGTGTCAAGTGCCTGCTAATTATATTTTCTATAATATTTTTAATTATCAATTGTTGACTAAGCGTTTGTTTCTCAATGCTGCTCTATTCACTTGTTC
This sequence comes from Linnaemya vulpina, assembly GCA_963675445.1. NCBI lineage: Eukaryota > Metazoa > Arthropoda > Insecta > Diptera > Tachinidae > Linnaemya > Linnaemya vulpina. The sequence goes on along the minus strand of OY776276.1, from coordinate 5,314,348 downwards.
AGTCATGAAAAATAAAACAATTAATTAAAAAGTGCAGCGTAAAAAAATATAAACACAAACAGTTTATTTTTTGCACAAATTATTTTTTATTTTAAATGACTTTATCGACTTTCTTTCCCTCCCTTGTTGAATGGCTGGTTGTGGTGTTTGTGTTGTTGTTTGCCTCGTTTACTTTTTTAACTCACTGTAATTGATTATGTGCGTATTTTTTATCAGGGTTTTTTTGTCTCTTTAAAATTTAATTAATGCTAGAATTATTTACGCCTGTTTTTTTCTTATTTTTTCAAAGATGATTTCACTGGACTACCAAAAAAAAAAAATTAAAATAAAAAATGGGTACAATGTGTCACATCAAATTTGGTTTGTAAGCAGATCGGTTTCAACTGTAAGTCGAATTTGATTTGAAGGGCTTTAGTTTCCAATTTTTATTAGTTAATAATTTCGGTGCTATTATTTCTGAACAAAAATCATAATCTAGAATAAATCATAAATAAAAGAAATTGGCTGGCAGCCTTCCAATGCACAGTGGGGCATTTTGGAGAAACATTTTTTTAATAGAATTTACAGTGTAGAAAAACTGTTGCAGCAAATTTGGCAAAAACATGTGGAAATATTAATAATTAAAAAATAAACAACAACAAAATCTGTTTATATTTTTTCGACTTTTTGTATAAAAAAAATGCTAACAAATCTCTTGAAGCATTGGAAGCCAACTTTCACGCCACCGTGATGCCCGATTCATGCCAAAAAGTATTTAATTATGGACTGAAGGATATAATTCGCAGCAGCGGCGGTCAAACGAAGGAAATTGTGATTTAAAATTATGAAATTAGCTATCAGATTCGAAAAAAGGATTTCTTAAATTCAGTACTATTTTTGTCGGTTATTGTTGTTATTTTAAATTCTTATGCATCTAAAAAAATTTACGCTTATAAAACATTCCTGATCTCTGTTCAGACTGTGTTTGATCTGTATTTTCTTAATATATTGATTTAATCAAATATTATGTGGCTGCACCATAATATTCATCTCATGTCACGGCATCAATTTCTAAAACTGTTGTTCATAAATGCAAAACTCTATTGATTTGATTCTACTCTTTTTTTGTAAAACAATAATAAATCCTTAAAAGTTTAATGCTCGCAAAATAAATATAAACCTCGATTTATTTATGCAACTGGTTTTTTTATTGAATGAAACTAAATAAATAAACAAGCGTTTATGCGTTTCATTTAGCAAATTGCATAGATGGGAAAATATTAATTAATTTATGGAAAATATCAGCAGATGTTTTTTTTTAATATTTACCACTATTTGCTAATTAAAGGGAACGGAAATTGGAAAATAAAAACAATAAATAATAATAGATAACAATGTAATTTAGAAAACTTTGGGATGTGCTGCTTAAATTTAATTATTTTACGGAAATGTTACAAAGCCAAAGGCAAAGCGGAACATGTCTTCCTAATTATTCACACTTCTTTATGTCCTTTTAAATATGTCTTCTTGGTCCTTTTCCAAAAAGAGCTGGAAAATATCATATTTTAAAATTAAAATTGCAAAACAAATTGGTCAATAATTATTTTCTGTGTAAAATTACGTGAAAAAAATATAGATAATGTTTGACTCTAAAGGCCATCCTTTTAACTTCCCGCTAATTTTAACGGGAAATCTATGGTAACCTGGTTTTTGTGCTATTCTACGCTTTTAAGCTCTTCGCAGCAAAATTTTTAAATCCACCAAATTTAATTTAATATCCAAATTAATTTAATATCCAAATCTACCGCTTACCACTAGACGAACGGTGATTGATATAGTTTTCAATTAAAAGAATCCAGAAGTGGAACTGTTCAGGTATATAATTTCGGAGTTTAAAAAAAAAATTTAATTTTTCGAACGTTTTTCGTACACGACATCTCACAAACAAATTAACCGATATTGACCCGATTTGCAGCGGCCGACGACTGAGTAGTTTCTACAACCCATCGGTAAAACCGTTGAAAAAGTTATTTCAAAATTTTTCTTAATAAAAAGGCAAATGACCACAAGAACTTCAAAACAAAACAAAATTTAGTCGCCCACATAGTCCTGTTTTCCCAGGAGCCTGGCTTATCCTCTCTAGAATCTTAAAATATTTGTACACCAAAAATCACAGCTTATCGGCATGGCTACACCAAAGTATTAATTTATTCTCAAAGCTAAGGACCTTTTTGGATGTTTTGTTAATTTTTTCCAAAGTGTGTCCAAAAATGTGGCCATTATTCCATTTGGAACACATACACTCAGACTTTTCATGCTTAACAGCGCTCTGTTAGCAGGTTAACAGAGGTCTGTTAACATACCTGGTTTTTGTCTAGGGTTATAAATTTCGAAATTTAACTTCACGCACGGTTTAAAAAATTTATATTTTTTCTGAGTTTTTAATGAAAATTTCTTGAAATCTACCAGATCGAATCGGTTTAAATTCACAGGAACCCTTTAGAACGCCATCAACTGGTTTCAAATCGGTCACTACTATTCCAAAGTTATAAGCAGGTCACACGCTCAAATACATCAACATACACAGAAGCGCACATACATACACCTAGAAATAGTAGTGACAGATTCTTATAAGTAGTCCGGGAAGCTTCCGGAGACTTCAAAACGTCGAGATCTGATGAGAACTGGATTCTTTCAAAACCGGGTAAAACCAATAACTTCCCGATTTTTGAAAGCTTTCAATTTTCGTCACGGGAAATTGACAGTAATTAATTCCAAACTGATATTTTCTAAATAAAATTCTAGGAGATTAACTTTAATAAAAATCTCTTTGCAAAATATATTCATTAATGTCGATTTCTTTTCTAGAAAATAATGCAACATTTTTCACACTTTTTAACAGAAAATGGCAACTTTTTGCCATTTCAAAATAAGGAATTCATTAGAAATGAGTCAAACATCCCGCACGAAAAATAATTTCTGTTTTGAAACTTTTCCAAATTGACACTTTTCAGAAAATAAGTGAAAAAATGTTGCACTCTTTCTAGAAAAGAAAACACCACACAAACATTAACACGAAAAATAATATAAATAAATTTTATTCATGTCAACGATGATGATGAACAACAAAAACAAACAATAGAAAAAAACAGAAATCAACTTCATAAAATACAATTCAATATATTGAAAAATTCCTCCCAAATGCCTGTTCCGCGGCAGCAGTTATTCACAGTAAAGAAATTCTTTTTTTTATTATTCTTTTTTTCCATGCAACAACAATTTACACACAAACGAGGCTCATAAAAGTATATGTTGATGTGTATTATTTGTATGACTAGCAATTTGAAAAGCTCATAACTTTGAAAATACAGTATCGATTTGCCATAAACATAAATTGTGCACATCTGCAAGCTTTTGTCTAGCAAATTTTAGTATTTTTGTCAAAAATGAATTTATAATTTATTTATAAAAGGGATAACAAAATATGGCATGATATTTATTGCTTTTTATACTGTTTATTATAACATATTATTTTTTGTCACAGTAAACTTGTACTTGAATTAAACAATAAATCTCTGAGCTGCTAAAAAAAATTTGTTTATATCCTTCGCTTGCAACACAACAATTAAAAGGATATTAACATGCAGTTGAATAAATCTCGAACAGCAACCATGACATCTTGTCGTGGCAAGCATTGAACTTTATTCTGCACAATTTGCCTGCATTCACTATTCCTACGGAAAATTGATGGCATTAAGATTATTTTAAGTTTCAGTTTATGCCAAGACGGCAGTTTTTGGTTACACTTTATTCCACCTCAATGATTTGCAACATTCGAACCAACTATTTAATTTTTTTCTTTCTTGTACTTTTCAAGGCAAAAACATGAAATGAAATTTTGCTGTTAAACGGGCTTAAAGGGAAATAGCTGAAAATTTGCTGCATTCTGGCTTATTGTCTTACAACAACAAACAGCCAAACAAGAAAAGCTTTTTGTTCGAGCATCAAAATTACCTAAATGATGCTTTTTATTTCAAATTGTGCCAGACAGTCAGTCATTATTTCAGAAGAAAAAAAAGAAAAAAAGAAAATGATTTCTATTTTAATAACGAACTCGTTATTTGCAAAAAACAAAAGAGAATCTTTAAAAAAAATATATATTCACAGAAAATATTTTTATATTTTGTTTCATATTTTTGCTGGTTTGATGTTTTATTTTTAATTTTTTTCTTTTCTGGAACTCTCGCTTGATGAGGCAAAATATTTTACTACCCACCAGACAACCAGTTAATCTGACAATAATATGAAACATAAAGACTACAAGAACTGCTAAAAGTTATTTCAGCAACTGAGTCCATTAAAGCCATTTTACTTAAACAAACTAAGTACAAATTATTTTAAATTGAACAAAAATATATTCATATATTTTTCTGTGTTGTTTTGGTTAAGAATCAAGTAAAAAAGCCAAAGGAAATTTTTGCTCATAAAATTTTACAACTCTTTGTTTTTGCAACATCCTTTAGATGCATGTATATTAAAGTAACAACTACAGCAGCTTGCAATTGTGTGTTTGTGTGTGTGTGTATTTACACTAACACCAAATAACATTGGCAGTTGAGTGAACTTTCAACTGTCGAGCCATTTATTGCTATTTATTTGTAAACATTTTCCAAAAAGGATGCACAAGAACTTAATTGATTGGAAAGATAATTTGTAAGACAGAAAGAAAAAAATGCCGTTTTGATTTTCTTTGTAAACAAACATGTTTTGTTTTGTTTAAAATTATCAAGTTAAGGATGCAAATAAAGTCCTTAAATGGTTAAAATTATAAAATCATCAAACATTTGAAAAGTTTATTGAACTTGTTTTTATAATTCATAAGCAAATGGTTGGTGTTTCTCGCTTTAAAACATTTAAATTGACAGTCAACTTAAGAAAAATATGAAAATTTTAAACATTCCAATTAATTGCTATCCCTTTTACAATTATATTAAGTAAGAGATTCAGGATATTTTTCCATAATTTGAAAGTAGTTAATATGCAGATGTGCACGTTATATATTTTATAAAAATCAGTTTGGTAATTTACAAGCTATAAGGCGCCTAAAATGTTAGAAATATATTGACAGAAGTGTCTTAGTTGGCGTTAATTGCACTAAATCTCTTTTCAAAAGAGCAGAGTATTATATGTTTATTATAACTTTGCAAATGTTTTATAAAAAAAATTTTCATAAAAAAATTTATGTGGGTGAAGATAAATTTAAATTTAACTAGCCGAGACACAAACCGAAATTTGTACCAAACCTGTTCTGCAGTTAGCAGAGCACTGTTAACTACTTAACAGTTCGAGCAAATTTTGAGTAAATTCACTTATAGACCAAAATCCAGAAATTGGAACACAGTCAGTGTGCAGAATACATGACCCAAAGGATACTTGATGGCCCAGAGAGTCCTTTATATAGCAGAAAAGGTCTGATGTCTGAAATAATTTTGGAACTTTAATAATATCAATTTAAAAAAAATTCTCTTGAAAAGTGTGCTTGGCCAATATGCCACTATATACAAATGATGGTCCAGAGAGCCCTTTATATAGCAGAAAAGGTCTCTTGTCCGAAATAATTTTGGGATTCGAGTAATACCAGTTTTAAAATTTTGTTTCGCTAGTTAAATTTAAATTTATCTTCACACACATACAAAATTTGCCATGATTTAAAAAAGTAGTATTTTACTGATTTTATAAAATCTCAGAGTAGAGCAAAGAGCAAGTGGCTGGACTAAAGAGAAGTACATGGTCCAAGAATATTCCATAGCAGAAGAAATGCAAACAAATTAAATAATTCAGGTGGGCAATGCGGCTGTTAATGTGGCTTTCAAGGGGCTCTGCCTCCACAACCACATTGAAAAAAGCGAAGCTAAAAGAAAATTCGCTCATCTTAAAACTCAAATAAATATTAATAAACCTCAACATCTTTCGTAAGAGCATATCGGGTTACAGTCAGCCAAACTTAAACGACAAAAGAAACCCCAAAAAATGTGTTACAATAGCCAAAAAGGACGCAATTTAAAAAGAAAAAAAATGAAAGAAAAATAAAGAAGAAACATAATTTTTCATTTCTTGTATTTTGTATGTTTGCATTATTCATCCGACTGACAGTCAGTCAGTCAGTCAGTCGGTGTTCTCAATTTCATCTCATCCACGCTCAACTTGATAAACAGCCAAGTATCGCAGCAGTCAACTTATTTGGCAGACCTTCAACTGTGTCAAACGCAAACCGGGGCAGCCGGGGAGAAAAAAAAAAGTAACAAAAGTAACTCATTAAAGAAAACATTGTTATGACAGACAAAAAGGATATTTGAAAAAATATGTATATTGAGATAAAAATTATGTAACAAACTTTAGACAGAAAAGCAAAAAAGAAAGAATTGAGTAAAACTTTCTTCAACAAACCAACTCACACAAAGAAAAACTTTGCCAATATATTTCTCAGGGCGAATAATGCACACAAGATGGTTTAGTGGCGGGTAGGAGAGGGGGAGAGCGGCAGAGAACGCAAATTAATAATTATATGATGTTGAGTATTTAGTATTCCTGGCGGGCCTTTAATCATTTTCATATAAAACATCAAATTATGCGAAACAACTCAACTACAAAACTTTTATTCCATTTAACAATTAATTTAAAAATAATAATGAGCGGATGGGAAGCAGAAGAAAAATATAAGAAGAATTGAAAAATTATGTAAAACACAGGGTGGCGCCAAATTCATCATGCTTTTGGAAGAGGCTACAATTCTTGGAAATATTCACACACCTGCAGAATACAAACACACAAGCGGGCAGTGATTGATCCTCCGCGTTTAAACTCAACTTTGAAATTAAAAAGGAAGGGTTTGTACTGAGAGACAAGATGGAAAAGCTGAGAGTTTTTTTGTTGCTTTTTTCATTCTTATTAATTCCTACGTTTCTTTTCTTATTCACATGTATTTAATCGAATAATATTTATTTGTAAAGTTTATTGCAACATCGATCGTTTATTCGATTAATATTTATGATTATGAATTTTAGCGTCATATATTAATTATATTCGCATATGAATCGAATAATTTCTATTCGAATAACTTTTATTTGTTTAAATAACATTCACGGAATACAAAATTTTATTCCAACAACTTTTTTTTTCTAAAAAATTATATTCGAATAGTGTTTCTTTCCTCGAATGATAACTTGTATTCGAATAACTTTTATTTCAAAAGTTTTTAAAAACATTTGTATTCGAATAGTATTTATTTATTAAAAAAATTTTATTCGAATACAAAATTTTATCAAAATATTTTATTTCCAAAAAAACTTTATACGAATAATATTTAATCGATAAGTTATATTCAAAATTATTCGTCGAATAACTATTTCGAAATTTATATAGAAATTTTCATTCGAATCAATTTTGTTTATTTGAAAAACTTCAACTCGGTTACAAAGTTTCGTTAGAATATTTGCTTTCCAAAAAATTTTATATAAATAATATTTATTCGATTATTATTTGTTTAAATAAGTTTCATTCGAATAAAAAATATTAAATATTCGAATAATTTTTCTTCGAATAACTTTTATTTTAATAATTTATATATAAATTTGTACTCCAATATTTTTTAGATAATCGAACACTTTTTATTCGATTACAAAATATTTTTCGTTTAACTTGTTTTCCGAAAAATTCGATAAAGCTTATCCGAATAATTGTTTTTCGGCTAATTTTATTCGAATAACTTTTATTGTAATAATTTATGTAAATAATTTATTGCAATAATATATATATTTCAATGATTATTAATTATCCGAAAATTTTCTATTCGATTACAAAATTTTATTCGATTAACTTTTTTCCGAAAAATTGTATTTGCATAATATTTTCTTGATATATCTAATATGATATATCTTTACAACATTTTTAATCCCACTTGCACAGCCAAAACTGAATCTTGTAGTTTTCGTAGACCTCTACACAATTTTGTTAGAGTTGAAATGAATTCTTTATATTTCATGACTGTTAGTGTTATATGCCTGCTTGGACAAACGCTTTAAATAAGCCTGTCAAAAAAATGTAGAGTAATAAAGTCGGCTGCTGGCTCGCTATTTATTCCGAAACAGTGAATATATTAATTATGCCCAAAATACCCAATTTGAATTGAATAATTTATATATATTTTGACCGCCTGACACGCTTACCCCCGTTCCTTGTCCCACACGACTTCCACAGTCTGGATTGTTTTTTTTTTTTTCTTTCATTTTTTATTTAATGATTCATATTCGGTCTAATTATTTAAACACATATTTTCGTGCTTAACCCAATTAGGGAAGTGCTTAACTCACAATCTATTTGAGTATTGATTTTTTCCACTTGTAAAATTCACTCGACAGTGCGTTCATGTGATACGCTGGCATTAATAAAACATGAAAAAAAGAACAAAAAATTATTTCATTTCCAGCCAAAATGGCTAAAGTCAATCAAATTAAATAATAATTCATATTCAGGGAGGAAATACAGAGTAACAAAAATACAAGCATACAAATTAAATACATTATTTTGAATGATGCAAATTTTTATTTCGTGTATTACAGGTTGTTCTGTTAAGTGGAAGATGTGTGGCTGCCGCTGGTGTCTTCTGAAAGATATAGTTTTTACTTTAAAAAATTTATATATAAAAATGGCTCTTGGGGGCTTGAATTATTTTTGTAAAAGTTTCGAAATATTATGTATGAAAAATATAAGATATAAATAAAAAGTTTTAGGATATTTAATTAAACGGAAAGAAATATTCAGCCTAAAAATATTTACATTTTTTTATCGGGTGTTTCTTATAGAGTGCTACAACTTTGAGTTGGCATCACTGCTTTATTTGACCACCCATTTAACAGCTGATAGTTGCTTTTTGTGTAGTTTGCTTTGACATTTCATTATGGATCGACTTACACTAGAGCAACGCGTGCAAATTGTGGAAATTTTTAATCAAAATAATGGTTCTGTTCGTCCAACTTATCGTGCATTTCGTGCATTCAAAATTTTATTTTCCCATGAAGCCCATTTTTGGCTGAATGCGTACGTAAATAAAGAGAATTGTCGCATTTCCACATCCACAGAAAATTACTAGTTGATGCGCTTTACGGGCTGGCGGAGGCGTTGGCCCTTATGTCTTCAAAAACGATGAAGGTCAGAATGTTACTGTTTGTGGCCTTGTACGCGCCAGCCGTAGCGGCCACATGGCCGAAATCATATTTAAACATTAATGTCATAAAATTTCCTATCGAATAAAGATCGTTTCATTGATATCAAAAATATATTCGTATGTTTTATTATAATTTAAACTTGTATCACTCTATAAAAAACACCCGATAGTACTTCAAATTTTCCAAATTTTCAAACTCTGCAGATAATACATCTTCTTAAAAAATCATAGTGTATTTTTCATTTTATTTTATAACTCCAAATATATGCTTTAAAATAACAAGAGAATTTTTTTTGTATATGAAATGGTTTTTCAAATATTAAATAAATAAACTGAACAGCTGATACGCGGAAATGATAAAATGTTGAATATGACAATAGTTTATCAAAAATATTTTTTTAAACTTGTCGGTTTTTATAATTATTAAATACAACAAAAGACATTCTTTAACTGAATTTCATACAAATCGAAAGCGGTCGGTCGTATCTAACTCCTTGTCAATTCAGTATGGAATTACCCATATCCATAAGGAAAATTCTTTTGAATTTAAAACGCATTTTTTTTCTAAAAACATTTCCAGAGTGTTTCGTATTCTTATGAATGTGACAGCCAATAGGGAAATAATTTTAACTGACCTTTTATTTGATAAAACTATATCACACAACTTTTCTCTTTGTGTACAATCATTGTTATCAACCGGAAGGAAGTATGGAGTAACCAAATTTCGCTACACAACCATAAAAAAATTAGGCCTTGAAGGAAGAAAGCAGTTATCAAGAAGTACAAAAAAATGCTATAAAAGAAATCTCAAATACAATTTCACAAGTTTTGAATAGCCAACCGACCAACCCAACAAAGAACAAGCGAGAAACATTAAATTAAATTAATTGAAATGTTGCTGCCTTTGAATTACGTGTTAATTTATTATTTACATTTTTTTCTGTTACATTTATGAAAGTTTTTATGTGCTTTTCCTTCTATTCGGCTATTTCAATTCAAACGAATATTTACACAATAAAATTGAAGAATAACTCTGTTGGTAACAGTCGTGGGTAAAAAAAAAGAGACGTACATGTTCGTCCCTTGGAAAAGAGGTCTTGGGAAATTTTATGTATAACTTTTCTTCCTGCAACAGCTTATTAAAATAGACCACAAAAAACAGTAAAAAGCCCTGACATAAAAAAACTTGTAACAAAATTAGTTTAATATTTTATTTGTTTTGTGACTGCGTAAAAACAACAGATAAAAGACAAGACACAAAAAAATATGTAAAAATCTTAATGACAAAATCACTTGATGTCTCCTACCAGACAGACAACAACATGAATCATTAAGAAAAAAAAATTTATGTTTTAAGAAAATTGAAACGTTGTGATACAAGCCTGACAACGCAGCGATAATATCTTCTAGCAGATTTACATTAAGTCTAATTTTTGTTACACTTGTCTTATAAAAATTAGCTTTTAAGTCACACAAATAAGATAAATTGTATTTTAATCACTTATTTTATTAAAATATTTTCTACAAAACTATAACTGCTGAAATTGATACTCAAAACAAGTTGTTTACAAACATATAAAAGCAAGATTGTACATGACTGAACCTGCACTGTTTCCAACGTTGCCGCTTTGGTTATATTTAAACAATAGACGTTGTGTTTTTCTTCTTAGAGCCAGGCAAAAAGCAAATATTGATAAAACTGCGAATGAAACAAATTACGAATAACCACTTGCGGGTTGGAAAAAATTGTGATAAATTTTCAAAAATATAAAATTAATTCAAGTTATTCTCTTATTTCATTTAAGAATATTTTGGGAAATTTAGTGCCTGTTTTTTTTTTTAATAAAATAGAAATTACTATTTGATTAATCTTAAAACTTTAACTTGAAAATTAATATCAGAAGCTCTCATGTATGAATTCATTAACAAAATCAGTTTAATATGATTAATTGTGATATATTAAAATTAAAAGTGGAAATAAAATTTAAAAAATAATAAATTCGGCGCCGACTTCAGTACTGATTCATTCTGTTAGTTCGATATAAAAAAATTCTTTAAATATTTCACTCCTCATAAGAAGTTTTAGTTAATAAAAAAAACTCTTTAAATAATAAAAAAAAAATTCAAAATTTCTGATTCGAACTCAAAGGTGAATAATAATTTTCAATTCACTAATTTACTTTACAAAGTTCGAACAATATAAATAAAATATTCATAAATAAAGTAAAAATTTTCGTCTGGGATTTTTTATTAAAAAACTACAAAAATAATTAAAAATTCTTTTGTGTTTTTAATAAAAATTACCAAACGAAAATTTTATTTTACTTATCATGTGTCTTATTATTGAAAATTATTCAGCCGCATTATGAATGACGACGTCGACATCAATGATACACGACTGCAAAAAAATTCCACTCTTCCAGTCTTTGTCGACAAAAATTCGCTTCTAGTTACATGCTCTCTTAATATTATATGGCTTAGAGAAAACCAAAAGGCTGTTAATAATAATCAATTATTGCCGACAATTAAATGAGAAGTTGCTGTCGTATTGATGTGACGTCGACGTCGTCATTCACAATACGGGCGATTACTCAAATATAATTACAAATAAGCAATTCTATACGAAAACAGGCAGTTAAACGGCTAAAAATTATGATATATAAAGCCTTAAAAAACTATTGAAATAAATTGCATTAAATGTTTAAAAAAATCTGTAAAAACTTACATGGCAAAAGTATTAATTTTTCTAAAATGATTTAAGAAGAAGAAAAAGTTTTGATAGCAAAATTTTCCTATATCAAATATAGCAGCTGTGATATAAAAAATTCTTTGAAAAATTTCACTTCAAACCATGAAGAACTTATATTTTGATCCCTCTATGACTTCGCTTAAAAATTCCTAACATTATGGCCACGAAAAAAAATGTTGGTTTGTGGCAACACTGTTCCCATCCGTAACATTATTCAATAAAAACGCACACTTACATATTATTGGAGTGTGCAGCCCATAAAAGTATGCAATAGAAATATTTCAATTTTTCAATACCATTTTACTGTGGCCATATTCTCCATACCGTTTCGCTCACTCTCAATTTTTCTTGTATGAGACAACAACATACAACCAGGTCAAAAACAACAAATACACAAAAACACACATACACTGACGGTATGCAAACTTGCTGGCAACAATAACTGTTGTTGTTTATGTTTGTTTTTATTTGTTTTTTTTTTGTTTTTTTTTATTTGTTATTAAACGGCGTGTAATTTCCGGTAGAAAAAACTCTTAACAGATATAAAAAGATTGTAAGTGAACAGAGAATTCAATATGTCTTCTTGTCCAAGTCTCTGGTCAAATAAATGTTGTTACAATGAAATGAAAAATTTTAAGAAAAGAATTTTATAATTTACCCACTTGATCAAAAATATAAAAATGTAATTGACAACGAAATCAAATGCTGCCTTAAGAGAACTCTCAAGCTGAATAAAATATATTTCATTTCTACACATCTCCCATCTTTTTTAGTTATTTTTACTTAGTTATTTCTTCGGTAAAATGTTTTCAAAACAGAGTAAAATTAATAGCTTTCAAATTTTAAAAATTTTTTAGTTTTACTCGTGAGCAGTTAAAAAGACAGCTGAACTCTTTTTTTAATATGAAGTAGAATTGAAAAGTCCTGGTGTTATTTTCAACCGAAATTTTATAATTTTGAATTGGCTCTCTGTACAGGAAACACATGCGATATGTTTATTGAATTATTGCAAATATTTGTGTCCGATCTTTTGCGATTTCTTTATATCCTTAAAAAAAAACACAAGCTTCTTGATACTTTTTCAGTAAAGTAAATCAACTTCTTTTTAAAAGAATTATTTGCTTTTGGTTTACTGGGACTACAAACTTAACCCTCGTCATTGAAACTAAGTTGGGCAGCGGTTGTCGATTGGTTATTATCAAACCAGAAACTTTTTACTGCTTCTTTCCTGCAGGATGGTAAATTTACATGCTTTTCTTTTTTACTTCTCCTTTTAACTGATAAGATAAAATTGAGTCTATTAAAATTATTATTTATTTTGACAGAAAACAGAAAATCAAATTGTTTTTTCTAGCAGCATTTTATATTCGAACAAACTTAACTGATGGGAAAAAATGAACTCAATTTTATGTTAACAAAGAGGAGAAGAAGAAAAGTGATTGTTAAAAAATAGAAAAGGAATTTCTTAAAAAGGAAAATGTTTTAAAGACAGATTTTTGTAAAGATAATATAATTTCTTTAAACACGTTATTTTATTAAAAGAGGTTATGAAGTGGGTACCTTTTCTTTAGGACTAACTAAAAGGAATTGTCGAGGAAAATATTTATATAAAAAACAAAAAAAATTTTTATAAAACTTAATCTGTTCGAGTTGTTGTGCCAACTGATTTTTAGAAGAGTGCAAGAGCCAGCGAATTACGTTCAAGGAATCATACATAATCTGCAGCATTCGAAGAGTATTTTTTTAAGAGGCCAGTTTTTCTTCTTTAAATACATGAAACCAGTTTTTGATTAGAAATTTTTCTCTAAAAAATTTGATTAAAAAGTTTTCAATACCAAGAAAGTACATCTTGTATAATAATGCCACCGATTTACCCACAAATGCCACTTCCTTAATTTGCTGTTTGCAGCTAAAAATTTAATAAAACTCTTTTATTTAAAATAAATTTTAATTTAAAGTGCAGCCACAACTTATTGTGGAATAAAAATTAGTTTTACCAAAAATTATTACAAAACTTTCTCTTTTAATCTTGATCAAGTCCAAATGAGTTTTCACATGAAAATTCGTATATGAAGTTTTTTCTTTTACTACGACTATTTTTAGCATTTTATTATCATCTATTTTTGCTCTTTCATCTAATGAATTTTTAAATAGAGTTTTGGATTCGTTGCTATTTTGTGATTGTATGCTTTGCTATTTGAGAGCACACATGCATGCACGTACATGTCTGGGCAAATAAAAAAAATATGCAATAAAAACTTAAATCTTTTTCCATCTTTAAATATATTCCATTTGAAAACATGCCAACATAATATCCTTCCGGTTTTTTGGCGCGCATTCGTATTAAATATTTGTAATACAACAGCAAACAAATTCAGTTATAGAAATAAAAAAGTCACTCAAATGAATATGAAGATGTAAACATTAACATTGAAAGACCTGACACAAGCAAAAATATTCTACAGTGTGTATGTGTATGGGAGAGAGGGAGAGAGCGAGAGCTTGTGTACAGATTATATTTCGTACGAGTTAACAAAAAAAGAAAGTTGTAAAAAATCACTAGAAACCATACAAGAATGCAATCAATGTTAAAACGAGTGTTTTCTACAATTGTATAACTGCTGGCACACACTCACACACACACACACACACACAAAATAATTGTAATGTAATGGTTTTTTGTTTAAAGAAATGATTGTCGTCCTGTTGTATTCCAGTCATCATATTCGTATTCAAAACATTCACTGAATCTTCAATTTCTTTTTCATGCCAAAACTGAAAGCTGCATAAAATAATGGATTTCCATACACCCGCCCACCCAACCACCCACTCACTCCGCTGCTCATCTCCTTGCAAATGGATGTTTGCTCTCGCTTTTAAATGTTTGTATGACATTATTTGGTATTTGAATATGCAATTCGAATGCCATTTCTGATGTTGGTAGTCGTTGTTCCTTCTTGTCATCCTCATCATCATCGTCATCATGATCATGTTGATTTTTGTCGTGAACGTAGATGTTCTTCTTAATAAACGTTTCTTTTGGTTTTTATTATAATTGCTGGCAAGTTATCAGCAAAACGTATCATACACACAGTCTTTTAACAACTTTTGTGTCATTATAATGCAAGCGATGCATTCACACACACACACATATATATTATATATCACACATACATACATAGTTAAGAAAATACGTGCATGTGTAGCTACACAATTAATCACCGCATGCCGGAGCTTGTCTGCCAAACAATGGCCAGTAGAATAGAAGATATAAATTTTCATAAAACGTAACTTATTTTTTTTTTTTTTAAAGTACTTTCATAATAGTCTTATAAGCATAAAAAGTACTTATGGAAGATTAACATATAAAAAGAAATTTCAGTGCTGAATATACTTTTCATTAAGCTGATATTTAAAATAACGTTTGCTTTCAAAGAATTTATTAATTTAAAGCAGGTAATATTTTCAATAATGAAATTTTAAAAAACTAAATATTTGGAAAATACTTTTTTCATAAAGTACATTTAGGAGCACAAAAAAAGGTATTTTTTAAACAAAAACTTTCTTTCTTCAAGCAGTTCTTTATAAATGTTATTTTCAATGCACGTACTTTTTTAATATAGTACTTGTAATTAAAGTACCTTTTTAGAAATGTAATTCTGAAGTAAAGTACTTTTATTATAAAAGCACTTTTTGAAGAACATTATTTATTTTAAAGAGGTTACCTTAATAATATAAATCTCTATTAAAAGTTTTTTTTTTAATTTTTTACCCTTTTTTATAAAGTACTTGTAATTTAAGTACTTTTTTGGAAATGTAATTCTGAAGTAAAGTACTTTTATTATAAAAGCATTTTTAAAGAAAAGTATTTATTTTAAAGGGAGTACTTTAATAATTAAAAGTACTATTTTTAATTTTTTACCCTTTTAAGATGAATACTGTTTCTTAAATTTTAAATTTTTTGCCCTTTTCAGATAAGTACTGTTTGATTTTTCATATGTTTTAGCTATTTTTTTATAGAAAATATTTTTTATTTAACGGTAGTGCTTCTTTAGTATTGTTATATAATACACAAAGTACTTTTTTATAAATAGTACTCTAGAAACTTTTTTATCTGAGGTACTTTTTATCACTTTGCAATTTTTTAAAAGAGGTACTCGCTACAATAATAAATTTATATATAAAGAAAATACACTTCTAAAGTACTTTTTTAAGGTACTTTTGTTAAAAAGTACTATTCTCGAAAATTCAACTATTCAAAGTTTATTTTTATTTTTTGTTTGCGTCTCAATTACATATCTAAACCGACTAGTTGCATATTGCGTCTACTTTTTTTAAGTTTTATTTACGGCAGAAGGTACTTTTTTACATATAGACCTAAAGTACTTTTTTATCTAAGGAAATCTTTGACAGTGTCTTATTTGTTATGGAAGGTATTGTTTAGAGTAATTAAATGCATGTAATAGTTAAAAATTCCTTAAAAGTAATTTTTATTAGTGAGATATATATTTTAATACCAGGTACTTTTTCTAAAAAGAAAGTAACTTAACTAAAAAAATGTACTTTTTCCAAAAAAGCAGTACTTTTTCTTTGAAACAAATTCTATATATTATATTATATCAAGAATATTTTTTTCTAAATAGTACCTTAAATAAATATCTTTCTCTAAAAAGTACGATTAATGGAAGGTACCATTGAAAATAATTTATTTCTAAAAATTAGTTTTCAAAAAAAATTATTTTATAAAAATTGGCTACATAATATTTTATGTCAAAAACTTTTTTATAAAAACACATTAAAAATACTTTGCTCTTAAGGCTTAAAAACTTTATTTAAAAAGTACTGTTTATAAAAAGTACCATTGACAATAATTTACTTTCTAAAAATGTGTTTTTTTTCTCGAAAATTGTTGAATAAATTACTTCAATAATATTTTATGTCAAGAACTTTTTTATAAAAAATATATTTAAAAATACTTTGCTTTTAAAAATACATTTTATGAAAAAACTTGTATATAAAAAAGTACTGTTTATAAAAGGTATCATTGAAAATAATTTACTTTCTAAAAATTAGTTTCTTTTAATACATAAAAAAAATTTAAATATTTTACATCCAGTATATTTTTATAAATAGTACTTTTAAAAATACTTTTAAAGTACCTTTTATAAAAAGTACTTTTCTCTTACAAGTACTGTTAATAAGAGGTACTATTGAAAAAAAATTATGTCCTGAGTAAAATAAGTTAAAAAAATTTTTAATAATATATTATATCACGAACTTTTTTATAAAAAGTACTTAAATATTTTTTTCTTTAAAAAATTATTTTTGTGAGAGGTTGTATTGAAAAAAAAAATATTACTCTCTCACAACAAACTTTTTAAAAGTTCTTATTCGTTGAGGGAAATTTTATATATTTTATATACGTTTTTTAAAGGAGTATTTTTTTAAAGGGGTAAAGAAGGTACTTTTATAAAAAAGTACTTTTTTTCTGTTAAATTTACTTATTCAAATGAAATGTTTTTTAAAGGTGTAACGGAGGTACTTTTGTATAAAATGTACTTTATTTCTTGTTAAATTTACTTATTCAAATGGAATTTGTGTAGAGGCTTCCGGTTATCGTGTCCTACCGTTAAGGATGCAACATGAATCTAAGACAACCACGCCCTATTAAAATAATTTTTAAGCCAAAAAATAATGACAATTAAAATATTTTTAATTAGTAGGAGTTTCCAAAAAATTTCAAATATGTAACGGACTATTTGTTTACATAAAAAAAAAAATTGGTGCCAAATGTTAAAAGTACCCGGGTGGTACCTTATCCTACATGTGAGAGGTTGGAAGTATTTTTGTTAGGAAAAGCCATATTTTACAAAAGCTTCGACTTGGGAGCGTTGCTTTTGAAAAGAAAGTACTTTTTGTGAGATATCGAATCCAAGTCAATAGCCCTTTGGAGCCTCAGTTCTTATGCCCAATAAATCTTGTAATAATTTCTTAAACTTGATTAATTTCAGTCTCTTTTTATATAATAGAACAACGCTGCTTATTTTTATTATTTTCCTTAAGGTGTCTATTTAGTTTCATTACTGCTACCAAATTTACTTAAGTTCATAACGAAAGGTTGGCTACAATATTTTAATTATAATATTTCGTTAAAAATAACTCAACCCTAAAAGTAGTTACAAGTTTCATTTTTCTCAACCCACTTCGGCAGTTAGACAAAAAATTAGTTCAAAGAAAATTATATTTTATTCATGATTCTATTCCCTTCGTGCTGCATCAGAATTTAAAGTGCCTTAACGGAATTCAAAGGCATTTATATTTAACTGAAAGCCAACCCACTAAAATGAAATAGAAATAAAAAATTTCCTTTTACTTATTTTCTTTTTTTTCTGTTATATGAAATAATTAAATCCCACAAAAATATATTTAATAGCCAACGAGAAAAAAAATGGAAGCATAAAGAGGGAATTAAAAGAATTTAATGAATATATACAGACACTTGCTCTCTCTCATGCACACAAACACACACACCCACACACTCACAAGTCTATATAATACTACGATAATAATAATGAAAGAGTTTCAAAAAATCGTTGTTCCGTTTCAATCCATTTTATTAACAATAAAAAGAGGAAGCGAACTGGAAAGTGAGCAGGAAGAAAACTAAAACTGCTGAAAAGCTCATGATGGCAGTATTAAAGAGTCTTTAAGATTTTATGGCTGCAAAAATCTTTAAAACACTAGAACTTGTTTATTCCCCAACATGTTTGTATGTGAGCAATCTTATGAAAACTTTCGTCAGCATGTTTTGAAACAAATTTAATAAAAATCTATTACATCGAATTTAACACTCTCGGCAGCATGCTGCGTGGTTTTTAATGCCGTTTCGCACCATAAGACATGCAGGTAGCGTCGTAAGACTAGAGAAGAAGATTATAATTAATCCTGCTTCTGCTTGTCACAGTTAAGATCAGAATTTACATGATAGTTTTTAACTCCCAACTATTACAAATGAAAGAAGCAGCTCTCACACATACTCCAGCACACACAGACACACTTCTTTATACGTTCGCTTGGTTACACATGCAAAAAGATGACGGATAAATTGGCCTGCGCTTATTCTTCTTTGATGTTGTTTAACCAGGTCAACATTTTGTATGCACAAAAGCTTAAAAGCCAAATAAACTATAAATAGGAAAACCTTAAATTGACTCCCTTGATATCCTTATAAATAGTGGCCTTCTTTTGATTAAGTCATTTAATCAATTTTCTTTTAACTCCTCGTATCTGCTTAACTACTGACTTTTTTCGCTAACGCTTAAATGCTTCTCCAATTTAAACCTGCCTACGACTACAAAACAAAAACGCACAGAGATGCGTTCCAAAAAATAAAAATAAAATTTGAAGCCAAAAACTTACGTTTTCTGGTCATCAGAGCATGAAAAGAACACAAGGTTTTCTTTGTACGCTGCTCTTTTATTTTTTATTAAAAACCATTTCAATATCATTTCATTTCTTGTTAATGCAATGGGCCAAAATGTAAAAATATTACCTTTTATTTTACCTCTTTTATTTAAAGCCATTTTATGGCCGCCATTAAAAAACATGTAAAGGCTGGCAAATTGGTTGGGTGCAGATCATAAAAGAAAAACATAAACACACACAAAAGGGCAAAAATATTTCAATATAAAGCAAAAGAGCTTTAAATTGGAAGAAAAATTAGCTCGACGTTCGGCAGGAGAATGAAAAATTAAACACACAAAAAAGCCCAAAATTAATTTAAAGTCATATAAGTAACGAAAGTGGGAATGATTAACACATATTGAGCACTTCAAGTAATTAAAAGAGGGTAACGCCAGGGAGTTTAAATCATCCTAAACAGCTTTTAATGTTTTGCACAGTGGGATACACATTATGGCGTTAAATTATGTGGCTGCTAAGCAATTAATATGGGAACATAAAAAAGAAGTCGAGAAATACTACAAAAATTATGGGTAACGTTCATTACATATCCCTAGAAACTTTCTCTACTAGATCAATGCTCATGTATCTAGTTGCACAGACTTTAGATATAATAACTACGTTTTTATTTGAAAAGATTAAGCAAAAGTAACGTTCAATACACAAAACTAGCACCGAAAAGGACTTAAGATATTTTACCATAAAACAGCTGCCTCTCAAAATTGCAGCTTTTTCGTAAATAACAATAAAATTAAAGTGACGTTCAATACAATTTGGCACGAATTTTAAATATTTTTCCCAACACCGCCAAAATGTTTGACAAATATTTTTTAATTACACTAGAAAGAAATTATATGTAGATAAAAATTATGGGTAACATTCAATACATATCCCTAGAAAACCTCGCCAACATAAAGTTGCTTATGGAAAGCAACGTTCATTACATATCCCTAGTAACGTTCAATACACAAATTCAACTGCGACAGAAAGAAGTTTTATAGATTTTACTATAAAAAAGATGCCCATTTCATCATAATTTTCTCTCAAAATTGCAGGTTATTCGTAAATAACAATAAAGTCAAAGTAACGTTCAATACAATATGGCACGAATTTCAAATATTTTCCTCAACAGCGCCAAAATTTCTGACAAATCTTTTTAATTACACCAGAAAGAAATGATATGTAGATAAAAATTATAGGTAACGTTCAATACATATCCCTAGAAAACCTCGTCAACATAAAATTGCTTATGTAAAGCAACCTTCATTACAGAAATCTTCTTTCATATATAATAATTATGTTTTTATTGAAACAGATTAAGCAAAAGTAACGTTCAATACACAAAACCAGCAGCGGAATTGATTTTAGATATTTTACTTAAAAAAGCTGCCCATTTCATCATATTTTTCTCACAAAATTTTCAGCTTATTTGTAAATAACAATAAATTCAAAGTAACGTTCAATACAATTTGGCACGAATTTCATATATTTTCCTCAACAGCGCCAAAATGTTTGACAAAACTTTTTTAATTACACTAGAAACAAATTATATATATATATATATATATATAAAGATATAAAAATTATAGGTAACGCTCAATACATATCCCTAGAAAATCTCGTCAACATAAAGTTGCTTATGTATTTGTACAGATTTTAGAAACTTTTCTTATAATTATAAAATTATAACTATAAAAGTAAATAAGCAGAAGTAACGTTCAACACGCCGATAGAATTTATTCAAAACATTTTGCTATAAAAACCAACAACTAGACTTTTACAAGCTTGAACAATCCACTAACTTGTTGAATAATATACAGTTAATATCCTATTGTGAGATTTTATAGTATAGATATAGTTTTTCTGAGCAATCCCACTGTGCACTTTCTTAATATGCACTTCAATCGAAAAAATAACATCCACATACAGTTGCTGAAGATAATTTAATAATCAGGCTACACAAATTTTCTTGTAAGAGTCTTGAAAAAATTGTTTATTACATGTGCCCCTTTAAGTAGGCAATAAAGTTTTAAGAAGTATGCTTTCCAGTTTATATATTTTAATTGGGAATTTATGTTGCCAACTGCTGCCAACAAAAATTAATAAATTGAAAAATTAATACAAAAAATGTTTTTAAAATTACGATTTTAACAAAAGTATAGGACATGCCCTATAACTGATATTTAAGGCAAATGACTTCCATGTAAAATGCTAAATTAGGAAACCCACAAATATTGAGAAAGAGTTGTTGTGGCCTGTAAAAACAGCATGCCGCTGTATTGGGCATGATTATAAAATATATTCGGAAGAAGATAAAGTTCTCATTTAACTTTTACCTGAAACTTGAATGTAACCAAAAAAAATTTAAAAACCAACCCAGAACTTTTAGCCAGTTTCAGCACAACGCATTTCCGTCAGTTCTCATAATAACATTTCCTTACAGAATGTCCTCAAACTTAAGCAATTTATTACATTTTCATAAAATATTAGCATTTTTATAACCTGAAATCGCTATGAATGCTTGTCTGCGTAACATAAACGAATGCATAATTTAAAATAAAATTAAAAAAAAAAACAACTGGAAATTTCATAAAGTAACAATTTTATGCCAGTATCCCTGTTACCTGTCACGAAGCGCTTCGAAATAAGATTTGTTTTAGCCCCCGTTTTTAATATCTTTACATTTTAAATCACTCCCTTTTTCAAAAGCCATTTTATAATTTTAGGAAAAAGTTTCTGGGCAAACTAAATCATAAATTATTTACTTTTCCATTATATTCACATTTCCTCCCTTAAACTAGGCAGCAATTCTATATTTTAATTTCCTCCTTTAAATAGGCTACAGTTTTTTAATAGAAAATAAATTGAAATTTACGGTGAAACTGAAAGCCAACAGAACAAAAAGTTAAATTTATTTCCCTTCACATTTTTTGCTTTTTGCTGTCACTTGCTTTTTCTGCAGCTGTGACTCCCCAGTTTTTTTCTATTATTCTTTTATTTTTTATTTATTTGCTGAAACAACAATTTAGAAGACATTAAAAATAATACCCGCAAACAGTTGCCTCAAATCGTTCCAACAAAAAGCAGCACATTTATCGCGTCATTTGTTGTCGTCATTGGCTTTTACCAATTTTTTGACATTTTTCACAAGACTTTTGCACTTTTTTTCTTCTTTTACCTGGGAAAATACAAAAGACTTTTAATGGATGTCATAGATTCGCTTGCCATGATTTTACTACTCCTGCGAAGATAATCCAACACTTGAAATAGAAAAAAATAATAATAACAGAAAGTAAGTAAATAAAACCAACTTCAGTTGAAGTAAATCTAGCGGAATAATTGTGAAAACCAATCACTGGGCATGATTATTGTGATGGCAGACAGATAAACCTTTTCCAGGGAAACGGAAATAGGGCCAGTTGCTGGTGACAATTGCTGCTGCCGAACAGTTTGCCTAATAGAAAAACTTCAATTGATATTTTACACTCGTTTACTTTCTTCATCTATTTCGTTTAATGCATTATGAAATTTTAATAATTTGCTATTTCGCTTTGCCATCAGACATTTGACGATGGCAGACATAATTTACCAACACTAACACACACACACACACATACATGTTGCGCTTATAATTTCTCTTCATTTTTTTTATACTAAATTTTTCGTTAGTGTTGAAACAGTTAAAGACAATTTTATTTAGTTTCCTTGAAAGCAATAAAAATTAAGGTATTTATGTGTCTGCTGTAGCCCTAAAGTATGCAATAAAAACTATTTTTACTATCCTACGCAGACTATAGTCAGGCATGTTCCACGCTAGTTTTAATGGCGCAAGGTGAAGGTACCCCAAATTTTATTATCATGTCTGCTGCTGCAAAATAGAAATCCTATTAAAAACAGGACATATTTTTTTGTAACTTTTTAATGAAAAGTTGTAAAACCAAAAACCTTGACATGTCATTCCCACACAACAGTTCAAAATTGATTCCCAAATTCTTTTTATTTATTTTTATGTATAAAATTAAGGGGTTGTCTACTTTTCGATTGCAAAAGTAAATGACATTCTCCTACCAATTCGAAGCCCAAAAATTCATAAAAATCTAAGAAACAAAGTAAAGCCCAGGTAACCAAAAAATACCAGATGCAGGGTGTACAAAACTCTCTTGCTTCTACTCAGAAAACGCCTCCTCACAATTGGATAGAAGTTGCTAATTATCCTGGTCGTAGTCATGTGTGATCGGGAATATGTTAGATCAGTATGACCAGTGCAGGAACTGCTCCCACGAACAAGTGTCAATACAACGTCTTCTCTGTATTTTCGCCGCATCTGGGATCAAGGATCCGGTGGTAAATTCAGGAACTGTTGTACCAATTTAAATCCCTCGCTCACAAAGAAAATTATATACTTATTGCAATGGAAAGCAAAAAAAGGAAAAAATCTCCGGAATTCCCACAAAAAAATAAATAATCCCAAAACTGAAAGAAATCTCCGAAATTCCCACAAAAAATAAATAATCCTAAAAGTGGGATCTTTCTGTTTTTATTTTTCTTTTTACTTATTCCACGACTCAAATAACTTTGTTTTATTTATTGAATTTTGCTGTTGAAATTTTTCATTTTCAAAATAGAAGTTGCTTTTGGCCTGCTCGAGATCCCAACAAAAAAAACCCAAAATCTCTAGCTGGGATTTTTTTATATTTTTGCTGCATTTTCGTCATATTCGTCCAGACTCTTTTTATTCATCGATATTTTTTTAATCTATCCTAAAAGTAAAAAATAAAATCTCCAAACTGGGATTTTACAGTTTTTCCGTCATCTCTTCATCATGCATCACATAAATTAATTTTGTTCTTAGTTTTCGAAATTAAATATAAGAAGTATTGGGTGTGTTCACATGAAAAATTGGTTTCTCAACAGTTCTGCTAATCGATGGTGGAAAAGAGAGGGTGCTGTTGGCTGCAGTAGTAAAATACCAGACTACGATGCTTTAGGACCCGAGTTCGATTCCTCACTCAGTCATGAGTGATGTCGATGATGTCGATTATTTTTGATCCGCATTAAAGCAGGATTATGTCAATTGTTGGAAGTTTGTCAAAACTGCTTGGAGGATTGGAAAGACGTTGCGAAAATTGTATTATAAATCAGGGGGACGAAATGGGCATCTACTGATTCCGGTTCCTGAAAAACACCTTCATGTTAAATATTAAAAAAAATACTTTCTGGTGCATTTCTTAACAAAAATACCTTTCAAAGCCTAAATTTCCCATCAGTGTTGCCAAACAACATGAGGCTGCAAAATGTACCACAAAAGTGTGTGTCCTATTTTTTTAAGCGAAAAATATATTCCAACAACTACTCCAAAATGAAATAACTGAAAACAGCAAATTTTTATGCCAGGCGTTCAAACAATGTTTCAAGTTATGGAAGCAAATATTTCGATGGAAAATTGTTTTTCTTTTTTAGCACAAGAAATGATACGGTTTCTCCTCTCCTCTTCGGCACTCAAAATATTATTTACGATTTAAAAGCTACTTTCCAACATAATTTCAAAAAGCATAAATTATAACAACAAAAAAATCTTTTAAAATTGCCACATTTTAGGCAAATAAATAAAACAAAAATATTTATTATATAAGAATATTTCCCTAAATCAGCAGTATGTTTTGGGTGTGCTTAAGCGTCTAGTAACAATATTTTCCACTTGTAAAATAATTCAATTTATATTTGCACCATAGCAACAACAACAACAACAACAATAAAATTGAGATATTTCTTTACACAATTTATCTCAAGTCTAGCGCTTGCCAAGAAATAGATTTAAGAAAATATACATAAACCTTTAAGCCCCCTTTACCAGCAGCAACTTTTCTTTATTTTTTCAAAAGCTTTTTGATAAAAGCAAAACTTGGAAATATTATATAATTTTTTAATAAAATTACAAGAAAAATTACACACCAGAAATATGCAAATAAAAATACAACATTAAGAACATAAACAAGATATTCTTAAAGGCATAACAGAGTAAAGAAATAAAAAAAATTAAAAAATACAGTCCAGACATTCGGTATAAATTATGTCCTCTACTCTAACTAAAATGTGGGGAAATTTTTCAAAAACAAAATTTAAAAAAAAAATATATATATTTTCTTCTTCTCAATCGGGATGTCAACTTCATGTGTTCGAGTCGTTGTAGAAAGAAAACAAAAACTTAAAAGCCTCAATGCCCCCAACAGCCAAAAGCTATACCCAGCCAGTGCACAACAAACACATCCAAACTCACCGAACGCCGACTGCTGACTCCCTCTTTAATAAAAATAGAAAATCGGTATGTCTTTGACAAGAAAACAAATCGCCCTGAAATAAGAGAATTGTGTTTGTGTGTGTGTGTGTATGTAGGTGTTTGGTACAGCCTGAGTAACGTGTATGTCCTTGCTGTGCCTTTGTTGGATAAAGATATAGAAAGACTAAGCAAGAGAGCGAGAGAGAGAGAGAGAGAGATGGTGTGTATGTGTGCTTGAAAGATTTATCTAAAACTTAAGCGTTGCCGGTTGCTCTAGTAACCGACAAATATCTGACGCCAGCAAATATTGTAAAAAAAGAAAGAAATATTATCAGACACACACTCGACAACACACACACACGCACACACACACACACACACACACACACACTTACGCACTTATGCATGTTTGTAAATGTACAGAGAAAATAAATTGAACTTTTTAGAATTTAAACATTAACAAGGACTCTGCTGGCAAATATTGATGAAATTTTAAGAAAATAGAAAAAGAGAAATATTTTTAATGAAAATTTCAAGAAAAAAACTTTTTGCTAGCAGGAAAAAGTCAAAGAGTGTTACATTGTAAAAGGGCCATGTGTATTGTGTAGCCTCGAAGGCCCCCAATTGAAAATTAATTTACGAGTACACAATTGAAAGTTTTATGTGTTTGACTGACTTCTCCGTCTTGGTATTTCACTAATAATAAATTTGCATTAGAAAAAAAACTAATAAACATGCTTTTTAAGAAATTGAAATAAAAAGTTAAAAAAAGATAAATTTCAAAATAAAAATGAAACGAAGTACAAGAACTTTTGTGAGAAAAAATGTTACCTATTTTTCAAATAATATTTTTTTTAAATTAAATGAGCTTCAAAAGAGTGTAAAAATACTTACACACTAAGAGAAGATAAGAACATGAACCACATTGTAACGTATGAGTAACATTATTAACAATATTAAGTATACGAGTGGAGCACAATACAAAAAGGGAGTTGGACACAAGCAAACATTCAAGTGAAGCTAATAAAAATGCACTCAACTCTTGCAAAATGTATCCATCCAAAAGGAAATGGTGTTGCAAAACAAAACATTTAAATGCCGAAAAATGCGTATTCAAGAAACTATTCGGCTAATGAGAGTAAAATGTCTTTCAATTTAGCACTTAACAAAACTGCGGGAACCCAAAATCCTTTATGAACACGCACCACAAAATGTATTTCTTTCCATCGATTAAAAGCAACTAAAAAGTTTAAGTTTATCTGTCACATCTTCCGAAACAAAAGTTGTTCCTTTTGTAAACGGTGCGCCTTGAAAGTTTGCCATTTAGTTTAAGTAGTTTCGCTGTGTTGTCTTTGTTTTAAACATTTTTCATTCCTGAAAGTATGCTATCGTTATTGAATCATCAATTGTGAGTGCCACGCACACACACACACACTCACACACCAGACGAGTACTCTGCAGAAACCCTCACTATTTTGTATACCGCAAATAAAAGAAACAAAAAACCAAAAAAAACAAAAAAACTTTTGCTCTAAAATCGTGTTCATAAACAAACACAAGATAAACAAAAAGTTTTGCTTGCAAACAAAAAGCAACAAATAATATAAAAGCAACAACAATTGTTGTATCAGAGAAAGAGATTATGACACCGTAAAAGAGTCATTCATCATTTTAATGTGCGGTTAGATGGTGCTGCCTGCTCTCCTTTTTAAGGTCTTCTGGTTCTTTTGTAGCTTCTCTCGGCTTTATTTAAAGAATATTTTTAATTGTTATTATGGAAATATGACACAAAAAAGCAACAGTAAATAGCCTCTTCATCATTTCAATATGTACTTTTCTATCTGTTGTTTGGAAGGAAATGCAAAGAACGAGACTTCAAAACTCTAGAAAAAGTTGGAATGACTGGCTGGACGTTGAAAATAATAAAATTTAGATAAGTAGCTTAAGAAGGTCCTATGAAAATATTTTAATAGGCAGGTCTTTTGCAAAATTTACAATATACGACGCTATAGTTTTGATTTATAAAGGCTTTATAAATATAAAGGATTATCCAATAAGAGGTTTTAAGTGGTGTGATTCTAAACGTTTTCTGAGAAATACATCCGTTGTGTTCTTTTAGATGCTTTCCATATTTTAAGAATTGAAAGCCTTAAATAAATTTAAAAAAAAAATAAATGATCACAACAAACTTTAAAAAAAATTATATTGCTGGCCAGTATTAAAAAAAAATTTGTCTGCTGACCTGTGTAAAACTCCTTTTCACTTAATATGATTAATATAGTGGTGATTCTTTTTTTTTGTGTATTTTTGATGATCTGTAAAGAGAAAAAATATGTTTGCTAACCTGTGTAACATTTTTTGCACTTTAATTCAATTATAATCGTGGTGGCCAATAATATAGAAAAGCTAAAATTTCCATAATTGAAAGCTTTAAGGTTTCTTAATATACATTGAACAAATAGCTACAATAATTTTCTTTAAAAAAAATATTTTTGCTAATCAGTGTAAAAAACATTTTTGTTGACCTGTGTAATATTATTTTCCACTTTAATTTACTTATAATCGTAGCTGTTCCTTTTTCCTGTAATTAATTTAGAAATAATTTTTTGTTGACCTGTGTAAAAAAATGTTTCATGTCCTGTGTAACTCGTTTTTCCAATTTAATTTAATAGTCACGCTGATTATTTTTAACCGTAACTAAGTTAGAAAAAGTATTTTTGCTGCCCTGTGTAAAAATTTATATAAGTTTTATTTTTGCTGACCTGTGTAAAACTCTTTTCTTATTAATTAAATTATAATAGCCGTGAGTTCTTGTCCTGGTAATTAATATAGAAAAACAATTTGTTGACCAGTAAAAAAATATTTTTTGTTGCCCTGTGTAAAAATTTTATGTACATACATATTTTTTTTGCTGACCTGTGTAAAACTGTTTTCTATTTAAATAAATTATAATCGACGTGATTCCTTGTCCCGGTAATTAATACCGGGACAAGAAAAACAATTTGTTGACCAGTGTAGAAAAATTGTCTTTGTTGCCCTGTGTAAAACTTAAAGTTTCTTTAAAAAAAAAACTAGAATAAAAATATCAATTTTAATTACAATATTATTTTGCTGAAGTTGAACTTGATAAAAATCACCTCTTCCCCTCACAACAACAATTGCTTAGACACCCCGCCCCCTCTGGCAACTACGACTGACTCCTACTTTTACATTTAAAGAAAAGCACATCTTTTACATTTTCCTTCTATTTTTTCCAGTTAATATTTAGTTTCCATTATACAATTTTACAACTCTTCTTTCTTTGTCGTTAATGGCAGCAGAGTCGTTATGTAGGTCGAGGCTTAAAAAGAATTTATGAGTTTTTCTTGTACGGGGTGAACAGTTGGATGTAAGAAGAAGAAACTCTTGTTCTTTTACTCACTGCAAACACTATCTCTTTCATCTTATCTAAGACTGTACAAAGAAAAGTTGTTCAGCCTGCTTCGTAACAACTTGGATTATGAGAAGCAAAAAAAAAAGTGAATTGAAACTCATAAAATTTTACAACAGCAACATGAGATGTAAATTGCAAAACCCGAAATTGTTGTTGGTTGAAGGTTTTTGTTCGAATTACAAAAATCTGTGCAGGAGTGTTCATGTATGAGTTTCTGTCAACTTGTGATGATATAAAAGGATAACGATCAGTTGGTTTGGTGTAGAGATTTAAGATTTTTTATTAACTAAATTTTATAATCGCTGTTCTGTTTCTACTTTTTTATTTGAAATAAATTTCGTCGATGGGATTTCTTAACGGGCTTTGAGTTTTGATAAGAAACTTCGATAATCTGCCAGCGTTATTCGTATGCAAGTCGGTTCATGTTCAAATTATTAACCAAACTGAACATGTTGAACAGCAAAATGTTAAATACACGAAAACAGCTGAGCTGTCAAACAACAGTGTTGCCAACAAGCAGATGAAAAGATCACTCTCTAAATTAATAAAAAAATAAATCTTTGATGTGATGGAAATAAAAATATTCTGTTTTTTAAATATTCTTAATTAAGTTCTATTTTTAATATCAAAAATATATAAAATTTTTTTCCTTAAACCGTCTTCTTCTTCTTCTTACTCAACAAATTTAAAAGAAATAACACAAAAATTTGCTCCCACCCCATCAGCTTTTAAAAAGCTACCTAAAGATTTTTAAAAGTTTATGTGCTTTTGTTAGTACAAGACACTAATAAACACGCAAAGAAAATATTTTAGTTCTGCTTTTCAAATAATTTTTGCCATTTTTTAGTGAAAGTTGCGAAAGAATATTTTCTTTCTGCAAATCTACACTGAAATATGCCTCGAACCAATTATGATTGATCAATATTTGTTTGTTATTAATTTTATTAAAGTGTACCACAAATAGATGTTTAACGAATTTATATACAATCAAGCAAATGGTTTGTATCAAAAGGGCTTCCTGCAACCTTATTCAATTGACTGGTGTAAAAACTCAGCCGACTATTCCAAAATAAATACTGTCGCTGAACAACTTTTGTGCCAAAATTTCACTCCATTCCAAAATAAAAAAAGAAAACATTTTTTGCTTTTTTATAAAAGCAGATATCTTTTATAAAAGATATCTGCTTTTATAAAAATTATAAGGGATAATGGAATGCTCACGGCAACCATGTTATAGCAGTGGCTAACAATTTTGTGCTACAGCCAGCAACATGTCACTATTTACTTTTTTATGAATAAAACATTTTTAGTCTCTAATTAAACTTTCCTTATTTAGGAAGTCAGTATTGAATAATTAATAAACAACGATGGCTTTAGGGTTGAAAAAAATTCCTTTAATTTTTAAAATATTCCTCATCTCCTTCTGATTCTTGTTTACGTAGAACTTGTCTTGCCGAGGCTGTGTTTAATATTCCTAAGACAAACTCGCAAACCTCTTAATAACTGCCCATCAAAGACGAATGAATTTCAAAAAACTTTTTATTTTGTTTTTTTTATTTCACTTTTATTTGCTGGCATTCAAATGAACGAAATAATTTCCCATCTCACAGCAAATATTTTTATTGGCAGATTCTTGAATATGTTTTTCCATCAACTGTGCCAAGATACAAACAAGTTGATCATCACTCTCACTCTCTCTCTCTCTTTTACTGTAAATTTCTATCTCTCTCCCACTCTTGGGGACAAGTACTGCTTCACTTATTCTTTCATAAAATTGTTAAGAGTTTTCTGCGTTGTATGACTTCATTTATTTATTCATTTCTTAGTTAATTTATTACCCAACTCATCTCACAGCAAATGAGTTTTGTTCTTCTGGTGGCGAACAACCACACTGTCTTATAACTACACACACACACACACACACACACACCCATACACTCGTTAAATCACAAGCTTTGCCACGAAAAGAGGATAAAACACTACAGACATGTGACCGAATAAACGCAAATAAGTTTAATAGTTTATTTTGCAAGAACTAAAAATAACAACACACAACGTGACTGCTTGAATGGGTGAGTGAGCGAGTGACTGACTGACTGACTGACTGGTAAAAGGATAAAAGGTGAAAATATAGTAAATGGTTTTTGAATTGCTGTTGGTGGGTTTTGGTGGCAGCCAGGTTTTTGGCCTACATTTTCAAAGACTTTGTATTCTCTCCACTCAATGTAAATGGTTTATAGAGATTTTATATGTGAATAACTTTGGGTTTATGTGCAAATTTGTCGGTGTGCATGTATGTGTGTGTGTGTGTGCATGCGATAATGTCATTCCCTTTCACATTGAGTACAATATGGTGTTAGTGGCAAGTAGGAGGTTGTGTTGTTAAAACACAATCTTTCGTTCAAGATGAATGACTTTTTAAGTGTTGTAAATGTTTCTGTAGATGTCTACTACAACAACAACACACACAGCAGTTGCATTTGCCACCTACACACACACACACACGAACACAAGCTTTTAAAGGGGAATTTGGTTTATTGAAACAACTTTAGCAAATAGTCTTATTTAAAGGCGAATGTATACGAGAGCACATACATTTGGAAGCAATTTTATCTTGATTAAATAATAGTTCACAAAAGTAACAAATAAAAAAAATCTCTGTGTTTTTTTTGCAAGTCTGGGGGCTGAAAGAGCAGGCATGTGGAAAAGATTGATGGGAGCAACGGCAGCAACGACAGGTAGACAATATAGTGAAACAACCGAGTTGAAAGATGAACAGACAAATGAATGGATCAACAGACAAATTAGTAGATAAGAGAATGTGTGCTAAAGGAAAATGAAAAAAAAAGAAGAAGGATAAGGATAAGAGAGAAAGATGGGCAGGAACATGGTCTGAGCAGGACATTCGTAAGTGATAGATAGCCCTGGACTTATGCTGGTAGCCAGAGGCTTAAATTATAGTATTCTGCGAGTAGAATCAAACAAATTACAAACCCAAAAAAATGTTTTTTTTTTATTTGTTTTTAAGACGGTGAATTTGGTAAAACACTTGATGAAATATATAAAAATATTTTCTGGTTTTAAATCGACCACAAAATATTCGTTGGAGACAAACAGCAAAGGAAATGATATTGAGAAATGAAAATGTTTCTCCTAGTGCCAGCTATTTATCTTGTTTTTGGCAACTTAGTTATTACATTTTACAAAAATCCTTGCAAGATCACACGCAGACTAGTGAATGAACTATAATATCGCCTAAAAGCTGGAAAGACACTTCAATCACAAATTTTATAAAACTGGTCATCCAAAACCAGGTCAAAACGCGATCAGTTGACACATACACCGATAAAATAAATCTGTGTGTGCAAACGCATGCGATTCCTTCTTCCAGTCAGTTATACTACAATTAAGGATATGCTTACAGGACATACATTCAGATACTTATTACATGTCTATGCTACAGAATTCTATAGATAGTGAATAGTTAACACTAAAATCCTGCCAACCGCAGGCCTAAACAGTTGAGCGGTTGAATTGCAATGTATTGTAAATTTCTTTCCTGTTGCAAATATTTGCAACATGTTGCAATTACTTGCGATGTGTTGCAAATATGTCCAATTCATTAAAGTAATTTGCTATAAGTTGCAAGAATTTTTAATGTCTTGCAAAAATTTGCAATATATTGTAAAATTGTTTCCATAATGCTGATATTTGTAATTTAATATAAATACTTGCCATATACTTCAGAAATTTTGCGATTCATTAAAAAAATTTGCTATAAGTTACAAACATTTCCAATGTGTTGCATAAAATTTGCAATATGTTGCAAATATTTTTAATATGTTGCAAAAATTTTCATTATTTTGTTAAAATGTTTAGTATGTTGCAAGAAAGATATTGCAATATGTTGCAAAAAGTTTCAATACGTTGCTAAAATTTGCAAGACTTTGCAAAATGTCAAAAATTTTGCAACATGTCTTAAAGGCGAGTTTCAAAGCAGGAAAATTTCGTGTTTTATACAGAATTTTTCAAATTTCTTTAATAATTATTTTAACTCAAATTCTATTGCAAATTTCACTTATTGTGCGTTTTTCGAAATTTTTTTTATTAGGACCTTCAGAATATCTGAAAATTTAACGATCAACTAATATTGTCGGGAACATTTGGCTGTTGCTGGCAAAGAAAATATTTTGAAAACAGTTTATTTTTAATTTGATTCGCCCAAAAATATCACCGTTATTTCACTACTCCTTCAAATATTTCAAAGATGCTGTGAAAAGTTTTAAACATTTTAAGGAATTTCTTATTGAGAGAAATATTTCCGGTTTTTTTCTTTTATATCAAATAAAATATTTTCCAAGTGAAATATGTATCCAATCAAGTGTGACCACAAGCAAAAACTATTTTGCAATACTTGTGTCAAATACAGTTTCTGATTGTGACAGCAAACAAAGATAATCAAATAAATGTGTCGAGTGTGACCACAAATTAAATTTGTTTATTAATTTGAAAAAAGTTTTATAGAAATATGGAGAAATTAATTTCATACAAATAGGAGTATATTTGCAATATGACCATGGTCTTGCAAATTATTTAACAAGAGGTTGCTTTAGTAAAATAAGATAGAAAATTGTACTTAATATTATTTCTTTCTGTTTATATATAATTTGCAAGACCTATAATTTGCAAGACCCATAATTTGCAACACTTATAATTTGCAAGACATGCTGCTACTTATGGAAGTTAAAATAAATTATTAAAATATTTAAAAGGTTATTATTTTAAAAAAATATTTATATGAAACCGGGAACTTTTTTCTTTTTAAATAAAATTACTTCTTCTCTTATTAAAATATAACTACAAATAAAAGGGTTCCCCAATGGTCGGCATTACCTAAGAACCTCTCAATTTATTACTCTAAAGTTTTTAATAAAATTTTGGGAAAACGAAAAGAATAAAAAAATCTTCATTGTGTTACAAAACTCTGCTGGAATATGAAACAAGGCCCACTTTCTAAACGGGTGACTACTTTGGTTTTATTTCAATTGCTTCAAACTCTTTCCATCTGTAATTTTCCATCAACTAAATCAGCACTTCACCTGTTAATTATAATTAAGTTGCACTTGTGTTTTACTCAAAAACACTTCCTGTACAGAAATTCCCTTCCACACGCATGTAACTGTTTTCTCATCCATCATTTTCCTTTTAAATATTTGCAACCAAAAGATTTTTTCTTCTCCTCTCGTTTCTTATTATTATTCGCTTTTAAATAAAATAAGAAAAGTTTCATGTCAATTCTGTTGAAATTTCAGTGGTTTTCTGTCATGTCCTGCATATCAAACAGGTCGGACTAGCTGACGGACTCACTTTATTGCCGGGCTTAATTGGCCACATAAAACCATAATAAAAGATGACTCGGCATTATGGCAGCACGAGTCTTAAGGAACTGTAACTTGGCCGGCAAGACTTTAGAAAACGTAAAGCGCAAAGCCAAACAATTTTCAAAGTTAACCAGCAGTTACAGCAGCAGCAGCAGCATTAAAAATGTTTCATTTGAAGTTCGTTTAATGTCGAAATGAAAATAAAAGTGAACAAAATATTTGGCTTTCAAATAGAAATAAGAAATGCTTTGAGAAAAAACTCGTTCCAGTAATCGTTACAATAACCATTAACCGAATAATTTCGTAAATAAAATAACGATATTTTCGTGGAGTGTGAAGCGATAA
Source organism: Linnaemya vulpina (assembly GCA_963675445.1). Classification (NCBI taxonomy): domain Eukaryota; kingdom Metazoa; phylum Arthropoda; class Insecta; order Diptera; family Tachinidae; genus Linnaemya; species Linnaemya vulpina. The sequence goes on along the minus strand of OY776276.1, from coordinate 5,279,500 downwards.
GAACAAGAAACTCGTGCATGGTTTTGTCTTCAAATGAAAATTTTTGTTTTCTTTACAAAAACAGTCAGTAAAATAAAATTTTAAACTCATTAAAAGTAAAGAATCGTATAACAACGTGTGTGACATAAATTCATATAAAAAAAAAATGTATATAAAATTTTATAAGAAAAAGAATATGGAAAACGTTTAACCCTAAACGCCATCCCTGCAATTCCCCGCTAATTTTATTGCCAAATTGATGTAGTTCTTCGAGTCCTGTAAAAGGATCGGTAACACTGACTAACTGGATATATAATTTCGCAATTTAAAAAAAAATCAGTTTTTGCGAATATATTTCGTTCACGAAATCTTACAAACGGATTAACCGAGTTTGAAACGATTTTGGTTGACGTGCTTTTCTAAGATTGAGAGCTGATTAATTTCTGGAATCCACTATAAAAAATGTTTTTTTCCAAGTTTTTTTCATTAAGTTTTTCCAACCCGTTTCGAATCAGTTCAAAGTCACAGGAAATCTAAGTTGAGAAGAATTTTTTTGGACTTGAAATCGGTCAAACCGTTCCAAGGTTATAAGCGGGTCACATACATACATATACATACACTCGCACACATACACATACACATACACATACACATACACATACACATACACATACATACATACTTAGTAAAGGATTCTCAGAATTAGTCGAGGAATTTTTCTAGGACCTCAAAACGACAAGATCTAAAGAGATCCCAATTTTTTCAAAACAGGGTAAAACCAATAATTTCCCGATCTTTAAAAATTTTATGTCTTCGTAGCGGGAAGTTTCAAAGGAAAAAATTTACAATCAAAATTAATTTAAAATAATTATGCTGCACTGGCCAAAATGGATAATATCAAGTTGTTCTAGTGGGATCGTCGATACCGACGACTATTTATTTCACAACTGAGAAGTTCCAACTGTGCTGGCAATTCTGTTCAATAAAGATTGGCAAATTATCATGCATTGGTTGCTGCCAAAACAAGACCTACGAATGGTTGAAATAAACTTTGAAATATTTAAATTAAAGAAATAAAATAAATATCTTGAAAAATTAAATTTGAATAGGCCAATTGATTCAGAAGGACTTCATAAATATTGCAAAGCTCAAAGAAAATTCAACATTATTTTTATATATCCAACCTACACAGCACAGCAGAATAACTGTTTTCGAAGGCCGCTACACTTTCATCATCAGTAACCATGTACATTTTTATTGATAACCTCAAAAGGTATATAATTTAAGTCAACTAAAATCTATATAAAAATCTAAATACAATTTTTTTTCACTTATCAGGCCAATCTGAAACACTTTTTAAAAAGTTGTATACTAAGAATTAAGAAAAGCTATTAATATTTTGCATAGCTTCATGTAAATTACTTTTAAATTATTGACATTTAAATAATTTTAAAGAAGGAAATAATATATAAAGGGGTACCACAATAATATATGTACTGTATTTATTTATAAGATGGTGATGACAATTGAAGCGAGACAACTTCCTATCGTGCTTATGCTTAATAGAGCGTTCGAAAATATACTTATATGATATTTTATAGACATTTTTCTTAGATATCTTCCCAGTTGCTATTGTATTGAAATCAGTTTCATAATTTCAGCGATAAAATCTTTTAAATTTGCTACAATTGGAAAACAAGTTGTATTTCATCTCTACAGCATCTTAGTAATTTTTATTTCTGATTTTGTTTCAATTAAATCGTTCCAACTCTGCCCTGCTGAAGACTCTTACACCTAGAGGTTCGCAATATCGATGCCGTCACCACACATCGAACTGTCCAGTCCTACTAGTGTAGGTATCGGGAATTTTCTTAGTACAGCTACACATCAAGTCCATGTCGTCAAAGATCCTCTTAAAATTGCTTTTAAAACTTTGATTTGTGATAAATATAATTGAAATATACGATTGTTTTTAGAAAGTCTTTGCAGCAATAAAGTCATAAGTCAATATGTTAAAACATAAATATTTTTTAGAGGCCTGCCTGCGTTTAATAATAAAATATTATATTTATTTTTTTTCTTCCATCAACAAAAATAGTCTCTTTAGTGAGTTGAAGGAAAATTGAAATGTTTAAACGTATTTTTCTTAGCCCTTTTTTTGAGGTTATGACTCTATTGTAGCAAAGACTCGATTAATCAACATGCCATGAAATCTTTGCACAGCCGTTGGTAGTGAAAGTGTTTTGATTTTGGTCAACCTGACTGCAACCCATACAAGTGAAGGTTTGTTTTTACTAACACCATCAAAAAGAGAGAGAGAGAGAGGGAGTTGAATGCGTCTTTTCCATTGTGCTGCAATGCCGCTTAATAGTCTGTGATGACCTGCAGTACTGCATGCAAGACAGCTGATTTGAATGAGGAATGCAACGTGTTATTTTCAATGCCTCAAATCAATTCAAGTCCTGGCTATTAAACGCGTTATGCTATTTCCTATGCCAATTTTAATCTTGTTGAAATACTAATTTTTTTCTTCTCTGGCTGTTAATCATCCACCAGCTATTTGACTTAATCAAATCAATCGGAACCCATTAACTTGCTTAAACAAGAGAATCAAGTAGAAACAAACAAAATTCTAAAATCATCCATCACTCAAGCAACTATTGAACCGTGATGAGAACCGTCTTGGAACTCTTCAAAAAATATCACTTAAATATGGGCTTTTTTGTTCTAAATATTGTTTGTTACACAAGGACTCTCTTACGCACACTCCTACACACACACACACACACACACACACACACACACACACACAAAACAGCCTGTACATATTTACTCGGTTTTAACATTTAACAAGAATAAAAGACAAAATAATTCAATAGATTTTGTGTGTTTGTTTGTTTGCTTGCTAAAGCCCATCAAACTTTTTCAATTTGTCTTTGACAAATTCTTTCCGCTCCATAAACATTCAATTTATTTTGTGCGCTCATACCTTTCTGGCCAAGTTAGTCTAGCAGAAGGCAGCACAAAGTTCATTAATTCGAAAACTGTAATTAACAATGTCAATGTGAAGCAAAAGAATATCGATACTTTGGCAAACAATTCCGAAGAAGAAGAAGACATCAGTCATCGTCGTCTAATGCCACAAAATATGAAAAGTAATTTAATTTTGTTGGCAATTTTTTAAATTAAACTTTTCAAGCGAACTATTTGTTTTTTATTTTTCAAATGTCCTTAAAGAAAACAAGATTGAAAACAAAAATAAATAAGTAAAAACTTTTTATTTCTATAAAAGGAATTCAGCAACATTGTTTTGAGAAAAAGGTAACTCTTTTTAAGAAACGGTGGCATTAAAAGGTGGAGGGAGTATAAGAACTATAAAATATGTTCATGTTTTAGGGTTAGAATACTGAAGGCATAACCGAGATACGAGGAGAAGGAGAATCCTTAATCGTAAATTTATTTCATTATCAGCGAAAGTTTCCTTCAAAAAATATTTATTAAGTATTTACGAAACGTTGTTATTTCTTTTTGAATTTCACACATAAAAACGCCACGCCTGTTTTGTGGAACACTTTCCAGTATCTTATCGGCTGTAAATGTTGTTGAATTATATAAACTTCGAAAGGAGTTGCTGCGTAGGTATGCACAATATAAATATTTTTTCTAAATTCTTATTTAAAAAAATTTTGAAATTGGTCTTAAATTTGCTTGATAACCTACAAGGCATTTGCATAAATTTAAAAAATTTTCGCTGTGTATTTACGACACGTTGTTGCTACTTCTTTACAAATTTTATAATCAAAAATGACCCACCCATTTTTGTACAACAGTTTGAAGTATATTATTAACCTGCCATATACACAAAATATATAGGCTTCGAAAGGTATTTCTGCGTCGATATGCGCAATATAAGAATTTTTTCCCAAGTCCTTATCACAAAAAAAAAATTCAAAAAAAGAGTTTTCGATTTGCCACACGATCTCTGCATAGATTTTGTGTTGGTTACTAGAAAGGATTGAATTGTTTGTATTAAATAGTTCCGTAGTTTAATATTTTCCTTAAAAATATGAGACATAAATTTTTAGCTCTAAATATCGGTTGATACGGAGTGATACAACTTTGAGTTGGCATCACTGCTTTATTTGACCACTCATTTAACAGCTGATAGTTGCTTTTTCTTTAGTTTGCTTTGACATTTCATTACGGATCGACTTATAACAGAGCAACGCATGCAAATTGTAAGAATTTTTAATCAAAATAATGGTTCTGTTCGTCAAACTAATCCATTCAAAATTTAATATTCCGATGCAGCCCATTTTTGGTTGAATGGGTATGTAAATAAACAGAATTGTCGCATTTGGAGTGAGGAGAATCCACAAGCTTTTGTCGAAAAACCCTGACATCCACAGAAAATTACTGTTTGGGTGCCCTTTATGGGCTGGCGGAGTCATTGGCCCATATGTCTTCAAAAACGATGATGGTCAGAAAGTTACTGTTTATGAAAATCGGTGTTCCAGATTGCGCCTTGTACGCGCCAGCCGTGGCGGCCACATGGCCGAAATCATATTTAAACATTAATGTCATAAAATTTTCTATCCAATAAAGACCGTTTCATTTATATCAAAAATATATTACCATGTTTAATTATAATTCAAACTTGTATCACTCTATATAAAACACCCGATATATTATGTTATTGCGCAACCATATTATACTTATTTGAGTTTGTACGGTTAAAGAATAAATTCTTTTATATACTGCATGTTTGCAAGTAAATACCTTTGAAATAAAATATTTTTTACAAAACTCGAAGGTATAATTTAAGCTTAAAAGGGATAACAAAAATTGTCCTGCTCCTTGCTTGCTTGTGGTAACTATGGGAACAGAGATGTTATACTTTTGATAAGAATATGTTGTTAGAGATGGAAAATATATTGATATTTTTAAATAGCATATCATGGAGATATATATATTTTTGTGCACCTCAATCGTGTGTGGTGGCAGTGTGGGGGTTAATAAATTAAATGGCCTGTAGCAGCTGCATTCAAATCATGTGTTTATCTTATTTATTTATTATAAAAGTTTGTTTTAATAAAATATCAGTGAGTTCTTAGTTGTTTTATTAGCTGCCTGTTCATTTATGTTTCCAGCATGTTTCGATTGTATAAATATTATTGAAAGCAAAACTAATAATTAATATTTAATTTGAAATATAATTGCAGAATTGAAATTTTAATATTCATAAAGATTTTTTTAATTGAAAGAGAATAAAAAATAATTTCACTTCAATAAGAATTGTTTAAAGCACAAATCTCTGCCTGTTGTCTTCCCTGTTAAGCAACTTATTTAACACCCGCAAGCCAAAACATATTTTGGGATTTTTTTGCCAGTGTATGATGCCCTCTTTGCTAAAGATATTTTTCATAATATATTTCTTACAATAGATCTTATTTCGTTCATTTTTTGCTTGTTAATTGTGGGTTGTAACAGGATGACCTTATGGCCCCTAAAACATACAAATCATTTTGTTAATTTCGTTGCCGTAATAATTTGTAGGACTTTTTTTCTCTCTGTATATAAATAATATTAAAAATAATAATATTGTGTTTCAACAATGACCCTTTAGCACTCAGTGGTAACACAGCAAACAGTGTTAAAAGTGCTCGATGGTTCAAAGAACTCTTGCTCTTAATCAGTATTTTTACTTAAGCCCGTAATCACCACACATGATTACTGGCTGCTCATATACTACCAAACGAAGACCAACTGAAAAGTTTAGTAAAAAGCGTTAAGCTAAAATGTTTCATAAAGGCACGACATATAATAACAACTTATCAGACCACCTTCGTATATGTGTAGCGAGGTCATGTTGCATACCCTTGATAATCATCAATTAAGGCATATAAAATACAAATATTAAATCTTATCTATCACAGACATGCAACATGTATTAACACTATCAAACACAAACGCACACACACACACACGCTCACATAATATCATGTTGCCATGTTGCTGCTGTAGCAAATAGCAAAGTTGCTGTTGGTGTTCGTTGTACTTGAATGTCCTGAAAGTACGTGAATATAATTGTAAATATAAAAAATTATAAAACATAATATGAAACAACAGCAGAGAAACGTGTTGTTTTATTAAATAAAGTGAAAAAATATATTACATATTTACAAAAAAAAATAAAAAAGAAAAAAAACTATTTTCTGTGTTGTCTCTAGCAGTTTACGGACAACAAGCAAGCAGCAGCAGGACAACACATTTAAAAAATATACAAGTTTATTACATATTAAGAACACAATTTTCTTTTTTCCATTTAGTTTTCCTCTCTTTTTTTGCGGTTGTTTATTTTTCCATTATTGTCACATTAAATATAACAGGAATTTCAAATATTAATAGTGAAAATTCCATGTCGACATGTGCTGTTTCCAGCAAACGGTCGACAAGGTCCAGGCAACACCCATCCAAACACCACCCGCTCATTCCCACTTATTTATTAGGTTGCATTAAACTACAGGCGAAACAACAAAAAAAGATACTTCATCAGTATGACCGGCCATAATACAACATCTATATGGCAAAATATAATTAAGTGTATGATGGCTGTCAAGTCATATTATTGTCAAGCCGAAAACGTTATGACATGAATTCTAAATGCGATAGAAATAGTGCCAAAAATTATAAAGAGGATCGTGCCCATGAGTTGTGACAAAATATTTAGTCATATCAAGCAAGACCACTGGCACTCTTTGAGGTGTAGCTGCAATTCTCGTATGCTATTTCCTCATAAAATTTTTAATTACCTAAAATTTAAGATAATAATTATATTAAATAATATGAAATTTACTACACTTATTATAATGTGATTTTTTGAAATCGTTTGTGAATTTTTATAGTTAATCTATTAACATAATTCTCAGATGGTTTATAAAAGTCTTTTAATAAGTTGAGAAGTTTGAAACTTTTCAAAGCTGTGGTTGAAGTCTACTGACGATTTGGTAAAAAGCGCCAATGAAATTCATATAGACATTGCTTAACCACCCACCAAATAAATTTCATATTATAATAGTACAATGACAGTATGTCAAATAGTTCATTTATTAACAATTATATTAAATATTATAAATATTTCACTCTTAATGAATAATTTCGAATTTATTACAAATTAAAAATTAAGAATTTCAACTTGACTCCGAACGATAATTCTCATATTAATATTTTTACTGCTCTTCTAAATTCTTCGATTTTCTAATTTTCCCTGAAAAAGCTACACCTTCTCGGTAGGGAAATATTGGATAAAAATAAAAAAAGTTATAATAAGTTTCTTATAAAAAATAAAGTGGACATTTAGCTGAAAAATATTTAAGACAAGAAAAAGTTTATTTAAAACCCATATCACTTACAGACAGACGAACAGCGATAATTCGACTTCCCTATTAACAAGGACCCAAAATATATGTAACTTTAAAAAGTGGCATATTAATATTGTAGAAATAACAAACCCTATTTCATGAAGAGTAAAAATATAAACATGAGCACAGTTGATGAAAATGTAGCGGCTTTTGAAAACCCTGCTGTTCTGCTTTGCTGTGTAAGTTGACTATTAAATTGATAATGGTTATTCTCTCAGCCTTGTCTTGTATTTTAAATTTTATAATAAGAATTTGAGACTACAAATCCTAATCGATTAATCGACTTGGCAATTAACCGATTCAATACTTCATCCAAGAGCCATCGATTAGGGATTGCAAGTTTCTTTTCAGTGATCCATTTTAATATCTCTTGATTTTTTTATACAAACAAAAACCTCTATTGTACAGTTTGTCAATTAAGTGTCAGCAAAACTTATTTACATTACAGCTAGAGAAACTCCAATTTTAATGTGAGATTCACTCATTTACAATGTCACCAGATATATTTCTGTTGCTTAACTAAATAAAAAAAAATAATCTTGTTTTTGTTTCATATATAATTGGCCGACAGAATGATAGTTAGTGACATCGTCGCACAGGCAGTCAACTTATTTCCTGTTTCTTAAAACTTCAATTTATTAAATTTGTAGTGTGAACGCTGTTTATGGTTTTAATGCTGAAATCAGCTGTTAAATTTAAATAGAAAAACACCACAACAACAACATCATGTTCGGCAGTAATAACAGGTGCTGATCTTAATCTGGAATACTACTGTGTGTGAGGGGGGACCGGCACCAATCGCGGTGGTAGTGAATACTCGACTTCACACTAAGAGTGACATCGAACTATTGGAAAACTAATCTGTGGTTATTTTAGCCGTAGTCGCAAAACTTAATAATGGCAGGTTATAATACGAGAATTATATATTATTGATCCAGCTTAAACAAGTCTGAAAATGAGATACAAACTTACAATTGCTTTCACTAATTAACATATTAATATTTGTTTCATATTAATTCCCTTTGAAATAAAATGCAATTAGTTTGAGCTCTTTCTATATAACCACCAAATGAATACATCCCATTGTGCAGCCCTTTTGACAATAGCATTTGAGTATCATAATAATTGGGCTAAAAAATAAAGGTGTTTTGTTACTCAAAATTACAATATGTAGCATATAAATATCACATGGTACAATAAAACTGACCGCTTAGTGCCATATTAGCGTAAGTGTCATTTCATAAAAATTTTTAATTATAAAATTAAAATTAATGGAGATACTGTCAATGCAAAGTAAGTCTTATATAGCTTTCTAGTGTCCTTAACTCGAAGCCCTATGCTTCGAGTTAGATGTTCCAGTGTGAAAGAACCGCTTGTGGTCAGATGTAACAGTCTGTGTGTGGAGTTGTAAATTGAATGGAAATTTTTTCTTTTAAAAAACAGCCGCAGTTGTACACAACAGTAGTTTCCACAATAAAAATAAGTTCCAAAAGAATTCCGCTTAAGATAGTTTGGCTGTAAAGGGTCTATATTATGTATGCCAACTGTACGTATGATTATTTTTTTGTGTGTGTGTGTGTAAGTGTTTGGCATTGTAGTCGTGCTCATTATCGGTATATGAAACGAAATCATAAACCTGCAGTAAAAATACAAACAACTTTTTTATATTTAAATAAGTTTATGTGGTTGTGTGCGTTTGTATGTGTTTAAAATTGTTGTTTGTTGCTTTTAAAATGTTTTTATTCTTACATTTGCTTCGCACACATTTTGTATAAAACTTTTTTATTATTATTATTTTCGTTTTCTTTTTTTTTTTTGCATCCCTCAGTGCCCTGTCGTCAAGAGATAAGATGTTTTTCATTTTTTTAATATTCTGAAGCTGCTGCTTGTTGTGCTCCGGCTGCTGGTTCAACAATTTTTATGAGTGTAGCAACGAATATTTTTATAACGGAGTGAAGAATGTGTGTCAGTGGCTGTTCATTTTTGTTTATAAAATCTTCTATTTTTTCTCTCACTTCCTCTAAATTTTATTTGATTTTTTTATTTATTTGTTGTTGTATTTGTAACATTTTTCAGCAAGTTTTTATGTTCACTGTTTTATGCACGTTTTTTTTCACGAGTCTTTTGCGCTTGAGTTTGGGATGGAAGTGGAACTGAGGAGTCAAGTTCCGTTTGATTGTCATGTGTTTTTTTTTTTTTTTTTTGTTGGAAAAAGCATTTAATATCTTAATCCCCAAAATGAAAATTTCTTTTTCAATTTATTTCGCTTGATTTTCTCTGGATATGCGAGCTGCAACAAGCTGTTCGTTCCACCAGAGAGTTCAAGTCAGATTTGAATTGTTCAAATTTAAAATAAATATTTTTTGATTAATTTTTTATGCGATTTTAAAAATTGTTCAGAATTTGTTCAAAAAAAAAAAGTTATAAATTGTGCCCAATTAACATAATGCCAAAGGAGCTGTCCAAAAAAAGAAACATACTATGATTGGAGTGTAAAATAGTCATAATAAATAATAGACTGATTTTTGTTGGGGCTTTGCCAGAGACTATTTCCAAAGAATAAAAACTTTTATAACAAAAAGTCAGATTTGAATTATTCAAATGAGGGTGGCCGTCTGAAAATGATATTGAATTTTTCTGATCTGCATTGTTGTCGGCCACTGATCGCTGAACATGAACGACAACAATTGACACTTGACGCCTTACAGAGCCTTCCTTCGTCGGTTCTATAGCTAAAAATTCACCGCCAAGACTGCGCTGACGATTCCAGAAACAGTCAAGAGTATTTTCAAAAAGATAACAAAAATTTGTAGATCTAAAAGAGACGATTGTTTAATGTTGCTGCAACCATAATATTTTTCTTATATTTTTCCTTCAAAATAATTATTATTCGAGTAAATTTTAGACCAATAAACCCGCTTATATTTATATCAATCGAATAATATTTCAAATAGAATATTATTTTTTTAATAATTTCAAGCAAACAATTTTTGCTAGAAAAATCTATTATTCGAATAAATTTTAATCGAACAAAGTCGAATATATATCAATCGAATTTTATATTAAATAATATTTTTCTTACAATAATTTCAGGCAAATAATTTACTTTCACAAAAATTCTTAGACGAATAAATTTTAATCGAATAAAGTCGTATATATGTATATCAATCGAATAATATTTAAAATAAAACTTTTCTCAAAACAGTTTCAGGCAAATGATTTTCATTCGAAAAAAATTATAATTTCAATAAATTTTAATTGAATAAAATCGAATCGAATAAAGTGGAATCGAATAAAGTCGAATCGAATATTATTCCAATTAATACTTTTCTCAAAACAGTTTCGGGCAAATCATTTTCTTTCGAAAAAATTATAATTCCAATAAATTTTGATTGAATAAAATCGAATCGAATAAAGTCGAATCGAATGTTATTCCAAAAATACTTTTCTCAAAATAGTTTCAGTCAAATAGCCTTATTTCGAAAAAGTTATTTTTCTAATAACTTTTAATCGAATAAACATCAATCGAAAAAATTTAATATAATATATTTCTTAAAATAATTTCAGGCAAATAATTTTCATTCGAAAAAGTTATTATTTTAACAAATTTTAATCGAATAAAGTCGACTCGAATAATGTTTAAAATAATATTTTTTCTAAGATAACTTCAGACAAGAAATTTTCATTCGAAAAAAATATATTTCTAAAAAATTTTAATCGAACAAAGTCCAATCGAATAATATTTAATATAATAATTTTCTTAAAACAATTTCAGTGCAATAATTTGCTTTCGAAAAAACTTTTAATCGAATAAATTTTAATCGAATAAAGTGAAATATATATTAACCGAATATCATTTAAAATTAAATAAAATTGAACGGTCTCAGAAGCCGGTATTAAGAAAATTTAGTGCAAATATCACGTTTGGTAATCGAATACAATTTTAATCGATTAAGTTTTAATCGAATAAATTTTCTTAAAAATCTCTTAAGCAACGGATTGCAGATATACAGACGAATACAACCAAGCTGAAATAAGCTGGATATTGAAGTTTGCTTAGATATATAAATATTGAAATCGGCAAAACTTAAGTAAACCAATTTCATATATAATAAAAACTATAATAATAAATAATCTTGGCTACAGCAATTTCAATCACACTTTCAATTTTCTTCTTCTCGACAGATTTATATTTTACGATCAATTTCCTTATCTCTGTTAAGCTCGAACAGTTCTGGAAGTTACCTTCACCCAAAACTTTCTCCACTCCGTTTAATATCTCAATGTGTGTCTCTCACGTTCCATTTTATTATTATTTTTTTAACCTTTTCTTCTTGTGATTTCCATGTGTAATTAGAATTGACGTGAACTTTGACATTTGGGAGGGAAACCAGCCATTAGCACCCTGTTGCTTTTGAGCAGCGAGAGAAAAAAATTGTTTTCACACTCGTGCAATGAAACTATTGTTATGACAGCCGCCATAAGACAACTTAAATTATATATTTTAGTTTCTTATATATTTAGCATCATATACGCACGTATGTGTGTGTGTGTTTGTAGTGTGTTTGAGCGTGTGTCCTTATATAACAAGCCTCACTCACGTTGTTGTACTTATAACACGTACAAAAAACCCACTTAACGTATTCGTGGGTGCATGCCGTTGTTACACTTAAAGAAATGAGGAGAGCAGACAGTGTGAGAGCTAAAACTGGAACTAAGAGTTGGAACTAGAAAGTTCCCATTTTCCAGTACTGAAATGTACTATTTAACTAAACAAAAAGCAACTATCAGCTGTTAAATGGATGGTCAAATTAAGCAGCGATGCCAACTCAAAGTTATATCACTCTATAAAAAAACAGGAGTTTTGTAAATTCTTTTTAATTCATGTGTTACCGATTCTCTGCTGCAACAAATAAAAACATTAAAACAAAACCGTGTTACCATCGATTTGATATACTTCTCGTATTCTTTTTCCATAATACAAATTGTTACAAATAGAAACTGTTGTCACATTCAACTGAACCATTTAACAAGAAGTAGTAAATGAAGATAAAAACGTGAGTATGGACGATGAAAGTGTAGCGGCTATCGAAAACAGCAGTTCTGCTCGTCGTTATAAATGGGATATTTAAGACAGCTGCTGGCTTTGGCGTATTTTTTTATGCCTCTCTGTAAATTAAAAACACTTTTCGAACAATCGGCCTATCAAAATTAAATTGAAAAAATCAATAATTAGTTGGATACAAAATATTCACAAGAAAAACTTTTATTCCATATTTTAGGAATTCAGAACCATTTAAATTAAATAATTTTCTTTGTAACTGTTTATTTTAATTTTTTGGATTTCAATTATTTAAATTAATTTTTTTTTTTTGCAGGAAACAGTAGTTCAAACGAACGTACTTGACATAAAAACTCCAGCAATGGAAAAGAGTCATTTTATATTTAGTAAAATTGCAATATTTCAAAAGAAAACATGTACTTCTCTCCCGCTGTAAAATAATAAAAATTTTAGTTACGTAGTTTTGCATTTCAGCCAACGACATGCACACGGCCTGTCCCACGATGCCATTTAACACCGTTCTATAGTATGTGGATATCGGGTCTTATACAAAAGAAAACTGTAAAATTTATTTAATTTTTTTCAAATTAAAGTGTCCGAAAGATAGAACTCAGTTGGCCGCAGGAGCAGAGATTTAAGGCCAAGTTAAAAGTTTCAAAAGTTGTTGTTTAAAATTTAGCACTAATTCCCACTAAATAACTGGCCGTTGCAGCATTAATATTTTACAAAATATTTCTTTGAAATGATTTTCTTTTTAATATATAAATTCTTAATAAAAATTATAATTTAAGTGGAATAGAAAACCCGCATTAAACAACTCGCGCTGCTTGGCAGCTGCTGGAATTGGAGCGCGAGTTCTTAAGTGTAACGCAGCTTCTATTTTAATTTATTTATTTGAATTTTTTTAACTCCTTAATCGAATGCACCGAACCGTAGAGCTGTTTAATTAATTAGTTTTCTTTTTGAATTTCTCCACTTACTTTTTGTAAAACGTTGAAACGTCTGCTGAAAACTTTCTCGAAATACGATGCGTTGAAATCGTTGTTGTTGAACGTTTAAACGTTTTGGGGTGTGTATGTGCGTGCGGGCGTTTGAATATGAACTTTAATAGAGTTGAAGGAGTGAAATCAGCAGTTATGAGATTTATAATTTCTCGCTGTTGTTGTTGTTGTTGTTGTTGCTGTTAGTTTGCAGCTGCAGTGCTGGAAACTTTCGTTTCCGCTTAACGTTATTAAGAGAAGTTGCAGTAGGAAAGAAACTTTTATATATTCGCTAACACCGACACAAACTCAAACTTGCACTTTTTGCACTTTCTACGAAATTTCTTAAGATTTCGGCAAGTTTTTTTTAATAACATGAATTTTAATTAGCAGGATTTTATGTAAATATTTTTCCTTGTCTCTACTTAATTTCTCTTTCTTTTTTTTTAGAAAAACAGGCGTGATATTGGAAACTTTTCCCGTGCCATTTAATTAATTTTTACTTTAATTATATTTATTTTTATATATTTATATATTTTGGGTAGTTGTTAAAGTAGTTGTTTACTCAATTTTATAAAACTAATGATTCATAATAATTTTGCACTTCCGCTTTTAGCACAAGATTTACAACTTCCGGTTTCATTTTGCAACGCGTGAATAAATAAACGGCGAGTGTCTCATTGTTAAATGCTCACATTTTCTTTTTTAACTAATATCACAACAATAGCTGCTGTTGCTGCTGTTGTTGTTGTTGTTATAATTGTCGTTTTAATAATTATAAAACGGAAATGTTTTGTTGTTAAACACTTAAACACTGCAAGTGGAAATGAAAAACTGCATTTTACTCAACAGTAAATGCACGAAAAACTATGAACAGATTGTGTTGTTGTTGTTGTTTATTTAATTATTTAATTACAATTCCAAATGTTTTAGCCGAAATCGCTGCAACAGCTTTTCTACACTCTAAATTCTTTTTAACAAAATTTTCCACAAAATATCATGTATTTTTTTACTTCTTGTTATTTCAAATCACTTTCTAGATTTTCTTCTTATTTCCCTTGAAATATTTCAATATTTTACATTTTCTTTTTAGCTTTTCTTGCGTTCTTTTGTGGTTTTATGTGGGCATTTCTTGTGGTTTTTCATTTCATTTAATATTTTTCTTGCCAACCTTTCGTTTCTAATTATGCTTGTTGACCGCCACACTTTACACTTCCGTTTCCGCTCATTATATGCGCACTTTTGCATGTAACATGCATAACCCTGTTGCAGATTTTTTTTTTGTTTTTTTTTATTATTCGCAGCAGTTTCGCGTTTTATTTCAATTCTGTTTAATTTAGCATCCGTTTAAAATAATTTAGCGCAATTTATTATTCAAAATTTTAACTCACTTGTAATTTTGTTAATTGCGTTTCATAAATTTATTAACTCGGGGGTTACGTTGTGCGGTATGTTGGGGTTTCCTAGTAAAAATAATACAACAAAAATTATTAAAATTTATTTTTGTTTAGCTTAAAAATGGAATTAATATTATTACAATCAAAATTAATAATTTGTGCTTTTGTTAAGTGACTTATAACGTGTTCTTTTCTGGAAAACATGTAACATTTTTTCACTTGTTTTGTAAATAGTGGAAGTTTGGAAGAGTTTTGAAACAGGAATTACTATGCGTGAGTGATGTTGGATTAATTTCTAATAATTTCCATAATTTCAAACATCGGAATGTTGCCGTTTTCAGCTAAAAAGTGTAAATAATGTTGCACCCTTTTCTAGAAAAGAAATCCGCTTTAATCATTGTACTGCTTAGTGGGGCAGACTAGCATGCAAATTTCAATAATAATTAAAAATAAAGTTCTGCAATATCCAGTCCGATAATCATAAACACAAAATATACCAAGAAAAGAACCTTAAATATTCAGAACTACAACATTATATTTATCTTACACTTCTCCTTCAAAATAATTATTATTCGAGTAAATTTTAGTCGAATAAACCCGAATATATTTATATCAATCGCATAATATTTCAAATAGAATATATATTTTATTTAATAATTTCAGGCAAATAATTTTTGCTAGAAATAACTATTATTCGAATAAATTTTAATCGAATAAAGTCGAATATATATCAATCGAATAATATGAAAAATAAAAGTTTTCTTAAAACAATTTCGAGCAAATAATTTTCTTTCGCAAAAAATTTTTGACGAATAAATTTTAATCGAATAAAGTTGATTATATATCAATCGAATAATATTTAAAATAAAATTTTTCTCAAAATAATATCAGGCAAATAATTTTCATTCGAAAAAAATATAATTCCAAATTGAATCGAATAAGAAACGAAATCCCCTTTCATCATTGTACTGCACAGTGGTTCAGACCACCATACAAATTTCAATAATAATGAAAAATAAAGCTCTGCATTATAAACTACTGATCCAGTCCGAAAATCATAAGCTCAAAATATATCAGAAAAGGTTCTAAAGTTTTCAGGACTACAGCAAACAATTAATAAGTTTAAAAGAATGGTATCTTTTATGATGAAATATAAATAAAAAATAATCATAAGACTAACTAAACACGCCTCAACATTCACTTAAATTATATTTTGAAAATTTTGTTAAAGGAGAATCAGCACGATTAAAATAAAAAATAATGAAACTGAAAAAATTATTGATGTTTTACGTTAATTTTCAAGCTGCTATAACGTCATAGATCAACCGATTCTCACATGAAGTTTTCAAATCCTATAAAAGACTAGAGAACACTTATTGATCAGTTATATAATTTCGCTGGTAAAAAAAAAAAGTTTTTGATATTTTTTCTTCCACGATACCTCGCAAATGTATCGCCCTGGTTTTCAGTGATCGACGAGTTCTTTCAATGCCCAGAACTGATGAGATTGTGGAATCTATCGGCTAAGCCGTTTAAAAGTTATTTTAAAAAATTATTGCCATCCAAGTTTTCATTGGAAATTTCTCTTCATTTGACTCGTTAAAGCACTTACACATACATACACTCATACACACACACGGGGTCTTTTAAAATTATTAAAGAACGCTTTTTAGGACTTTAAAACGTAGAGATCTGTTCAACACTCTTTTTTGCCAAAGCGGGGTAGAATCAACAACTTTTAAATTTTTTCTAAATCTTAAATTATCCTAGAGGAAAGTTTAAAAATTAATTACGGTAAAATTTGTTTACATAAAAAATAAAATTACCAAAATAACTAAAAAAAAGAATAGCAAATGTTTTTATCTCATAATGAAATTTATGTTATTAAAAGTACGAAAAAAAAGATTGTTTTGAAAATCCTTAATTATCTTCAATATCACACGGAACTAGTCAACTCAAATAAGGGCGATGCGAGGACTGTCAAAGGAGATAAGCCATGGCGCGATTTAAACCAATTAAAGAGCAAACACTTTCAAATGTATTGAAGAAAATTCAAAACAAAAATGTTAAGAAACATGGAACAAAAAGTTCAGAAAAGTAAGACATGAAGAAAAATAAGCAAACGGCAACACAGGGCTTTAATAAAAGTGTGATACACTTCTCGTATACTTTTTCACAATAGAATTGTTAAAAATAAGAACTGTTATCACATTCAATTGAATCATATAACAAGAGGTAATAAACGAATATATAAACGTGAGTGCTGACGATGAAAGTGTGGCGGCTTTCGAAAACAGCTATTCTGCTCTGCGGTGTAATTTGAATATATAAAACTGCTGCTGACTTTCCCTTGTGCTTTCGAATATTTATCATGACTTTTTGAATTGAAAATATTTTGCAAACAATTAGCCCATCGAAATTAAATTTAATAAAATTCACTTTTTTTATTTTCATGCAGATACTTTCCTACAAAATTGCCAGGGCACATTAGCCAACCGATATTCTCAACAACAATGATTAGACGATTTTTCTCAACAATTTTCTTCACTTTCAGCAACATTTTCTTCACAGTTGTCGCTGTTCTGCAGCATGCAGGACAAGCGTGATTCATTCTTATCTTCACGATCTTCTTGGAGAGAACTTGTAAGCAATTTTCAGTTTTTAAACTCACAATTTCAGGTGCTCAAAAGCACTGAATTGGATCTTTTTTAACACACAATTTTAAGAAATTTCTTTGGTTAATTTGAATATTTTGGCAACAGAAAATCGCCAAATCCACAAAACACTTACAATTTTTAGGCCACTCCAAAAAAAAAACTGAAGGTGGCAAACAGCAGCTAAAACGTTCAACACGCGAGTGTGTTCGAGGCCAGTGTATGTTTCAGCATTAAAAACAACATTTTATTATAACAAATTATGGGATACTCCATAAACTATTAAGTTGTGTTATATGATTTAATATCATATCGGTGGGAACTGGTGATGGATATGCCGACCTGTATGGTTTGGATTAATCAATTCCCGGGTTAATAGTTCAATCGATTAACCATTAATTGAATTAATAATTCGTTTGCAGAAATCAAAGTTGAATTGGAGTTGGCTGCTGCAATAACAACAACGTTTTGATGTTCTGCCGTGTTGGCAGGAATTAATTTGCATTCTGTTATTATTTCTTTCCAATCAATTTATCTCTTGAGTAATTTGAAATATTACAAACTTTTTCTAAGAGTTCGATATAAATAAAGTGAATACAAGAATCTTAAATAGGCTGTAATAAATATCTACACAATATCCTTCCTTAAGGACATACAAACTTAAGGATTTATATATTCCTTGTTTTTTTTTTTTTGTAGCCATAAAAAACAATTTCTGTTTCTTTTACCGAAACACCAGGAAAAAAACGCAAATCCAACAAACAAAAATTGAGCGGCAAAAAGCAACAACAATAAATAATCCTCATACTTTATTGTCGCTGGCGTTGCTGCTGCTGCAAAAGATGTTGAAATTGTTGCCGTTGCTGTTAGTGTTGTTTTTGTTGTTGCAGTTGCTTTTTTACTAGCAATATTATTATTATTATTATTGTTGTTGTAAGCGTACCACCGCTGTCACTAGAATTTAGGGTGTATTTGTTTTATCCACCTACAAAACCACACACACACACACACAGACATACATACGCACTCCAACATACAAAGTCAAAAAAATGTTACTTAAGAAAAGCACAAATAAAAGAAAATGTAAGAGATACAACAACAACTACATGCAAACAAATACTCGGGTACATGTAAAAGTTTTCATGTAGCCCAAGTTTTTTTTTTTAATTTTCATTTAAAAAAAACAACAATTTTCCTCACTTTAATTTTTTTTAATTTAGCTTTCTTTCAAGCCATTTTCTTCAACTTTAATTCCAACTTTTTTTTTTTGGTTATAAATAGAACTCTTTATTATTGATGCTCAAAATTTGCTTTTCTTTCTTATATTTGGAATTTCTTTCTTTTTTTTGCTACAGAAATTTGCTGAGTTGAGAAATTCCCATATAATTTTTACACATTTTTCTTGGCTTAATTTCAATTTATTTATTGCGAACGCACGCGTTACAATTATTACGTTCCAAATTGACCCGACGACTGGAACTCCATGACTGAATTTCATTAAAGATTACATTTTTGCTTCAACCACCTTCTTGTCGACAGTGTAGTCGTCATTATAGTTATTTGCGTACGTGTGTGAGTGTGTGTGTGAGTGTTGTAAGCTTAAGCCTTGTGTATGGAAAGCTAACAGCGATATAACCTCTTTTGCCTGAACCTCCCATTAAAGGGACACAATATATTTTTGGTACAATTGGGCTAATAAAAGTACCACTTGAATGATTTTTGTTTAGGAGATTTTTTTTTGTTTTTTATTAGTTGCAAGTTATATAAAATAAAAGGTCATAAAATTTGTGTACATATTTTTATCATAATCATAACTTTTTGAAGAAGCTGAGATGAGATTCAGTGTGTAGAGCTTTTTCCAAGATCTTCTCCCCGTGTCGGCTTATCGCAACTCTCTAATTCTTACTCAGCCAAGTATGTACTAAGAATTATAGGATCTCATGATATAATTTCTTCCTTTATATATAAAACACTTCGTTGCAAGCAAATACTATATATCTCAATATTATAATGCGATGCACTTTTTTGTGGTACTCTTTAAAGCATTTTGTTCTCTCTTTATCATAATGGCTTATACATATTTTGAAAGGCATTTTTGTGTAGATTGGCATTAAAAATAAGTTTACTCAAGACTTCATCTCTTCAGCAAATATCTATAATAACGATTGGGCTGAAAATAAGCTTTTTCCCAAAAGCACCTTCTAAAATCTTTGTACCCTTCATCACTGGGAAAAGTACCTCTTCTCTATTTGAATAAAACTATTTATAAATTTCCTTGAGCATCCCTGGTCCTTTAGAAAAATACTCAGACAATATTTAATAGCTCCTACATACAAAAGAGAACTTTGCCAGCTGTGCTAAAAGCTTTTAGAAATAACTTTAGTTTTGTTTCTATTTTGTTGTTGTTTTGCAGAAGTATCCACATATTTTTTTCACTTTATTTTTATCCTTCGTTTTATATATTTTTACATCTACATGTGATTCAGTTTACGCACATTTCCAAAGTTCCATATTCCAGCAGGTGTTTTGAATGCACACATGTACAACAACATTTGCAAATACACATGTAAGTTAGCAAAAAGCCTAATGTTGAAACCAGCAAATGATTAGAAAAAGAACACTTTTTATTAGTATTTTCTTAGAGTTTTATCTTATTTTATTTCATTGTTTTTAATAGTTATTCTAATCATGTTCTTTATGGTGAGTGTGTGTGTGTATGTGTGTGCTGTTTCTTTGCCTGCAACTTACAAAAAAGAAAAAAAAATATTTAGGAAAAAGCTTTTGAAAATGTGGGTGAAAGCTTTGGTTTCGCATTTCCTGCGCAAATACAGCTCATTTGTAAACAATCTCTCTCAGCGGTTCCACTTATGTACAACTCTCACTCTCTCTCTCTCTCTCTCTCTCTCTCTTTCTGCCTGTCTCCAGCATTTCATTGTATTTGCTGTGCTCATGTCCTTGATAAAAAAAGCCATCACATTTATTTAAGGCTGGCAATGCCTCGATTTAAGACATGTGCCGGTATTTACAAGTTGTTTTTCTTGTTGTTGTTGCTGTTGTTGTTGTTGTTGTTATTGGTTTCATTAGCTATTTTGTGTTATAATTGATACTGGATAAGCCTTCATATCAGAGTTGGCATTTTATATGAAAATAAATAGTAAAAAAATTATTGAAGATGCGGATTGCAGAGGGTGACTTGCGGAATTTATTTCCTACACACCAAGTCAGGTATCGGAGAATTATTTAATAAATATTTTAGAGAGATTGCTGAGATTGTCAATATATCGGTTGACTCTATGACATGCCAGCGTGTAGCAGCGAAAATTCGTTTTCAAATTCTTGAATTTAGATTCAAAAATAGTTTGATATTCAAGCCAAAAAGAACTTGTGGCTCAGCCGCCATGATCATCAGATCTGGCATTCTTGACTTTTTGCCGCTCCTAAGATTAAACAGGCCTGTAAAAGATTTATAGAGAAGATAAAAGTCGTATAAGTGAGAGACCTCAAGGAAGTACTAAAACCAGCACACCAGACCTCCTTGGAGAATTAGAAAGAACCGCTGGGACGTAATAAAAAATTGTGTCTTACAACAATAAAAATTTACGCCAGTTTTTTAACAGACCTCGCATATTAAAGAATGCTCGACAACCGTAACTCATGTTGACAATCATTCCAACCTACACTTTCTTTGTGTCTCGGAGAAAGTAACCGCCTACACGATAAGATCGGCGATTGGGGATTATTAGATCTATTGAAAAGCTGACGATGGTAAATGCAGCAGCAATTATATGAGATCGCTGGTTCTTAAAATCTTTCAACATGTTGACATATTAAATCGTTCCCATAAGTAGTATGTTTATACCGGTTCTGTTTCCCTATTCAAAAAAGTTGCTTATGCTGCCAGTGTTGCCATATTGATTATTTTTAACCAAAATTGGTTACTTCTTCTTCATATTTTGTTTACAAATATGAAAAAGAAATTACTTCTTTTTATTTTGCTTAAAAATAATCAATATGGCAGCATGAGCAGCTATTTTTATGAAAAAAGTGAGCCAGAACCGGTATAAACATACTACTCCCATACTGTTTTCTTCCTTAGCTTTAAAAATTAGAAGCAGCGAGAGAATAAGACAGAAGTTCTCTCCCACTGAATGACCATGTTAGTTACCATCTCTGCATGTTAGTGGCCATTAGGAAGATATGACTTTTATGTAAATCATAATGACGCCTGAAAAAATTAGTTTATAAAAGCTATTTTCCTATTTTATTACCAAAAAATAAATGATCCAAAGAGCAGCAAGCACTCTGAGGCCTAAAGGATCCCCTACACTAACTCTATTCTGCCAAGCTTTGTTGTATTACACAATTTTTCCTCCCGCTCAGGCTCCTTGCGGCATCTCGTTTACCGAAATTTAAATAGTGCTTAATTTTCCATCCCTGATTATCCTGTTCCCGTATAATTTGTTTCTCCACACAATTGCTTTGGATGTCGTTTTTATATTAAAAACTCTATTGTGTGTATCACTCACTGTTTTTGTATAAGACGCTGTATTGAATTCATAAACATTCTCAAACATGTAACAGTAAAGTAAGTAAAAATAAGAAGGCTTGTGTGTGTGTGTGTTTGTATGTGTATAAAGCTTTAACTGCCTAAAATGCGTGTGTATGCATTCTCTGTCATGAATTTGTATACCAAATCGTTACAGCCACCTGTCATCTGTTATTATTTGAAATCAAAAGATACTTTTCTAGTACAAACACTTGCTCCGATACGAACGCATACACACACTCTCATGCATATTCTCTTTCGTACTACTTCATTTCACCAACACAACTATGAAGTTTCATAAGTTAATGACTCTCCAAACACTTTTTGGTTTTATGATACTTCTGTTGTATCCATGTACTCTTGAAAATGGTAATTAGGAGCTACAAATTAATATCGTTAAATGGAAACCTTTAAAGGATTTCAAGGAAGAGAATCAAGAAGTGTTGCCTGTTTTTTGATAAAAAGTAATAAATAAATATTTTGAAAAGTAAATATCTAACATCATGTTTTAATTAATACAAGGCCGTTTCTAACACCGTGCGAATTAGGGTATCCAAGCGATTAACTGTTGTTCGATTAATCGATTAAATTCGGGCGATTAATTAGTCGAATAATTCAATTTTTTTTAAGCAACGAATAAAGTGAACAATATATGTCGATTAATCGAAAATTAATTTCTCAAGGTACACATTTTTTGGTACATCCTGTTATTAACAGCGTTAAAATATTAAAAAGCGATTCAAGTTTTATAATTTTGAACCACCAACTTTGACAAAAAGATTAGAAAAAGAACAGAGAAATTGAATGTGATTTAAAACGTTTTACTTTCAAACTCTTCCACGTCAGCAATTTGTAAAATAAATTTTTTTTCGAAATCAAGTTTCTTCAAAACAAAAGATAGAAATCGTTTGAAATCTTTTTAGAAGATAATTTTCAAAAACTATATAAAATCAAATTATTAATTTATTTATGAAGTACATTTGGCAAATTCTAATAGTACTTTCTTTAAATAAAATGCCTATTTTAAACCTTTTAACTATTAGCATTCTTAAATTAGTAAATTAGTCAAAATCACAATTATTCGATTAATCGATCGATATCGAATTTTTCGCTTAAGAAGATAATCTTCAAACGCTTAAACTTTGATACGATTAAAGAAATTCCTTTTTTATTACCTGAAGTACTTTTAGCAAATTCTAATAGTACTTTTTTAATAAAATGCTTATTTTAAATCTTTTATTATTCGATTAATTGATCGATATTGAGTTGTTCGATTATTATCCGTTTAAATCTTAATCTCGAATGATATTTCGCGTAATTAATTGTTTAACACAACACCTGGATTGATTGAATATTTTAGTTCATGTTCTAAAAAGTTTTAGTTTTACGAAACAAATTCGTCGCCTAAGCTCCGAAAGAGCGATATCGTAATTTTCAGCGAAATTTTTTTTGTAAAGAAGTACTCAAAATATAATTCCTAACATTAAGATGAATATAAAAGAGTTCTAAAATAATCAATTTGCACCAAAAGAAAAAAATAGTGTATTCTTTGTTTAAAGCTGTAGAATCTTTGTGAAGCACGTGACAATTCATTCAACTTGTGACGCACGTGACAATTTTTTTTTAAACTAGCTATTAAAATTAGCTATTCTTAACTGGTCCTAATAAGTTATTTGACATGTTTAATTTATGTGAAAGAGACGACAGCATCTGTAACACAGTTGCTGCTTTTTCAGTTCATTAGCTTTTTCAAAATAAAGATTTTTTTAAAGTTCCCCACCTGAGATGTAGAAAGTTACAGTACCCCGCATAAATTAGCACAAAAATACCAACTTGTGTCACACTTCGAAACACGGATTTTATATGGAAACTCCCCACATACTCGCACATGTCCTGGTCGCTGGTTATGGAATAGCAAAAATTGCAAAATTTTTGTCAGCACCCTCCCTCGTTCTTGCCAATATTGAAAAAAACAATTTTTAAAAGTGGTATTTTATTTTATAAAACAAAAGCCGAAATTGAAAATTTCTCAAAGAGCAGTACCTCTTTGCAAAAAAATATCAACTTTTTAAAAATGTTCTAAGAAATTGCAAAATTTTTATCAGCACCCTGCTTTTCGCCAGAATTTTCCGCAATAAATCATTATTTAAAAGTATTGAAACTTATTTTTGATATTGCAATTATAACGCTTCTTCCTGAGAAGCGATAATAAATAGAAAACAATAAAGGAAAGGCCTTCAAGCGGTTTTGGAGGAGATCTCAAATTGTGACGCACGCTACAGAAATTATTGCACAAATTTTTCATTTACTTTCTAGACTATATGTTTCTTATTTTGTAATAAAAACAAAGACAACAATTTAATGAAAATAATAGTCCACTTGAAATGTATTTAATGCGATTTTGGAGTAGACCTCAAATTGTGACGCACGCTACAGAAATTATTGCACAAATTTTTCATTTACTTTCTAGACTATATGTTTCTTATTTTGTAATAAAAACAAAGACAACAATTTAATGAAAATAATAGTCCACTTGAAATGTATTTAAAGCGATTTTGGAGTAGACCTCAAATTGTGACGCGCGCTACAGAAATTATTACTAAAATTTTTTATGTACTTTCTAGTCTATATTTTTTCTTATTTTGCAATAAAAAGCATGACAAAAATTTAATGAAAATAATAGTCCCCTTGACAATTTAAAAAATAATCCTTTTTTCGTGACTCATGCTACAAAACAATAATCATACATTTCATATCCATTTTAAGTCTATAAGGATACATATTATTTTTTACTAAAGTATATGAAAAACTTTAAATCTTCCATCGGATTACAACTGTTTTTGGAATAAAACAAAATATATTTAAATCGACTTATGACACTTTTGCAATAAATGCTACACCACTCATAACCACAATCAAATGGTACATTAACTGAAAAATAATAATTATTATGGGGTAGATGAAAGAATTTTTATAAATACAAAAATTTCCCTTTTAATATTTTAGATAAAATTTACCTTTAATTGTTAAAAAGCTGGTCACATTTGTTGTGGTAAATTTACAACAACTTGTCAGCCACAAAACCCGTACACTTGTTTAAATATTGTGAATTTTTGTTGTTGTTTTAAATTGTTGTAAGTTTTTGGCTGCTCTTCACAATCGTTATAAATTAAAATACTGAAATTTGTAACAACAAAAGACAATTAAGGCAACAACACGGCAAAGAAAAGGAAGTGGCATAAAAATATTAAGCAAACAAGAAGTACTCATTAATGGGGCTGGGATAACTGGGGAAGAGTAAATTAAAAAAAGTATGTCAAAGTTGTAAAAAGAATATTTAATAATTTTTGGGATAAAGGAAATTGCAAATAATATTTAAGATTTTATTTTCAAAAAGCAACGAGGAAAAGGGTAAAAGGGTTGACAGTCTAAAGAAGTGTCTTATTTTTTATATTAAAGTCAGTAAGACTGATAGGAAAATGTTCGTAAAGTGTTTTTAATTCAGACAAACATGGTAAATATATCCAAGAGAAGCCATCATAAGTTTAATTATTCAATTTAATTAGCATAGCACATCAGCTGTTTTCAAAAGGCGCCACACTTTTATCATAAATATGAGAGATATTACACCGCTAGTTTATATGCAGCTTAAAACATACCTGAATTATTAACTGAGATAGCAGAACAGAACAGCTGTTTTCGAAAGCCACCACACTTTTATCATAAATATGAAAGTTATTATATCTCTAGTTTCCATGCAGCTAAAAATACACCTGAAACTATTTTGTAGCTCATTTCAATTCGCCAAAAAACCAGAGAAAAAACCCAACCTATTAGAGAATTAAAATCGTACATAAAAATGTTGCTCATAATTATGATCGCAATTATGTGGTACAGGCCCGTATATGTGATATATATCGGGTGTTTTTTATAGAGTGATACAAGTTTAAATCATAATAAAACATAATAATGCATTATTGATATCAATGAAACGGTCTTTATTGGATAGAAAATTTTATGACATTATCTTTAAATATAATTTCGGCCATGTGGCCGCCACGGCTGGCGCGTACAAGGCGCAATCTGGAACACCAATTTTCACAAACTTTTCGCAGCATTTGCGGCAGTATCTCGCCGATAACTCTTCGAATGTTGATTTCCAGGTGTTCAATTGTTTGCGCTTTATCGACGTACACAAGTGACTTTACACAACCCCAAAGAAAATAATTCAATGGGGTTAAATTACACGATCTTGGGGACCAATTAATTGGGCCATTTCGTGAAATTATTTTTTGGTGAGTAAATCAATTGTAGCGCCCTCTGTGTGGCATGTGGCTCCGTCCTGTTGGAACCACTTATCAGCAAGATTAATGCCAGCTAATTGAGGCACGAAAAGACTTCGAATCATGTTCCTACACCGTTCACCATTGACAGTAACGTTCTAACCGTTATCGTTTTCGAAGACATATGGGCCAATGACTTCGGCAAACCACAAAGCGCACCAAACATTCATTTTCTGTGGATGTCAGGGTGTTTAGACGAATCCTAATCGATTCTACTTGGAAAATAAAATTTTGAATGGACGAAGTGCACGATAAGTTAGTTTGACGAAGAGAACCATTGTTTTGTTTAAAAATGTCCACAATTTGCACGCGTTGCTCTGGTGTAAATCGATCCATAATAAAATGTCAAGGCAAACTAAAGAAAAGGCAACTATCAGCTTTGAAATGGGTAGTCAAATAAAGCAGTGATGCCAACTCAAAGATGTATCACTCTATAAGAAACACCCGATATAAACGTGGTAAGAGCTTTTAGGCCGTTTTGCTCTAACGATCTGCTAAAAGCTCCCCACGTGTATGATTCCAAAACGCCTTGTATAAAATAACTTTAATTTTTATTTATTTTATCTTTATATTTTCTTTTTTCTTTTTGAATAACACAAACTCTGCAAATGTGGAGATACAAATACGTACATCATTCTCTCCTTGGCTACTGAAGGCTATTGTTCTGTGAACCCAAGTTGTTTGCAAAATGTACGATGTTCGTTTGTGTGTTGTTTTTGTTATATGATTATTGCCATAGTGTCTTGTTACCTGCTGGGCTGGCTGTTTTATGTTTTTAACTACAATTTTTTGCTCGTTTCGTTTTTAACTGAATTAAAATCATCTGAGACTTGAGCTGGTATGGAAATAGTGTTGAATGCGTATGTTAAATATTTAATTATGCTCTAGCATGTGTACAGACAGAAATGTCCATACACACACACACACACAGAGTCCACAC